>JAKSZT010054540.1:14595439-14747743 GCA_026826555.1 Tolypeutes matacus | reverse complement strand
CCAGGACTGTGGACCCCTTCGCTGCTGCCGGCTCTGCCCTCTGCCTTCCCAGAGCAGATGCTTGTGTGGCTGTCCTGCTCGATGGGATCAGCCTGACCACTGTTGACAGGAGAGGCTCTCACTGAGTAGTAGTCCTCCCTTCCATGCCCTCCCCCCACCTCCTCCCAGAATCTTCTGGCATCTATCACTGTGGGGCTGTTGGGGCCTCCATCTTCCCCTTGAGTAGCCAAGGGCAGGAGGTGCGGCCAGGTGCTGCTTATCCTGTCATACTAGGAGGTGCTCCCTGGACTCTCAGATGCAGCCTCTGGGGCTCCTTTCCCTTTTCCCTTGGCATTCCAGGGTTTTCATCCAGAAAAATGATTTCCCCTATTTTTATTTTATTTATTTATTTATTTTGAGAAGCCAGTTCAACGCCATGCTTCCTCCCTCAAGTTCCCACCCTTTTCTCTTGTTTGGTTTCATAATATACCAGATCTTTTTTATTGTCTCCTGTCCCCCATGGTTGCACAATCAAACAGGACACAACAGCTGTGCATGGGCTCTGCTGGCGGCACCTTGGGAGGAGCAGGGATGGCCGCTCGTCCCACCTTGGCTCACAGAAGGGTTTCCCGCGAGGCAGCCTGCTAGAGGAAGACCAGAGGAACTGCTGGGGAGTTCCCAGGGCCCCCTCCCACATGCTGACTGCCACACTTCCTTTGCCATGACCTCCGCTTGCCAAGATAAACATAAGTTTTGAGATAAAGGGGAGAGTCCAAGAGGCTTTCTTTCATCTTGGAAAAGGAGCCAGCGAGACTGTCGCTCAGTTGGATCAAATAATCGTTTTCCTCCACCACCAAAAGTCGGGGAAAGTTGAGACTGCAGGGATGATGGTGCCAAGAGCACAGGTTGCTGAGCTGAGTACATGACCCCCAGAGGCAAACTGGCTGGGTTTGTCCTGGCCTTGGGCTTGTGACTTTTACCTTCCTGGTCGGTAGACTCGGGTTACCATGACTATACACCTGGCAGGAGGGAGGTGAGTGATGGAATGGAAAGCATTTGGCACCTGGAGAATGGTGGCTGTGGTTTTTATTAGCTGTTTCTGGTAGTGGGCTGGTTAGCATATGGGCTTTGTTTCAGAAGGTGCCTGACACATAGATGGCATGTCTAATCCACCAGCAATTCCTGTCCATTCTACCTTCAAAATAGATCCCTAATTAGACCTCTTCTAAGCAGCCTGCCTTTCCTCACGGTCCAAGCCTCTGCTACCCCTGCCCAGATGCTGCAGTAGCTCTTAACAGGTCTCCTCACCTCTGCCATGTCCTCCTCCACTGCTCAGTCTTGCCTGGCAGCCAGAGCGTTTCTTTTCAGATGAAGATTATGTGAGTTCCTTGCTCAAAATCCTCCAGTGGCTCCCTGACCCACTGAGGATACTGTTCACAGAAAGCGTGACCTTCAGGGCCCCAGAAGACCTGGCCTGTGGCTCCCTCACTGACCTGGTACTTGCTCCTTCTCCCACCTGCACCAGCTGTAATCACCTGTACCGGCCCTAGTCACCTGCACCAGCCCTGCTCACACACCAGCTCCGCTCACCTGCACCACCCCTATTCACCTGCTCTGGCCCCTCAGCCTCCTAGTTCACCTCTCACCAAGCCCACCCCGATCCTTGCACTTACCCCTTCCTGGGGCTGGCATGCTCTCCCCCTGACGTGCATGGCTTACTCTTTCCCCTCCCTCAGGCATCTGTTCAAATAACATTTCCTCAGAGAGGCAGGGAAGCCATCTCTATTTCCTTCCTGGTTATCACTTCTTGACCTGTTGAACTGTTCATTGTCTGCCTCTGTAATGAGAATGTAAACTCCATGAACACAGGTGTTTGTCCTCCTGTCCACCTCTATTCCCAGCAGTAGCACAAAATAATGCTTGGTACATTTTTGTTGTACAAATGAATAAATGGTTAAATGAATGAATGAACATATTTATCAAACCAATTAATCTGTCTACCCCGTAATGGCGTTTGGCGAGATTGTGTGAGGACTCAGATCACACTGCTCGGAAATTTTCAGTTCCATTTATGACTCCGGTTTACCATCTTAGAAAACATTGATCTGTATAATTTTCTGAGTTAATCTTCTGTACTTCTTGGCACCATTTTATCTACGCAGTGACTAAAGGAACTTCAGGTCGAACCAATGTTTATTGAATAATCAGATAATCTCCTTTTATAAAACCAGACGAGGCCATTCAGTGGACCTGGAGATTGAGTGGTGACCTGCTCTGGGGTGACCCTGATGTGTTCCCTGCTTCTCCCTCTGTCACCACAGACAATTTAATGGGCATGCTGTGCCTCCAGCTTAGATTTTAAAGTGAAAAAGTGTGTCACAGAATTGTCACGAGGCTCAAGTGCGTGTCCTACATGCTCTCTCTGTACCGTGCCAGACCCTGAGCTGGGAAGGGGGCTCGGAGGCACTGGGCAGCTTGTCTTGTTGCACAGCAGCCGAAGAAGCCCTGCGCTTTCCATACTGCTGGGAGGTGAGGCCTTCATTTCCCAGAACAGGCAGGGAAAGGCACTGCTGATTTAGCATCTAGACCCACCAGCATGTTATTTTTTAATTTTTATTTTTTTAAAGATTTATTTTATTTATTTATCCCTCCCCCCCATTGTTTGTAATCACTGTCTGCTCTCTGTGTCCATTTGCTGTGTGCTGTCTGTGTCTGCTCATCTTCTCTTTAGGAGGCACCAGAAACCGAACCTGGGACCTCCCATGTGGGAGAGAGGTGCTCAATCCCTTGAGCCACCTCAGCTCCCTGCTTTTCTTGTCTCTCTCATTGTTTTTCCTCTTTGTGTCTCCTTTGTTGCATCATCTTGTTGCATCAGCTCACCGCGCCTGCCCATCCCACCAGCTCGCTGTCTTGCTCGTCTTCTCCAGGAGGCACTGGGAACTGAATTCAGGACCTCCCATGTGGTAGGTGGGAGCTCAATTGCTTGAGCCATATCCGCTTCCCAACCAGAGTGTTTTTGATGAAGAAAGCAGTATTCCTGGGAGAGCATATAACCTCTTGGCCTGCTGTGAGGTTGGTCTAGGAATACCAGAGTGTCTGTTTCTATATCTGGCACTATTTTTCATTCCCACCCAACCCCTATCTCTCCCCATCATGGGTGGGTCCCACACACAGAGCTGAAATCTCACCTCTACCTGGCAGGGAAGGTATGCTAGGGGGAAAATGGCACTGCAGGGGGGAAGACAGTCCCCACCCCCGCCCCGCCTGTAGGCGGCCTAATACCTGAGAGTTGACTCTCTTTGTTGAGGAAAGTTTAAGCGTATTTGCAATGAAATCTGGAACTGTTTTTAGCGTGATTTTCCTGCCCATCTTATTCAGAGTGTAACCACCTTCATGGCTTCAGCCGAGGGAAAACGAGTTTGACTCTAAGACTATCTAAGTGCAGAAGAGGCATAATTCATATATAAAATAAAGGTTCAGGAATTAGGTGTGGAGACTAAGAAAGGAGAATGATGCCAAGGATTTGTTCTGTCTCCATGCTGAGCCCAAATTTGGGCTCAAAGGAAGAAAAAATGATGAGAAATTAACTCCAGGTCGTTCAGTTCTCTTGGGGATCACTGGAAGCTTAAAGAATGCAATTATGGATTAATTGAAGGCCAGAAAATATACACTCCAAGCCCCAAAGGAAGCAGCAGACCCTTTTCTGACAAGCTTTAGTGAGTTCAGAAAAACCCAGCACCTGACCAGCCCCTTGTCCTCAGAAAGCCTTAGACACACCAAGAAATTACACACAGTCTGATGTCAGCTCTGGAGAAAGCCTTCCAACCCCAAGTAAAAGATCAGCTGGTGTTACGCTTAGAAAAACTTCGTCTGGTTGTAGATGGCTAATGGAGAAGGAGGCAGAGTCACACATCAGCATCTGGCCAGGATTGTCTCTTTTTCTTGTCTCCGCCAGACCAGAGAGCGAGAGGTGCTGGTCGTTCCCGTAAGAAGGCGATTATACTCCACAGACTTCCCGGGGTGGTTTGTGAAACAAGAAGCTTAGGCCGACTGGCAAATGTCTTGAATGAAATGAAAATTAGCCAGAGTTAGATGTAGGGGTCATTGCCAAAAGACATTACACTGAAGCCTCAATTAAACTTCCCATTGGATTATCTGATGATAGGTAGTTGTGCCTTTGGGATTTTAATTGTCTTTGATAAAATGGCAGGGGTTCAGAATTTAAAGCAGCACAGCCCATAACATAGCACAGTGCCTGGAAATAATGAGACCCGCCAATCACTAGATCCAAAGGACTTCAATTACCCCGATGGAAGTATTTATTTTAAAGACTATGTTTGGATTATTTGCTACCTTAGGATGTGCGGGCTCTCCAAAGGAAGGGTTTCCAACTTCCCAATCCCTTTTGATGCCAACACATTCTCAGCACTTGGAGGAAAGGGTGGCTGCCTTCCAGTTCTTACCTTGCTATTACAGATTTCTCTGCCTCCTCTCCACTGACTATTCTTGTCCCCTGGCTGCTGGGAGACCGGATAATAGCCTATTATTTGAACCCCCAAGTGGAGTCCAAACACCTGTGTCTGGAGGCATTCTCTGTAAACAGTGGAGTCTGCAGCTCCTGCCAAGATGTGTGTGTGCCTGTAGGTGTGTGTGGTTTTTAACATCTCTTTGGGTAATTACCTTTCTCCCAAGTGTTGTTATTACTCATGAGATATCCTCATTGAAACAATAACACTCTTCATTAAAATTTCAATCCTTTCTAGGCTTTTGCTGAGTGGCTAAACCTAAAAGAAACTCTAACTCTCAGTTTCTCCTGCCCTAATCCAGCGGCCAGGCCCAAGAGAAATATGATTAAGATGCCTCTGGAGAGTTAGACTTTTTATCTTTCAGGAGCTCCCACTGTGTGGCCGGCATACCATTCCCATCTAACCCCATTCCCTCTACCCCAATAGCTCCCCAACCTCTGGTGGGTTTGGCTTTTGCCGGCATAGACGGCTCCGCCTCCAACTCGGTGCCAACATCTGGAGAAGGTCACACACCAGAGTCTGTTACCAGTTGGCCTGCCCTCACCCCAGACATGTGACTGAGGGGCTCTGTGGAACTCAAGTGGCCCAGTTGTCTCGGCAGTGTGCTCATGCTGGCTCCTCCTCAGCTGACCCAGAGCATGTCCCTCAGTTAATATCCTCCAGTTATCCTTGAAGGGCTCACTTTGGTTGCACCCAAGCAGGCTTGGCCACGAAACTTCCAGAATGTCAGCATGGGATGGGTGGTGGGAGGCAGGAGCTGGTTGGAGCCTGATGGCTTGTCTGCTGGCAGGTCTGCCTCATTTTTGTTCTGCTGAGGGACGCTGGCGGAGTCCCGTGTCTCTGCGTGTGTTGTTTCACTTTGTTCAGCATCTAGAGCTGGGCAGGGAAGCAGCTTAAACAGTGCAGGTTGCCTTTGGGTGGCCTCCTCGGGAACATCACATGGTTCTCTGTGGTCACCATGGATGGACTCTTTGAAGGCAGGCCAGGAAACCAGGGACCTGTTCCACTTAGCAGGGACAACCTAGAGAGCTTCCCAGCATGCACGAAGTCAGTGTCTGGTTACCGGCCAGCCCGCTGTGCTTCACAGAGCAAAAGCCTTTGAGATGAGAGTACTTGCCCACTGATGGAGGGCATCACCGAGAGGGTGGGGGTGGGGGGGTCACAAGGGTGTTAGGGGTTCGCAAGTCATCAGTGAGACTCACGTTTCAGGGAAGAATATCCAATGGTGAGCCTGGGAAGCTTGGCCTACCCACATCTCTTCAATCAGTGGTGCAAATGGATGGGGAGAGATGCTCAGGAAGGAGAGTATTTTGAGCTGCAATATCCTTTCATGCCCCCATTCTCAAGCTGTTGGGCCGCACAGAGCTTCAAGCTCCATTGGTTCTTCACTGCCTGCAGAGCAAATGGTGAGCTGCTATGTTGGG
The DNA here is from genome assembly GCA_026826555.1 of Tolypeutes matacus. Taxonomy (NCBI): domain Eukaryota; kingdom Metazoa; phylum Chordata; class Mammalia; order Cingulata; family Chlamyphoridae; genus Tolypeutes; species Tolypeutes matacus. The sequence continues at coordinate 14,741,814 of JAKSZT010054540.1, read as the reverse complement.
GTCAGACATAGGAGCTGTCTTCCCCTCTCAAACTTGGGACCCACGGCGGCCACCGCATGCCTTATGGCTGATGAAGCTGATTAGAGAAGGTCTGAATGGTACTGAATTACCATTTCACCCAAGAATTACCCTTTTCAGTCCCTGAAATTTTACCCAAGAGTGATCCGGCTTGTCCTTCCTGTCACAGGGCTGTAGCTGATTGCCCTCCCAGGGGCTGTCAGTGCTATGTGTGGCGACCCTTCCACAGGGTACCCCATCCTCCTGCAGGCTGGCAGGCAGGCAGGAGAGCCATTGGGGCCAAGCGAGCCTGTCCAACTCTTCCCCAGGAGCCCCCTGGCTTCAATGTGCCAAGAGTCATTCCAGCTAAGTCCTTCCGAGGCATGGGATCAGAGTGGAAAATGAGGTTTCCTCAAGAACACACCAAGTGTGGCATTCCACATTCCACACATTCAGCTCCTTTTGCTTGTTCAGCAGTTCCCCAAAATCCCTGACATGAGAAATCCGTGTCCTTGTCCTCGCCCTTGAGCCGCCGCCTTTCTCCTGGGCCAGTCCCTCTTTCAAGGGGACAGTCCATTTATTCACTAATGAACCAATGAATGAATTCAGCAGTGTTCATCAGCACCTGCTGCATGTCAGGATTTGAACCCAGTGCCAGGGTGATAGTGGTGAGGCTCCTACCTTCTTCATGCTTACAGTCTAATTGTGGAAAAAGACATGAGAGGAATAGTCATACAAATAAATGTAGATTATAAACTGTGGTAAGTCCCTCGAAGGCAAAGGATAGGATTCTAAAATGAATAGTAACAGGAGCTTTTCTAAGGCCTCATTAGAGTTGAGATTTGTAATGTGAGAAGGAGTCAGCCATGTAAAGGTTCTGGGAAAGAACATTCCAGGTCAGGAGAGAGCCCCTTCTGAAGGCCCCAAAGCAAGAAAAAGCTCCATGCATTTTGAGGAACAAAATGGAGGCCATGCAGTGAGAAACAGGGCTGGAGAGGAAGGCAGGGCCACGTCACACCAAGGCCTTGTAGGCTCTTTAGGATTGAGGGTTTCATCCAGGTACATGGGTCACTGTGAAAAGGCTATGGGGCAGGATGACGTGACCTGATTTATTTTAAAGGAGGCATGGTTGACTGAGGTGGGGGGTGGGGGGTGGAGGTCAAGATTAGAAGCAAAGAGGTCCAGTAGACTGCTTACGATGGGACAGTAGTTGTCCTAAGATGATGGCAGTGTAAAACATACTGCCATCTTTTACCTAACTGCCGTGGTCCCCTTTGTACCTCACTTACATGTGGGCCCACCTCAGGTGATAAAGCAAGTCATGGCAATCTATTTCCTTTTGCCACATAATCACTCTGCTAGCCTACCTTGCAGCCATGTGACCCCATTTTTAGACTCCCAGGAAGTCTTCAGAGAAAGGTTGTCCTTCCTGGGTAGCTGCTGTGGGAGGACAGTGGCTGGAGCTGCAGCATCCACTTTGAGATCATGAGGGAAAGCCCAACAGAGTATAGATACGCCAATCCAGAGATAAGACATGACCAATCAATTTGAAACGTCCCACCTCTAGACATCAGTTATGTGCAATCATTGTTGCCTTTACTTGCAGCAAAATGCATCCTAATTTATAGGAGGAGATGAAGAAAAATGGATAGATTTGAGCTCTCCAAATGGACAGGACTTGGTAAGAAATTGGAGGTGAATGGGGAGGGGTGGAGAGGCTAGTGAGCAGCAGGGTGGATGATGGTGGATGGTAACGACTGAAGAATATCAGTTTTGTTCACCAGGCAGCACCTAGCTCCAAGAATCACTTGGGTCAAGGTGAAACAGATTTGACTTGGAGCCGAGACTGAGGCTGAGGATCAATTCTGGACCCGTGAGAAGTCCAGGTGGAGGTGTCAAGGAGTAAGATGATATGCAGATCTACATCTTCAAAGAGAGGTCTGGCTGAGACAGCAGAGGGATGAGGGTGGGGGGAGGGAGGAGGCTAAACGGAGGACCGGAAAGAGACATGTCCCCCTTTTCAGATCAGGCTGCCCAGTGTGTTCATTTGACTGTCCTTCAAAATGATTGACCTCATACATCTGTCACTTAGTTGTACAAAATCACAAATATTAGATTAATATTGAAATGAAATTGTCATTTTTAGAGATCAGAGCAGTTGAATATAGGCACTTACATATGATTCAGCCTCCTATTTCTTGGTACCAGCTCTGTATCAGATACTGTGTTAGGTCAAACCAAACAATCTCTTTACCTTTTACTTTTTATTTAAATGTAATCATGTTACTCCACACTCTAAGGGTAAAATTTCTACTTAAGATTCTCTTCCAGGGCCTTTATCAGCCTCCTCTTACCCACCTTCAGGGTTCATCTTTTACTCTCTAGCCATGTCCTACCCCAGATTTGCAAATATGGAAATGGTGTTATAGGTTTTCCCCAGAATCACATTTCCACTGAATGTCTCATCTTTCCTGTGCATTTCTTTTTTTTTTTTTTTTTTTTAACATATCTGATGTGTTTTATTTTTAATTAAAAAAATATATATATATTTAGATTATGTAAATGTTACATAAAAAATATAAGGGATTCCCATATGCCCTGCTCCCCACACCGCCCACATTTGCCTCCATTGACAACACCCTTCACTAGTGTAGTACATTCATTGCATTGCCACTAAGCATGGATTATACTTTACATTGTAGTTTACACTCTCTGCCACACAATTCTGTAGGTTATAGCAAGATATATAATGTCTGTATTTGTTGTTCCACTGTCATTCAGGAAAATTCCCAAGTCCCGAAAATGCTCCCGTATTATACCTGTTTTCCCTCTCCCTAAGCTCAGAACCTCCAGTGGCTACTGCCTCCACATAAGTGATACAAGTTTTTCCATTACTAAATTCACAATAAGTCTATAGTAGAATACCAGTAAGTCCACTCTAGTCCCTAGTTCATTCCCCAATCCTGAAGATTCTGGGATGGTGATGCCCACTCCACCTCTAATTGAGAGGGGGCTTCAGTCCCAGATGGCCGATGGATGGACTCTATTGCTTGCACTTGTAGGCTCTCTCATTTCCTTGGTATGGTGGTTGTCAATCCTCACCTCCTTGTTAGTTGTCCTGGGTGAGTCCAATGAACTAGAGAGTAGGTGTTGCAACTCTTTTGAGGCTCAGGACCCAGCTGGCACATGGACAGTCCAAAGATTCAAGTCTCTTGGATGTACACCTACCAACTCCAGCACCAACTATAGGTTCAAATAGAAGGGACCTAAGAGCCATGTGTAAGGAAACCACAACTGAGTCCAATTCTGTCACATTGGGGAGCACAAATCCCAAAGTAGGGCCCCCTGGCAAGGCACCAAACTCATGAGCTATCTGCCCTGACCATAGTGCCTGGGTGTCCCCAGAGCTCTCAGGAGCCCCATTATTTGGGGTAGTGTCTAATTTGGTAGTCAATGTGATCCTGCTGAGATGTGCATAAGTAAAACCTCTGGAATGATTTACTCTGAAGTCTCTTAGCCATATAAACTCATTTGTCTTTACCTTTTCCCCCTTTTGGTCAAGGTCTGTGCATTTCTTCATACCAGGAGTTCAGTTTCACTAAAAGTTTTTTCTCTGGTCTAGCTGTGGATGGTTCATATTTGTGCTTCCAAAAGTAGTATGATGTGATGGTTTGAAGCTGTATGGACTCCAGAAAAGTATGTTTTAAAGTTAATCCATTCCTGTGGCCATGGACCCATTGTAAGTAGGATCTTAATGTAAGATGTGACCCACCTCATTCAGGGTGGATCTCAATCCTCTTACTGGAGTCCTTTATAAGAGAATGAAACTCAGACAAAGATGGAGAAATCCACAGAAGCAAGAATCTAGAAGCAAAGAAACGTGGAAGAGAAGGGAAAGACCAGCAGATACTGCATGTGCCTTGCATGTGACAGAGGAGTCCAGGATCGCTGGCAGCCCATCTTCAGGAAGAAGGTATCATCTTGATGGTGCCTTAATTTGGACATTTTCACAGCCTCATAGCTGTCAGCTTATAAGCTAATTAATTCCCATTGTAAAAGCCAACCCATTTCTGGTAATTTGCATTCTGGCAGCCTAGCATATTAGAACATATGGTCCATTGAAATTACACCTGTTTACATGTTGCATGGTTTTGGGGTTTGGGCCTGACTCCCAGGCTAACTCCTGTTTGTCTTTGGAGACATAGCCCATGCCCACGGGCTCCCCTGGGTGCTCCAAGGACCCTTGTCCTCCACGGTCATTGAACCTTCCCCATTGGACTGACCCCACTCCTTGCCCTGGCATGGCCCTGGGCCCAGTTTCAGTCCCTGCTGTTGATGTCTGGGTATCTGGCTGCAGCTACGGTTTGATAGCCCTGGGGAGCTCCCAGAGCTACAGCCCAGCTCCCTCTGTTCCTTCTTAGACCCTCACAGTGGCCAGGCTCTGACCTTGATTATGTTATTGAAACCCTATGCATCATCTGATATTATCGTGATAGAGAAATAATTTTGCGTGTTTCTCCCCAATCATAAAAAAAGAAAAAATTGTTTTAGGTCTCTACACAAATCTTTGCTCCTACCCTCCGAAGACTTTTGCTAAGTTGGTTAAATGCATTTCCAACAATACTGCAAGAGTAGCTGCGTGTTTTGCCAAAAAGGGAAGAAAATATCTCTCTGTGTGGAATTTAGGCTACCAAGGACGCGTTCGCTGTGGCCGTGAAGCTGGTGGTGGATATTCCCTGAAGGAAGGAGGACTTGGTTCCTGCAAGGCAGTGATGAGCCAGGCAGCCTCGTAGCTCCATGCCAGACCTAGGGGCTCAGGAATTCTGGCTGCTCCTGGGCCCAGGTGGACTGGAAATTAAGTTTGCTGTCTTCTTGAAGTTGCCTGCCTGGTTTTACAGCCTCCTTTGGCGGCTTCTACCCCAAAAACATGGGAGTGGCTCTGTCCTGGACAAAGAGCAGAATTTGACAGGGCCCTGGGGTTGCACTATCGGCTCTCTCTAAAGCTGAACGGGGCCCTGTCCTGGTCTTGTGCAGTCAGTGCCGGACAATGAGTGCTTCTGTGTCCCCAGAAAGGCTGCTGTGGAAATAGGGGAAGGTTAGGGCAGGGCAGCTGGGATGCTGGGAAAAGCGGGCCCTCTCCTGGCCTCTGCACTGGGGGTGAAGAACAAGGCTTTTGTAGGGAAAGGAGAAGTTTCTCCTTCTTCACAATGGCAAGTTTTCTCTCTCTAATCAAATGCCTTTTGAGTTTTTTTTTCCCTTTCAAAATTTATGACGACTCAGTGATTCATGAGGTCATAACATTGTGTCTCACACAATTCATTTACCCTTGGCAGCATCTGCTGCACACAATCACAAATGGCTGCAAAGGAGGAACTTGCCCCCCATGAGAAGCTCCCTGCTGGTGGCAGCCCCTCCTGGGTGACCATGTTTCCTGCCCTTCTGTGTTCCTCCCACTCACCCCTTGTATTTGATGTGTCTATTCCACAAACCACATTATAAAACCCAAAGGCTGTGGTCAGCATAGACCTCCCTGCATGCATGGGTCTCTGGTACAGAATTTACTGTGATTCCCATGTGGCTCCTCTTTCAGGCTGGGTGCCTGCCTTCTTTGCACTGCTCCTGACTTTATGGGAAGGCAGGGTCTAGCTGCTGGCCCCATATGAGGAGCTCAAGGCCAGCGCAGGTGGACAGTACTTGGCAATGGGGTAATCCCCCTGCTGCAGAAGGAGCAAACTGGTTACCCGGGGGCTGCATGTAATTTTCACAATGCTTTGTTTAGTCTTTTAGTTTTCTAACTTTTTTTTTTTAAATCAAATGCTTTCTCCTAAATATCTGACTCTGGCTTCTCTGGCAAGATTCTCTGCAGCAACTGCAGGCCCACACTCCTGTTGTGGTAGCAGTGCACTGGAGCTGAGCAATCAGTAGCTGCCCTCCTTTAGACAGTTTTCAGTTTGCCACAGTCCCCACCATTCTGTCTCATCTCTCTCCTCTGAAGCTAACTGGCAAATAACAGTCATGCTCATATAGGGGCAGTTGCTTTCCTTGTGGAGCAGATGAAAAGGAGAAACTGAAACACTCCTTTACCCATGTCCTTATCAACGATGGGAAAATGAAAGGGTGAGAGGACAGAGTGCTGCAAGGGAAAAAAATGTAAAAGAATATATTTCTCCGTGGAATTGGAGACCACCCTTTTGTGACTGAAATGCCAACAACAAACATCTGTGTCAAAAGAGGCCGGTATAAAACAGAGCCGGCCTCTCTCCGTATCCTACCTGGTCCCACTGGCATCTGAATTTATGGCCCTTGCCTTCAAAGAGCCATTTCTTAAGGGCAGCAGTCATGGGCAGGCTGGTTTCTCATTGTGCACCATGGTCTCATGCACTGCAGCTTGTGGCATCCCTGGCCTCTGCCCTGTAGTGACCCTCCCCTAGGTGCTGTGACTGTGACAACCCCCTTCCCAGTATTTCCAAATCCTCGCCCAGGGGCTGGGGGTGGCACCGCCTTGTAGAGAGTACTGCCCGCCAGGGCAGCTGCCTGGATACAAGCCGGAGGGGATGGCCCCAGCCCATGTACACAAAGCAGGGGGCTTGGAAGCTGCTCGGGGTGCCCGTTGTCCAGGCCCAGCAACCCCCTGGCTCAGCGCCCAGCCTGTCAGATGTTGCCTTCTGCGACAGGCTGCCAGGATATTTCAGAAGATCCAACAGAACAAAGCCACACTTGTTCTTATCACATCTCTTTTTTCAAACATGCCATGGTCCCTTTGATTCACAGGAGTGGGGAGGAGAGTTTGGCCTGTCCACCAGGCTGGTATTCAGAGCCATCCAAAGCTGGATGCCCAGGCTTAAGGCAGACATTCGTCTGCCCCAAATGGCATCTCCCCGGGGAGTGGCCTGACCCTCTCTTTCCTTTCCAGGACCTATTTGGGTGTTTATACCACACTCCACATTGTTCTGGGTAGATGAGTCTGCAATAGTTGCGAGGAGATGCATGTAGTGCAGATTGTCAGGTTGATTGCAGTGGTGTGGTGACACTGCCATCCCAGCACTCTCTGTGCTAAGGCTTACTTGAGTTTAGAAGGTGGGCTTGGAGGAGCAGGCACACCCATGGGGTAGGACCACGAGGTAGACCCACAGGGAAGGCTGGGGGCCTGGGACCCAGAAGGATCTTGGCCCAGCCTCTGGGTGGTGGGACTGAGAGCCTCTCTGGGGCTCCCTGACAAGGCCTGCGTGGCAGGTTTCAGGGACCCCAAGCTGCCTTTGCAGTAGGGCCAGTTCAGGGCTGAGGAGCTCTCAGACCCGAGCTCCATCCCCACTGGAGGGAAGTCAGTGGTAGGGCCATATTTCAGGATCTGTTAATAGAAGCTGTCTCCCTGAAGTCCTTGGAATCAGATAGAGTTCTAGATAGTATCACGCCACCTCTCAGACCACCTGTAATCCTACACAGAGGTGCTTTTTATTCCCCCTTTTTTTAGAAACAAGCCATCTGGAGGACTTGGTGAGCCCATGGGAATGACATGGGGGGTTAAACTCATGCAGAGTTTTTAGCAAAAGTCATGGCCCAGTATGCGATTGGTTTTAGAACAAGTGAAAACATATACATTATATTGAAAGGGGATGTGGTAAGTATATCGGAATTTGTATTATCTCAGGGCAATGCCTCTGTTCCCCCAAAAGGACCAATAAGAAAGAAAAAAAAACGTTTACAGTGGCTGACTTTTCAGCTTGGCTTTATTCACATATAGATCGCACAAATACTTGCAGATTATCCCCTTATGTGGCTAGTTATATGTGCTGTTGACTGCTGCAGCTAAATATTTTCTCTCCTTTAAAGAAAATACGTATGCACTCTTTATTCAGGATTCAGAAGTCTTCAGGCCATGAGACAGGCTTGCACCACTGTTTTAAAACACAGATTAGAGTTTATTGGCACAGGTTCAGTGGGCAGAAAACACTTTGATCAGTCTTTGTATATGTCAAGAAGCCATTTAGGTTCCTTTAATTGAAAAGATTTGTATGTATTTTGTAGACCACTGTTTTAAGGAAAATGTAAGCATTTGCCCATTAAATTATATTAAATTATAAATCAGGTATTAAATTATAAATCAGGAACTGTCTACTCAGCTCCTCAAAAAGTTACCATATGACTCAGCAATTCCACCCCTTGGTATCTGCCCAAGAGAATTGAAAACCTACGTCTGCCCAAGAACTTGTACGCGAATGTTCATAGCAGCAGTGTTCACAATAGTCCAAAAGTGGAAGCCCAAATGTCCATCAGTGGACGAATGGATCAATAAATATAGTACATACTTACAATGGAATAATATTCAGCAGTAAGAAGAAATGACATGCTGAGACTGGCTACTACCTGGTGGACTTTGAAAACATTATGCCAAGTGAAAAAAATGTGTCACTAGGTTTGCTTATGCTGGATATTTCATATAAATGGAACCCTACCATACTTGTCACTTTGCGACTAGCTTCTTTCACCTAGAATATTTTCAAAGTCCATCCATGTTGTAGCCTGTCTCAGAACTTCATTCCTTTTTATTTCTGGATAATAATTCATTATATGGAGGTACCACATTATTTAAATCCATTCGTCCATTGATGGATATTTGGATTGTTTCCACTTTGGAGCTATTATGAATAAAGCTGCTGTGAACATTCAAGTACAAGTTTCAGTGTGGACCTGTGTTTTCACTTCTCTTGGGTAAGAGCAGTCCACCTAGGAGTGGAATGGCTGAGTTATGGGGCAATGCTACGTTTAAATTGTTTAAGAACTACCAGGCTGTTTTCCAAAGCAGCTGTACTAGTTTCCATTCCCACCAACAATATATGAGGATTCCACTTTCTCCACATCCTCAGCAACATTCTCTGACTTTTCAATTCTCGCCATCCTAGTAGGTGCAGAATGCATCTCATTGTGGTTTTGATTTGCATTTACCTGATGATTAATGACATTAAGCATCTTTTCCAGTGTCTATTGGTCATTTATATGTCTTCTTTGGAGAAATGTCTGTTCAGATCCTTTGCCCTTTGAAAAATTAGTTTATTATTATTATTATTATTGAGTTGTAAGTATTCATTACATATTCTAGATACAAGTCCCTAATCAGATAAATCTGCCAACATTTTTCTCCTGGTATATGGGTTGTCGTTCCACTTTCTTGATGGTGTCTTGGTTTACCAGGGCTGCTATACCAAATACCATACATTGGTTGGTTTTAACAATGAGAATTTATTGTTTAAACAATTTTGGAGGCTTAGAAGTGAAAAATCAAGGTAGTGGCAGGTCATGCTTTCTCTGAAATATGTAGCGTTCTGGTGGTGGCTCCATTTCTGTCTCTGACACATGAGAGCTGTCTCCTCCCCTGATGTCTACTGCTGGGTCCAAATTTCCTCAGGCCCACCCTGGTTCAATTTGGCCTCATCTAAACAGGGGATCTTTGAAGATCCTTCTTACAAATGAGTCCACATTCACAGGACTGGGGGTTAGAACTAGAACATGTCTTTGTAGGGAATAAGATTCAATATGCCAGTGTCTCTTGAAGCATAAAAGTTTTACATTTTGATCAAGTCCAACTTATCAATCTTCTCAATGACTTATGTTTTTGGTATCATATTTTAGAAATTATTGCCTAACCAAAGATTTACTCTGATTTTCTTCAAATAGTTTTATAGTTTTAGCTCATAACTAAGTCTGTGATCTATGTTAAGTTATTTTTGGAATGATTAAAAGATAGGAGTCCAAATTCATTTTCTTGCACCTAGATACCCAGTTGTCCCAGCACCATTTATTGAAAAGACTTTCATTTGATCCATTGACTTGTTCTGGTAGCTTCACAGATGGCTGGCAGTGCCGGGTCAGGTAACAGCATTAGCATAGGGTATTTCCTTGAGCCTCTCTTTGAAGGGAGTCAGTCCAAAATCCAGGTTGAAATTGGTCAGGTGAGGGAGACCAGACCAAGGGTCAGAAAGTATACTGTAATTCCAAACATTTAATGGTTTTTTTAGTTTTCCAGGATTTGCTGGCATCTATTGGGCATGTGATGGCTCTGCCAGGCTGGCAGCAACCTCTTCCCAGTGCATATAGCAAGAATTTGGCCTCTGATACCACTTAAGATGGTGCTTTCTGAGCCTCCAGCTTGGAGAGGAAGGGGAGTGTCTGTCTCCAGCTTTCCAAAAGTCATGTTGGTAGACACATTTAGAGACCCGGCACAACTTTACATGGACAACTAAAACTGCCAAAAATTTTGAAATTGTTCTGTGTTTCCTGGCAGAGAGTCATTGCTTGAAAAATTCTTTATTTTTTAATACTTTTTTAAAAATTTGGACTTGTCCAAAACATAGCAGTGATAGTTAATGTTTTCTCAGTGTTTACTAGGTGAAATAGACCTTACCTGCATTATTTCTTTGAATCTTTAAAATCTGTCTTAGTTGGCCAAGCAGGCCATAATAAAGTACCTCCGACTAGCTGGCTTAAGCAACAGGAATTTATTATCTCATGATTTTGGAGGCTTGAAGTCCAAAATCAGAATTCCAGCAGGGCTATGCATTCTCTGAAGTCTGTTGCATTCTGGTGGTGGCTTGCCAGCCAGTCATAACTCAGTCTCTATCTCTGTCACATGGCCGTCCCCATCTCTGTTACTCACTGAGTCCAGATTTTCTCTGCTTATACTAGTCATACTGGATTAGGGCCCTTTCTAATCCAGTTTTGCCTTATCTTAACTAATAACATCTTCAAAGATAATGAATGAGCTCATAACCACAGGGCCAGGAATTAGGGCTAGAACATGTTTCTTTTGGGAGTGATAAGATTAAACCCATAACAAACTGCATGAGGTAGGAATTTTCATTTTATAAATGAGAGAAAAGACTTGAAGGGATTAAATAATGGACATATTCACCCAGGTTGTAAGTGGCAGGGTGGGACTCACACACAGATCTGAGTCAAGAGGCTGCCTTCCTTATCCACCCTCAGATTATGCTGACCCCAAGAGAAATCTGCTCTAATGCTCTATGGTTTACCCTCCCAAGAAAGACCAATCAAGCCAAGGATTAGTTGTAAACAGGTGCAACCAAGTCAATTCCACTTACATTGGCAGAATCCTGCTTCCCTTGGAAGGTTTCAGGCAACGACTTTAATCATAAATTAACAACTCTGACTGTGACCAAACCTTAATGGAACAGGGTTCATGGCCATTCTGCTGGCTCAGGTATCTTGTACATCTGTCTCTTCAAGTAGGAGAATGGAGCTGGCTTGAAGCTTCCCTTGGGGGTAAGTGATAGGGGAGCTCATTTGCCTTCAGTTGTAGAGCAGCCCAGAGGCTTTGTGGCCATCCTTATATCTGGGGAAGGACCAAGGAAGGATTTCTGACCCTCTGCTCCTTTGGTCATTGTGAAATGCCTGTCTTAATTTGCAATGGCTGCCAATGCAATATACCAAAAATGGGTTGGCTTTTCTAAGGGGAATTTTATTAGGGTAAAACTTACAGTTCCAAGGTTGTGAAAATGTCCAAATCAATGCATTATCAGAGATGCTTTCTCACTGAAGGTCAGCTGCTGGCAGATCCTGGAGTCCTGCCATGTGGTGAGGCAAGAGGGCAGGTCTGCCAGTTTCTCTCTACTTTCTCCTCAAGCTCAGCTGTTGGGTGATTGGGGATCTTTTCCTGGGTCTTGTCTCCTTGAGCCTCTCAGGGCTTCTGTCTTTCTGTAGTTATAGGTGAACCTGGAGTCCCCTCTCTTACATAGCTGGGTCAAAATGTCAGAGCTATTATTTCTGTGTCTCTCTGTGTGTTCTCAGTTTATATAAGACCCAGGAAAAGGGTGGAAACCGAACCTGAGTCACTCTTCACTGACATCGTCCAATCAAAAACGATATAATCAAGTGATGTGATCAAGGTCCCTTAATAGTATCTATTGCAATCAAAAAGTCTCACACCCACAGAAATGGATTAGTTCAAAAACACAATCTTTTTGGGGAGTCACAAAAGAACTTCCAACGGTCACAGTCACATACTCCATTCTAGCCCAAGGCCATCAGCTGGAGAGATAGCTGGTCAACTAGGACTGTGATGACCAATGAGGTATTCTAGGGACTTTTGAGTCCTCTGTTGGCTGTGAAGACTCCATGCGGAGTTGTCTACAGTGGAGAAGATCAGATGATGAAGGAGGAGAGGCGATCATACCTGAAATCAAGTCTCGGTGTGAGGGTTCCCACTGCTGTGTCGGGGTGACAGTCGCAGGCTGGAGTTATGCAAGGAATGCCAGATATTTGGGCCTGAATTCATTTGGACAATGTTCCAGATGAGAGCCAGACAGGAAATGTAGAAAATAGTCCAGGAAAATCACCTCATGTTGCGAGCAGCAGATCCTTCAAACCAACATCTTGCTTTGCTTTGAAAAATTTGCTTCACCAACTTCTGGTTCAATTCCCACATTAGCCAGTCCATCTGATTTATTATGGCTGCTGCATTCCAAACACATTCATGAGAGTTGTCTCTGGCTGTGGCCAGAGCCTGCCAGCACAAAGCAGGGGTTAAGAAATAGCTGTCCCCTGAATTCTGAAGTGATTTTAAAATGTTTGTGCCTTTTTCAAAAAAAAAAAAAAAAAAAAGAAATAGCTGTCCACATCCTGGGGTTAGTATATTTTGGAATGAAAGATCCTACCTATATTGAAAGGGTTGCAATTACTGTTTATTTCATGATAAACTGAGGTGCAAAAGGTAAATGGGACAACAGAATGGAATGGAATGGGGCAGTTCTATCCCCTTATGATACTGTAGGGCAATGAAATCTTGTCATGGGACTATGTCACAGTGAACCCCCACTTCTTGGTATCATTGTTCCCATAATGACAACCTAGATCTATCTCAGAAGAAATCCACAAAATAATTTAGGCATACTTGGAATTCAAATGACTAATTCTAATTCCAAAAGAATATAATACCGGTGCCAGCAAGAAACTATTTCAGCATCCTGTTGGGTGGTGGACTGAGCAGATGAACCCAGAATATTTCATGGTTTTCAGTACTGGCTGTCTGAGGGGAGGTGGGAAAGGAGGAGGGTTGCCAGTCAGCAGTGTGGTTACAAAATGGCCGAAAGGATGTGTGTGCAATTCTCTTCTCTCTCAGAATTTATCGGTCTTAAAGGAAGGAGCCCTTTTTAGAGGGATGCTGTCTCTGTCTTATGGAAGTCCCCAAGTTTACTTTGTTTAGTTGTGTATATTTGAACAAGGTTGAGAATGATTTATGGAAAACAGAGCTCTGCTCTGTCCCTGTGCTCGTGGGCAATGCGTGTGGAGTGTTCTCAGGGTGTGTGTGCCATGGATGGGAATTCAAGCTCCTTTGGCCCTAGAGTTGAAACTCACAAAATGGATGTTATTACCAACTATCTGAAAAATAACAGCAATTTTTCAATATCCTTCAAGTGGATAACAAAATAAATGGCTTTTATATCATATTTTTACTCTACTAGCCCAATGCAAATCCATTTTCTTAGAAATGCTTATCTGCAGAAAACAAAGACAATTTGTTACAAAAAGTCTCTATACTCCCTGTGTGAAGTCCATTTCCACATACATTCAATTCACACATCCCAGTAAAAACTCCAGGACACTGATCAATGCCCTCTAGTTAGAGGAAGCCCAGGAGAGCAGATGGCCCTGTCAGAACAAAAGAGAGTGGTTTCTTTATCAAGTTTATATTTGTGACACTCAGGATTATACAATTTTACAATTATTTTTTACAATTATTATTGTAAAACACAAATATGTGTGTCTGCATATATGTGCATATCCTTCAGCTAGTAGTTTTCTTTAATTTTTATGTTCTTTTTTACAACTAGTGTCCAATTTAAGTTGAATGCTTAATTCAAGATGCGTTCTCTATTAAAGTGTATGTGCCTAAGTGATCAAACCCATGTTTCTCCCTTTACATTACCTTGGCTCTTCTTCTAAAAGCAATATTGTTGATGAATAATGAAAGCTAGAGCCCTACTTATTATTCCATGAGTCACTTAGTTGTGATCTGGCAAAGAAAAGCACATTATAGAAAACTGTTGGTTGTCACCTTCAGAGGAATGCTTAGGTAATCCCTAGGAGCTGAAGAATTGTTTTCCCAGGATCTTGTGGTCTGACTTGGCTCTTTGAGGGGGATTTTTTCCTAGGGAATGTCCTTGATTATATTCTGGGATTTCTGTGTTTAGTGTTTTCAGTTTTGTTTTGTTTTTTTCTTTTTTTTTTTTTGAAGTTACAGACCCCTTTGGAAATTTGATGCAAGCTATAAACCTTCTTGCAAGACATCTACACTAATGTACCAACTTTTGCAGTTTCAAAAGTGAAGATCATCTGTATTAGAGCCTTTTTCATTTATGTTTTAACAACCTCCCTGGACTTGGAACATAAGTTGGCAGGCTTTTCACATAGTACCTGGAATACATTATGTATAGACTTGACTGGTCTGTCTCCTGTGCTTGCCTCACATTCCCTGGAGGCAACCTTTTCTTTATCTTCATGGTGGTTAGGAGGGAGGGTGTTTAGCCCGACTCCCTGGACTCAACAGGTTCTCCTACTTGGTTGCAGCACAAACGTGGCAAAGATACCCCCTTGGTGCCTCAGTTTCCTCACCTGGAAATGAGGATGATAATAAGCATCCCATCCTAGGATGGTGGGTGTATGTGTCCATGAGTGTGAGCATGTGTGTGCACATGCATGTCCATGCAACACGTGTGTGTGCATGTGTGTGGTGTGCGTGTGTGTACATGTGTGTCCACACATGTACATATGTCAGGGGCTGCTGCACATGTGCAAATAAGGCTGATGGCCCAGGGCATGGCCACTTCTTAGCTCCAGCACATCTTTCAGCTTTTCTAGACTGGTCAAATTGCTCTCCAAAATGGCCTGTTCCAAATGATACTTTTATACTCTCATTAGCAGTGAGACCAAGTGTCTTTAATCCCAACAACCTTAACAAGTGTTGTCAGAATTGTTAAGTTTTGTTTAGCATTCTGGGTGTGAATTGATATCTTCTTGTGATTTTATTTTGCATTCCTCTGTCCTATGGTGTTAAGGCCCACCCTGAATCAGTTTGGTCTCAGCTTAATAGGATCTTTGAAGAGCCTGCTTACAAATAGGTTCACACCCACAGGACGGGGGCGTTAGGACTTGAGCGTGACTTTGTGGGGGATATGATTCAATCCCTAACATCTGTCCATTCACAGCTCCTTCCCTCTCCACAAAAAGTAAGCATACTCCTGATTTTTGTAGGAATAACTTCCTCTGTCTTCTGACTTTTTGAGTTTGTGATTTTCATGTCGGTCACTGTGAAAAAAGCAAGCAGCATTTGTGTTTCTTGACTCACTGAGTTTGGCCCCACGCACCTGGAGTGCCTGTTTCTGCTCCGCTTTTATTGAGACTTACCAAGTAGAACCAACACAATGCTCCCTCTGGTCGACAGAAACTTTTCCAGGTTTACTGCGTGCCGGGTGAGGCTCCCAGATTCTGCAGGGATCCGGAATGCAGGTTCTGTGTTTGCTGCCCAGGAAGCATGGCCCACGACTGCCCATCTCCTTCCTTGACATCCTTTTGGATTCTCTAGGGATTCGAAGAGACAATTTCAGCCTCCAATTCTATGGATGTAGCAATACATTACTTGTAGAGGAATATAAGGATCTTTGAAACCATTCTTCTCTCCAACACTGTGTTTATGAGTCTTTCTGGAACATTTCCTAGGAACTGGGAATTTCCAAAAAATTTACTACAACAGAAATGCCCAATGCTGTGACTGAAGCGGATCTAATTTTGGCACATCATTGTCTTCCCACTCTTCTCTGGCACCTTCATCTTCCCTCAATGGAGATCACTGTCTCTAACTCACCTAGCATTCTGCTGCGAAGTGACTGAGACATGTCACCCCTGTGTCTCCAAATGCTTGTGGTGTTTTATTATTTTAAGTACACAGCCTCAATACTCTGACTCCCAGAGTCCCACGCAACTATATTTTTCATCCTCCTCTACCAAGCATTTTTGTCGTGCACTTAGCCTAATGCTCACACAACCTACCAGCCCATCCCTGGTTATTAAAGCACATTGTGGACAGAGAGCCTGGACCTCAGTGTGTGGCACAGTTGTGATGGTGGACAGCTCACTCTGGTGGTGAACAGAGGGTTCGTGGGGCACATCCATTTGTACAGGAGACATCCTGGGTACGATGAAGATACATGCAAACTGTTAACAAGCCCCCAAAACCTTTGTCCTCTTCCCAGCCCCAGCTGCCAGCACAACCTTGCATCTCCCGTGCGCCCCTGCCTGAGGGAGCTCTAAGAAATTTAATTCAAGCCGCACTGTTGAGAGATTATGGCTCAAGGTTCACCCCTGAGACAGAGCACTATCCTTGGGGATGCTCAGATGGGAAGGTGCTCTTCTTTCCAGGTAGTGCGTCCTGGAAAGGACCTGCTGGCAATCCCTGGGGCTCCCTGACCTTGGTTTCTGCCTCCCACCTCATGGCAATATCCTCTCCTTTCTGGCTTCTGTGACGTCTGCCTTCTTTTTTGAGGCATCCAGCAATCTGGATTAAGACCTACCCTCCTTCACTTGGGCCACACCTTAACTAAAAATAACACCTTCAACAGGTCTTATTTACAATGGGTTCACACCCACAGGGAAGGGGATTCATATTAAGAACAAGTGTTTGTTGGGGGTCCACACT
Organism: Tolypeutes matacus; assembly: GCA_026826555.1. Lineage (NCBI taxonomy): Eukaryota > Metazoa > Chordata > Mammalia > Cingulata > Chlamyphoridae > Tolypeutes > Tolypeutes matacus. Next base: position 14,725,112 of record JAKSZT010054540.1, on the reverse strand, counting down.
TCAACTTGCCATAGAGAGGGGGCGCATTCTAAGCCACCAGCGAAGTGGGAACGTTTATCGTTACAGAAGATAGTGGAGTCTTAAGACTGTCCAAGTTGGACTAGCAAAGTTCATTTTAAAAAAATAATTGGCCAAAAGAGTGGGAATGTGTTAAAGCTTTAAAAATTAATTAGGGTCCATCGCTATAGGAGTGTGACCCCAACTTCATACTATACACCAGTTCATAGGAAGATTGTTCTGTGCTGCCTGCTCTGGATTGTATGCACACATACACATGCATGTGCATGCACACACACACACACACAGATGAGGTTGCAATGTGGCAGAGGTCCACACAGCAAGCAGACTTGTGAGGCTGGTCATGCTTCCTGAATGGCCAATGCTAGGAGACAAGTCTGTGGCCCTCTCCCTCCCACCCCCTGAGATGGCTTCTTAGTCTGTCTGCATATTGTCTGCCTGCTCTGTCTGCTTGTTGTCTGTGCTTGTTGTGTGCACTCATTATCTGCTCATCTTCTTTAGGAGGCACCAGGAACTGAACCCGGGACCTCCCATGTGGGAGGTGGGTGCCCAACTGCTTGAGCCACATCTGCTCACCTGTGGCTCTCTCTGATGCTTGGAGCTTGTGAACTCTTAGATTGCCAGTACATATTGCATTCATGCCAGTTATCCGTGAATGCTGCTAGCAAGAGGAATGAGTTAACCGTGGCCCAGGGTGCTCAGGAATGTTTGTTGAGTGAAGGGCTACAAAAATGAGGAGAGGGTGAAGGAGGCCTTCTGCCATGCCAGGTGATTTATAGGGAGGAGCTGAGGGTATCAGGGGAGTGTATGGGGGGGGGGGGGGTTGTTCCATGCAGAGCTTCAACTCCAATTTCCATTTGTCTGCTCTCACTAAAGGTCTGATGTTGGTAGGTAGAATTATGTACCCCAGAAAAACATATTCTTAATCTTAATCCATTCCAGTGAGTGTGAACCCTTTGTCAACAGGACCTTTTGAAGTTATTTTTAGGTAAGGTGTGGCCCAGCTGAATCAGGATGGGTCTTATCCTATTACTGGTGTCCTTGAGGAGAGAAAGCCACGGGGAGGAGTGGGAAGCCGGAAGTCATCAGAACCCAGGAGAGAAAGGAGAGGATGTGGCCATGTGGTGGGAAAACCAATGAACCCAGGGATTGCCAGCCAGCCACAAGGCTACCAACCTGAAAGGAAGCACACCTTCTAGCTTCTGAAGCCATGAGCCAATAAATTCCTGTTGTTAAACCAACCCTCTTGCGTGGTATCTGTCATGGCAACTGGCAACTAAGATACCTGTTTGTTCTAAGCTGTGGTTCTCATCGTAGCCCTGTCCTTGGAGAGTGAGGCCCACCACCTGTGGTTTTTTCATGACTGTAACCCATCAGCAAGAACACGCTATCACAAAGCTACCGCTCAGGTGACAGTTGAGCACATAACCTGGCTCACCAAATGAGCGTGTGACTCTGCAGCTGCTGGGGTGGCTTCCAGGTGGTGGTAGCAGTGGGGCACTGGGAAAGACCCTCTGGAAAATCATTGGCACATCATTGCTTTGCTTGGCAGGTGAAATGAAGGATGCTTTCCACCTCACTTCCTGCCCCCACCCCAGCCATTCTCCTGTTGTGGGGGGATGTCTGAGTTGGCAAAGACATTGGCCTGGGCTTTTTTTTCCTTTTTTAAAACATAATTTTTTAAATTAGAGAAGTTGTAGATTTACAGAAACAAAATGCAGGAAATAGAGTTCCCTTATACCCCCCATTATTAACACTTTACACAAGTGTGATTACCTTTGTTACAATTGATGAAAGAATATTATTATAATTTTACTATTTATTCAGTAGTTTACAATAGGGTTCACTGTGATGTACAGTTCTGTTTTTGTTTTTTAAAAATTTGTGTTCTAGTAACATATATATTTCCCCTTTTAATCACATGGAGATATATAATTCACTCCTGTTAATTACATTCACAATGTTGTGCTACCATCACCAGCATCCATTACCAAAACTTTTCCATCACCCCAAACAAAAATTCTGTACCAATTAAGCATCAACTCCCCATTCCCTAGCCCCACTCTGGCCCCTGGCAAACTATATTCTAGTTTCTGACTCAGTGAATCTGCTTATTCTAATTATCTCATTTCAGTAGGATCATACAATATTTGTCCTTTTGTGTCTGGCTTATTGCAAACAAAGTGGTATCTTTTTTACAGCTGAATAATATTCCCTTGTATGGACATTCCACATTCTGCTCATCCATTCATCTGTTTGGGGCACTTAGGTTGCTTTCATCTTTTGGCAATTGTAAATAATACCACTTTGAACATTTGGTGTGCAAATATCTGTTTGAGTCCCGGCTTTCAATTCTTTGGTTATGTACCTAGAAGTGGGCTGTCAGGTCATATGATAATTCTATACTTAACTTTCTGAAGAACTGCCAAAACTGTCTTTTCAAAGCAGCTGCACCATTTTACATTCCCACCAACAATGAACACGTGTCCTTGTCTGTCCACATCCTCTCCAACACGTGTTATTTTTCCATTTATTTAATAGCAGCCATTATAGGGGGTGTGAAATGGTATCTCATTGTTTTGGTTTGCATTTCCCTATTGGCTAATGCTGTACTTTCTGGCTAATGATGTGCATCTTTTCATGTACTTTTTGACTATTCATAGATCTTCTTTGGAGAAATGTTTATACAACTCTTTTGCTCATTTTTATACTGGGTTTTTTTGTTTTTTTGCTGTTGAGTTGTGGGATTTCTTTTTATATTTTGGATATTAAAGCCAGATATTAAAGTACTGGATATTAAAGTCCTCTCCCTCTTATCTCATCCTGCATGGAGTCAGCTTCTTGTCCTGGGCTTGTGCTTGCTCAAGGCCTTAGAAATTCCCCCATTACAGGAATTCTAATGCCCCCTCTACTCTCTGTGAAATAGACTTTCTCCTCTCCTGGGTATTCTATTGTATGACTTAATGCAGGTACTCCTTTGCCCCAAGACACTTTGGCTTGATTGTTTCTCAGACTCTTTAGCTGTCTGCAAACTGCTTCTGCCTGCAAGACAAGGGCTATGAAGAAGAGCCAGAGACAAGTTTCCTGGCCCACTCTTTCAGGCTGCTAACCGATAGAATGTCACTGACCTACAGGCATCCCAGTATGCTCATAGGGTTACTCTGTTCCCTCCAGAACAGGGCCAGGGACCCACATGGGAGCTCAGGCTGGCCAGAAGGGTTTTAGGAAGCGCCAGCAAGGGCACAGTGAGCTTCACCCACTGTTTTTTTTTTTAAGATTTATTTATTTCTCCCCTCCCCCCTCATTGTTTTGTGCTCACTGTCTGCTCTCTGTGTTACCCACTCTTTTTGAAGCTGTGTTTTCTTGCTTTAGCCCTTGTTTAAGTTTCCTTGGCTGTTCCAAGCAAATACCATGAAATGGTTCTGCTTAAGCAATGGGAATTTATTCACTTACACTTTTGAGGCTATGAAAATATCTAATTCAAGGCATCATCAGCTTTCTTCCTGAAGACTGGCTGTTGGTGATCCTTGGCTCCTGTGTCACATGGCAAGGCATACGGTGGCATCTGCTGGTCTCTCCCTTCTGCTCTGGGTTTTGTTGCTTTCAGTTTCTTGCTTCCATGGCTTTCTCTCTGTCTCTGCATTCATTCCATTTATAAAGGACTCCAGTAAGAGGATTAAGACCCATCCTGAATGAAGTGCGTCATATGTTAGCTGAAGTTGCCTCATCAAAACATCCTATTTTAAATGGGTTGACACTCACAGGAATGGAATCGATTTAAGAACATGTTTAACTGGGATACATACAAGCTTCAAAGCACTGCAGCCCTCAACCATGTACAGCAACCCTTTAACTGTTTTCTGGAGTTTTGAGGAAGATGGCTTCACCAGTTTTTCCTAATTGTTCAAAGATTCTGTGGGAGAACAGCATCTTGGAACATCTTATGCTGCCATCTTGGTTGGCCCTGTCCTGGCTTGGGCGTTTTTCAATTGTAGTGGCAGCTTCTGTCATGTGCTAGCATAAGAGAGGGGGTCTGCATCACTCTTTGAGGCCATCACACCACCGTCTGTCCATGGTATAGCAAAAAGTCTTTGACTAACCCATCTTCCTATAATTTGTGATTGACCCCAAGGGTCCCAGAAGGAAAGAACCAGGGAAACTGGGATATCTACTGATGTTGAATTGCTGAAACAAGGCTGGGACTGGAAGAGGTTGTCCAGCCTTGCTCCCAAGAGATAGGTGTTTAAGCTGGGACAGGAAACCACATACAAGGCCAGGTCCAAGGTGCACAGCTCCTGCCTCAGGCAGTGGAACTGCACCACTCAGCCACCTCCCCCACTAGCACTCAAAAGCCTTGTGGTTAACATTCTCAACTGGCAAGAAGCTCTTCCTGTCCTTCAGCATTTATGGAGTTCTGGCCCACTCTATGCAGAGCCTTCAAGGGATCAGTGACTCCTGTGACAATGGTGGCCCCGTGGACCACTGACCTCAGAGAGAAAGTGGGATCAAAAATTGCAGAGTTAGTCAAATAATTTAGATACTAGAGTTAAGAAATACAAGCAGCACTTACATGAAGACCAAATTTGTTTATTGCAACTGGCAAGGACTTCCTTTTGCCTGATAATAGGACAGGAATTTTTAGAATAGCTATTTTTCATGTGTCACATCTTGGACTCTTTAAGACATTTGCTCTTAAACGCTGTTCACAAACTCACATCAAACCTGCAACCATGTAGTTAACATTTACAAAGAGCACAAGGATATGCCAAGAAGCCTGAACGTTTTATTCAGTCTCAACAACTGTGATTGAAGAGTGAAGAGATGGAAGTTGCTTTCTCCTAATCAACAACACAAAGTCCCAGTGATAATTATTGGTACCTTGCGCAGTTGGGGGAATAAATTGACCATCTCTCTCCAAGACATAACTAGTGATGGTATGACTCATTGGCAGCCAGGCCAACAGCTGCATACTGTTTACACATGACAATTTTCTGGATAAACCAGAGTTTATACAGTTGTGTATTGTTTATGCCTTACATCTAGAGAGGATCATCTGGTCAACCCTGAGTTTAAGAATTATATGCTTACACCATGAAATTTTCTACTGAAAAAAAATCATTAAACCTCTACAAACGTGTTCTCTGACCAAGCAAAAGAGCATAAAGGGAAAAGAGAAAGTGGCCCCACTGAGTGGACATGGCTGCGAAGACAGGCCAGGCAGCTCTGGTGAATGAAAACTACTTTTCCAGGTGTCAGGAAAACTCTACAGCCCTTCATTTCGACTCACAGCATTTCAGACTTTTTAAAATGTGTTTCATTCTTCTGATCGGGGCCAGGAATGTGGCAGAGGAGAGTAAGCCATCGTTTAGCATACACACACACTTGATGATGTGTTTACAGGAACTCCTGAAGAGGTGTGAACTTCCTGGACCATCTGCTACCTCAGAGTCAAAATCCAGAGGGTCTTTTAAATTTTTTGGTCTCTGCCTCTGTTGTACGTCAGCTTGGATAAAGGAAGCATAATCAATAACTCTAATTTTAATTTCATAGCAAAATGCACGTTAATTTTATTTAGTATAAGCCAAAAGAGAAGAAAAAGGAGAAAAATTTTCAAAGTGGTCATTACTTCACCAGATTCTAGAAGTAACTACTACTAATATTTTCGATTGTGTTGCTCTTTTTATCTTCAGGCTTAAAAACATTTAGACTTAAACATGGGAAGCCTTTACTCTATCCCACCCACATCTCCAGATAAACACATTAAGATTTATGAAATGCTTCTAAATCCTCAAAGATTATTCTTGTTGTCTATTACCAAAGCTTTGCTGAGGGTGGCCCAGGGTTTGCACTGAGGAACATGGGTTTTGGTAGAGAGCCCTGCATTTGTAGCTTGGGCACTGATGAGCCATGCAACTGGTTACTGAGCCTGTTTTCTCACCTGTAATGTCAGGCCAATAATCCCTACCCAATAAGAGAGCCACAAGCTTTAGCACAGTGCTTGCCCCAGGAGACAGGGAAAGGGCCCAGATAAAGGCCATCTCTGCCTCCCTGCTGCCCCTTGGTTCCAAGGAGCTATGCAAACATGGGGAATGCACTTTTTAAAAAAATTTCTCCCCACCCCCTCATTGTTTGCACTTACTGTGTCTGTTACATTCCTTGTTTCTTTAGGAGGAACCAAGAACTGAACCTGACATGGGAGGGGGACACCAAATCGCTTGAGCCACCTCCATTCCTTGCTTTTGTTGTGTCTTTCATTATGTTCCTCCCCTTCTGTCTCTTGTTGTGTCGGCTTGTCGTGCCTGCCCACATCAGCTTGCTGTCTTGCTGTCTTCTTTAGGAGGCACTGGGAACCTCTGCTCCCTGCTTTGTTGTGTCTTTCATTATGTTTTTCTTCTTGTGTCTCTTGTTGCATCATCTTGTTGTATCAGCTTGCCGTACCTGCCCATCGCACCAGCTCGCGGTCTTCTTTAGGAGGCACCAGGAATCAAACCAGGGACTTCCCATGTGGTAGGCGGGAGCCCAGTCACTTGAGCCACATCCGCTTCCCAAAGCACATTTAAAATTTTTTTTAATTTATTTTTATTTTTTTAATAATTTTTTTATTTTTAAAAAGATACTTAGATTACATAAATGTTACCCAAAAACTATAAGCATGCTTATATGCCCCACTCCCCACACCTCCCACACCCTCCCACATAAACATTCTTCATTAGTGTGGCACATTCATTGCAATTGATAAATGCATCCTGGGTCTTTGCCATTAAGCATGGACCATAGTTCACATTGTAGTCTACACTCTTTCCCACACAGTTCTGCATATTATGTGATGATATAAACTGTCGTTGCAGTGTTATTCAGGACAATTCCCAAGTCCTGAAAAAGCCCCCATGTTACAACTGTTTTTCCTTCTCCCTGACCCCAGAGCCTCCAGTGACCACTGGCTCCACATCAATTTTGTAGTTTCTTCCATTGCTAGAATTACAATATGTCTATAGTAGAATACCAGTAAGTCCACTCTAGCCCATAGTTCTTTCCCCAATTCTGAGGATTCTGGGATGGGGATGTCCACTCTACCTCTAATTGAGAGGGGGCTTATATCCCATGGGGAAGATGGATAGGACTATCTTGCTTGCAGTTGCAGACTCTCTCTGTTCCTTGGGATGGTCGTTGTCCATCATCATCTCCCTGTTAGTTGTCCCGGGTGAGTCCAATGAGCTGTAAAGTAGGTGTTGCAACTCTGCTAAGGTACTGGGTACAGCTGGCACATGGACAGCCCAAAGACTCAAGTCTCTTGAATGTATACCTACAAACTCCAGCACCAAGTATAGGTATAAATAGAAGGGAGCAGATGACTCATGTATAGGGAAGATATAATTGAGTCCAACTCTGTCACTCTCAGGAGCACAAACTCCGAAGTAAGGCCCACTGACAAGGCACCAAACTCTGGAGCTATCTGCCCTGACCATAGGAACTGGGTGTCTCCAGAGCCCTCAGGAGCCCCAGTATTTAGGGTAGTATCCTCTGGTAGTTTATGAGATCCTGCTGAGATGTGCATAAGTATTACCTCTGGGATGACCTCCCGACTTGCTTTGAAGTCTCTTAGCCATATAAACTCATTTGTCTTTACCTTTTCCCCCTTTTATTTAAGGTCTTTTTCCAATTGCATTGCTAGTTGGTGCTTGATAGTAATCCCTCTGTGCCAGGAAGGCTCATCCCTGAGAGTCATGTACCGCACTGTGGGGAAGGTAATGCATTTATATGCTGAGTTTGGCTTAGAGAGGCCACATTTGAGCAACAAGGAGGCTCTCAGGAGGCAACCCTTAGGCACCCCATAACAATAGGCAAAGTTTCAATTTCAAGAGCAAAGGCTCATAAGTATATCAAGGGCCCATCAGTGGATCATCCTCCTTTGCCAGTCATTGCCACAGCACTTGGGGAACTGTTGCTGCTCCATTAGAGAATGTGGCAGAGCTCTCCAGGATGGGAATTCAATATTCTCTCGGTTATTGTGTGAGTCTCTACCCACTGTGACAATGCCCCATGAACATTTGAACATTTTTATATACCTTATATGTATGCCCAGGTGAACTTCCTCCCATGTATCCCCCATCACTGACACCCTACACCAAACATCTTCCCCTGTCCCAGTTGTTACCCTTTAGTGATCCAAAGCTTCTTCAAAAATGAAGCCATTAAAATAGCCAAATACAATTAATAGGAAAATGAAATAATAATGATAAGTGTAAATATAAGAAATATAATACATAAAAAATTTTAAAGACTGTATTAGTCAGCCAAAGGAGTGCTAATGTAAAATACCAAAAATGGGTTGCTTTTTATAAAGGTTATTTATTTGGGGTAGAAGTCCACAGATACCAGGCCATAAAGCGTTAAGTTTCTTCTCTCACCACAGTCCATTGCCACGCAACAGCTGCCGGCATTTGCCAGGGTTCAGGCTTCTGGGGTTCCTCTCTTCCCAGGGCTGTGTTTCTCTCCGGGCTTAGCTCCTGTTTCCTCCACAAGGTCAGCTGTAGACGATCAGGTGAACAGCTTGCTTCTCTTCTCCTGGGGCCTTCTTTCCAACATCAAAACTACTTCTCAAACGACTGCTTCAACTGTCCTTTGCCTTGCCTTTTATGTTCGATTCCTCCACCCACCAAGGGGTGGGGCTCAATGCCCTACTGATATGGCCCGGTCAACGCCCTAATTATAACTCAATCATGCCCAAATTAACAGATCAGTTTACAAGCATGATCCAATTATATTTTTGGAATTCATAATTACATCAAATTCCCCAACTGTTACAAAGACTAAAAATAAAAAGATTGTGCTATTAAAAAATAATGAAAAATATTAAAAAAAAATTTTTTTGACATTTTGCCTTTCATCGCTGTAATATCTGGTGTCCTGTCTGTACAGTAGCATTTTCTTCCATTTATTCCCCAGTGTCTTCCTATTTTTCATTTTGTTTTCAAAGAAGTTTTAGGTCACGGTGAAGTCACATACAGAAAACAGGAGACTCTCATTTACCCAACATCCTCCCCTTTTCCTCTTTCCCATATTAATACCTTTTTATATGTGGATGGTACCTTTGTTATAACTGATATACACATAGTGAAACATAGCTACTAAACATGTCAATGGTTTACATTAGGTTTACATTTTAGACCACACACTTTTATCAATTTTGATGATATGTAACATGGCCTGTGTCCATCATTGTTAAGATCATTTACACTTCCATTGCCCACTAAATACCCCCTGTTTGATCTATTCTTTCCTCCCTCCCCCACCCCTCAGGGCCCATGGCGACCCCCTGGCTTCACTCCTTGGATGACAAGATTCATAGTTACATGCAGCAACACTGAGGTCTTGACACACTGGTTTGTCCTCCCCTATTAGGAACCGCCCATGCTCTCGAGAGACTCCCACCTCTCTATTTGTGAACAAATTGGTCCTCCTGAGAATGGGAGTCCAACTTCTTCCCACTCATATGTGAGTCTCCACCCACTGATACAACACATTTTGACAAAATGATCACTTACACCCTCCCTAGAAGCCTGCTCCAGGTGCGCCCTGTTCTAAATGCCCCTCCATCCAACACCCTAAACCAGTAACCTTTCCTTGTCATATTGCCATAAGGGCATTCCCACCTCTGTACTTTCAACCACATACCCGCAAATTCCCAGTCTTCACCTGGTCCCTCTCCCAGTTCCCTGGACTTTTTATTTTTTTAAAATAAATTTGATGAATTCTTTTTTGGAGAATTCTAAATCATGGAAGAATAAAACCGTTGGAAGAACCACTGTAGAGACTAAGAAATCCTTGCTCTCCATGTAAAAAGTCCCAGTTTGCAAAAAGGAGTCCTCTGGTTTCAGCTTCAGTACTGAAGTTCGTCAAACATGTTTAAAATTTTCATTTTGTAACAACAACAAAAGAAGTCAAAGTAGAAAGGACCAGCCTTTCCTCGTTGCTTGACAAGAGCTTGAGGTGGGGATTTGGTGAGTTTTTCCAGGTGGGTGCCTTCTGCAGCCTGAGGGGACTGATGAGGGTAGCTCCGGGATGCCCTCCTCTTTAGATGCTGCTGCTTCCACATGAAACATAGCATAGCGGCGGGCTTTATTTTCCTCTGAAGCGTGACGCTTAATTATTGATTATTCCCCACAGCTCTTACTTTTGCAACTACCTGGGATTTTTTTTTTCTCCAGACTTGGTTTTGAGCATCCTAAGCACGACCACACCACCACCCACAAACGTACACGGCTCTCCCCCTCGGTTATCAGGAGGCTTTTTCTTTTACACGTTTTCCCTTGCTCCGTTTTACAACCAGGCTGCTCGTGACCGGTATACATCGTTCAAAGCACTAGACCTTAATCCACCTTTGTGTGAGGGCCTTTCTTGTAAATAAACTGGATCCTGTTTACAAGTTTTAAAAACAATCATCTGGGGGCAGATGTGGCTCAAATGGTTGGGCGTCCGTCTCCCATATGGAGGGACCTAGGTTCGATCCCTGGGACCTCCCGGTAAAATAAAAATAAAAATAAAAAACAATCATCTGTGCCCTGGAAAAATTAAAATGTTACTATCAAAAGGCTCTTTGCTTCCCTGTTTCCCTCAGGCATCGTGTATTACTTCATTAGAGGCAACGCTCAGGACTGCCCGTTGGCGTGTAGAGTGTGGCTGGGGCCAGGGGAAGCGTTTGTGTGGCATTTAAGGTCTGCTGGGTCAGCAGCAAAGTCCAGGCGTATGTGGGACAGCGAGCTCAGCACATCTGGCCTTGTGCTTTCTCTCTCTCCCTCCACCCCTCCCACCAGGCAACTTCTCCAGGGTGTGTCCATCTGATTGTTTCTAATTGGTTCATTGACCCAGAGTCTATGGCCTGGGCAGGGAGGCACTGCTGTGTGTGTGTGTGTGTGCATGCGTGTGTGTGTGCGCATGTGCGTGCTGGTTGCACATACCAGCAGAGCTATGTAGAAGCATTCCACCTAGTCACTGGTGGACTTTTCACAGCAACCCACAAGGCATTTTTAAACAAAACCAGATTAATGACCTTGAAAGCACTGGAAAGCCAGATCGCGCCCTTTCTTGGCGTTTTTCCCCTTCCAATAGTCTGCATTGCTGGATTATAATGTTCATGTGCAAAAAAGCATCTTGAGACCAAATAACATTTAAGATTTTTCTTTCCTTTTTTTTTTTTTTTTTTTTTAATTCTTCAACCTTGGCCACGCACGTTGCATGTTTCCAAATGAGAACAGACACACGCTGTCATGCTCGGGCTTAGCATGCCAAGCGTGAGCCGAGAACCCAACAACTCTGAGCTCCAGGCATGAATCTCCCCAGCAGAGCTGGGGGGCTGAGCTGGGAGCCCATGTGAGCTCCATCCTGCACCACGTGGAAGGGATCAGAAAGGAAGGAAGGAATGTTCTGGGGTTGACTGATTTCCTTAACAATTTGAATTTGATACAAACAAAAGAGGTCAGTGGTTTAGCTCTTTGGGAGCGGGAGGTGGCTAATTTTAATTAAATAATTCCTGTGAACCCCTTTTCCTCTGCCCTCTACCCGCTGCTTTCCTCCCTGACTCCTATGCCTATGAGGGCCACTGTCAACCTACAAGACACCTGTGCTGCTGAGTCAAAGGAGCCCCCCAAATGGGGTAATGTGCAGCCAGGCAGGGGGACAGTCCTGTGCGTGGAGAACAAGGCGCCCCTTCTTGGGGTACCCACAGCCCATGCCAGGGCATGGGGGTGGGCAAGTAGTGTCCAGCCAGGGCTTAGCCTCCATCCACCCTGTCGCCAAGCAGGCCACACCTTAAACAGCCCCAGCAGAGATATTTGGACCCAGGGCCTCCCATGGTGACATGGGAGCATGGAGCCTTTTTCAGACATGGGACCCACCAACACCCAGCTCACTCGTTCCTTTCCTAGGGGTTTATCCAGGGCTGGCTCTTAGAGTGGTGAGACTCCTCCTGTGATGGGGTGGGGTGATGGGAACCTTCCAGTCATCACTCATGTGCAGGCTGGACTCCTGGTGGCAGTGCCCTCTGGTCACTGGATAGATAGTGCTACCCTGGGTTGGGAGTCTGGGAGTACCTGGGCTCACAAGGGATGTCTGTCCTGGGAAGCAGAAGCTAAGTGGAAGTGTGGACAGATTCCAGGGGCAGTGGGGAGCCCCTGAGGTTTAAGCCTCGAGAATTATAGCCAGGGCCTGGCACCCTACCTCCCCCCCACCCCCGGCACCTTCACAGCCAACTAGTCACTGTTCCTCACTCATGCCCGTTACTTTCAAAGCCCCGTGCTGTTCACATGCATCCCCTGCCTGGATTAGCTTTTCAGCCCTGGAAAACTCCCATCCATCCTCCAAGGGCTGGCTCACAGGTCATCTGCCTGCAGCCTTCCATCCCCTGAGCACATCGTCTTGTCACCTGACTCCCTGGCAGCTGGTTCCTCATGTCCTGGTCTTACTTCCCTTTTTAGAGTAAGGTTCTTAGGCTTAGTCAAGTGTGGACAGAGGTGAGTGAAGTTGGTCTGCAGGGCTTATCCCCTCTCACGACTCCAAGGCCCCCGGTCTTCCAGCATTTACTCCTTCTGGGTCCTGGTCTTGCTCTCTGCAGGCCCCCTGAAACATTTTTCTGAACATTCTGCGCAGCCCCGTGTGGCCTGCCCTCTGTGAGCCTCTGCCAAGGACCAGGCTCACACCAGAGACCAGTGATCTTCCTGGGGCAGGACTATGTGCCACATTTAAGGAGGCACTCCCCCTGGGGGTCACGGAAGTGCAGGGCCAGCACCTGAGAGGGAGTGCCTCCTTAAATACTCCTTCCTCAGCAGCTTGCTGGCTGTGCCTTCATCTCAGCCCTGGACCCTGAAGCCCTGGACAGACCTGGCTGAGGCTCCCAGCCATGGGTGCCAAGCTATGTGACCGTGGGAAAATTGCTTTTCCTGTCTGAGGCTCAGTTTCTGTCTGCCGTCTCCATATTTGTTTCCTACGTCTGCTGTAACAAGTCACCACAAACTTCGTCGCTTAAAACGACAAAAATGCATTCTCTTTCAGCTCTAGAGGCCAGAAGTTCAAAATGGTTTCACTGAACTGAAACCCTGCTGGGCCGCGTTCCCTCCTGAGGCTCTAGGGAAGAATCCTTTTCCTTGCCTTTTCCAGATTCTAGAGCTGTCTTCTCTGGCTCGAGGCCCTTTCCGCCTCCTTCAAAGCCAAGGGCGCAGCCATTTTGCTTCACTGTCCCCTTGCCCTTTTTTTTTCCTGCCTCCCTCTTATATCAGGACACTTGGGATTGCACAATCTCCTCATCTCAAAATCCTTAATATAATCACATCTGCAAAGTCCGTTTTGCCATATAAGGTAACATTCACAGGTTCCAGGGACTAGGAACTACATATTTTGGTATATATATAACTTTATTTCAACTTCAAAAAACAGACAAAAGGCAGCTTAACAAATTATGGAATCATTACTCTAAAAAATCCTGACTAGGCACATTTATCATATTTAATCCTAAAAACAAACTCAGTTGTTTCTCCATTGTTCTGAAAGATGAATAAATGAGCACAGATTGGTTAAATGACATGACCAAGGTCTCCTTGTTAGTGAAGAAAATGAAGAAAAAAATGCCTGATCATATTCACATCTCATAAAACTAAATCCCATGTTTTTTGACCCTTAGCATTGATATAGTGCCTTCTTTGCCTTTACTACAAAAATATTACAATCTTACTGTTAACTAAGGTTTATAAGTTACATTAGCTGTGTTTTTCCCATGTACCACCATGATCCTAACACCTTCTAATAGAGAAACATTCTTGTATTTGTATTATTAACCACAATCCTCATCTACCACCAAAATCACTGTATTATACAGTCCCTACATTATCCTCTAGCTGTCTTTCAATTAACATTAACCTCCCTAGAGGAGAATATGTAATTCAGCAGACCTCAATGGGTAATGAGGATTAAATTAGTTAATGTGTGCCACCTACTCAACACAGTGCCCAATGCATATTAAACGCCTGACAAGTTTTTGATCCTTACTCTTATCAGATAACAAGGATAACACGCCTGACAAACAGATTCCATAGGAGCTGTAGGAGTTACAGGATCAGCCCTAGGGTCAGCATCGTCCCAGTTTGCCCTCCCTTGGTCATGCGTGACGTGACGACCACGTAGACTTGCCATGCGAGGTCAGGGCCTCCCACATTCTGAAGAGGCTGTGTTTTGTGTCTCTGCTGCAGGAATTGCTTACTTAGGAGGTGTGTGCAGCGCCAAGAGGAAATGTGTGCTGGCCGAAGACAATGGTCTCAATTTGGCTTTCACGATCGCTCATGAGCTGGGCCACAAGTAAGTATCAAACTCTATTGTTCTGCCTCTTGAAATTCCTTTCTGAGTACATGTTTTGGACCCAAATTCTCTTTACATTCTAAAACAGTGCTGCACTGGGGCTTCTTCCACAATGAGGGCCCAGGCCAATAAACCAGGGACCTCAAGAGATAACTGAGCAGACTGGCTCAGAGAATTGATATGTTAATTTGATGTTCATGTCTTTTGGAAAGCCAATACAGTAAAGGGAAAAGGTTTTTCTCAGTGTCTTATTTCCTCGTATTTCTTCTCCTGGACCAGCCTGACCTTCCGTTCACTCTAAGTATACACATTTAAATACTGGGATTTATCTTGAGACTGTTGACGTTCCATTTTCTTTTCAGCCAGTTTCCGACAAAGTCCAACTTGCTGAATGTAGAATTTCAGTGTCTTGGTTTTAAAGGATGAACAGCTCCAGGACAGTCTTCCCTTTGCTCCAGGACAGTCTTCCCTTTGGGATAAAAGAACTACAGGGCCTTAGAGCCCAAAGATGCGTTAGAGAGGTCTGAGGTCGCTGCCTTGATGTTAAGGCGAGGAAAGAGATTGTTTGAGAGATTGGTTGAGTAGTGGTGTCTCCAGGTTAGGATGACCTTCAGGAAGTGTTGGGGTTCTGAGGGTGCAGAGAACCAGCTGACTCCAAAACTGGGGCCCTAGGGTCTTCTCTTTTTTCCTAGTGGGGGTATTTTTTATGTTTCTTTGGAAATATTTTCCAAAGAAAAATTTATGATGTGATTGCTTGAGCACTGAGCAACAACAGCAAAAAAGAATTGAAATTGAGGAGGCCAGAGCATGCAAAAACCAGTGGGAAACTTTATATTGGATTGAAGAGAGCTTGATTAAGTGAAAATCTATTTCTTACCAAATAAAAAATATTGTAAAGGTCTTCTAATGACCTACCCCTGTAAGAGGCCTGGGACCTTAACTTTTAACTCTAGATTCTGCAAGAGTAAAGTCAAATGTGTAAGAAGGAGTACAAAACTCATCTGAGGCTTTATTTTGTTTTGTTTATCTGGTTCCTTTTTAATTTCTTCCTGTCCTGAAGAGGGGTTTGGTAGTTGACTTTTCTGTATCTGTTGGGATATCATGATGTAAGTAAAGAGAGTGGAAATAACATTATATGTATTTCCCCAGATTAAGGCTGAGATAAGAAAGATTAGCAGTTGTCTCTAATGTGACACAGTTATTTCATCTTGAAAATATTTTTAAATTATTGGTGACAACCCTGTTCTGCCCAACACTATGAGAAAAAAATTTTAATTAAGTGTTTTCAAATTTGTATTACTATCTCTGAGTTATTAAAATCCTATACCTAAGAGTGGTTGCTAAAGAAGGAAAAAAAACAGCATTACGTCAAATGGCTGTGGCAAAGATCCACTCATTGGTTCTTCCCACTATGATATGATCCATTGGCCCTTCCTAGAAGTCCCTAGGAACTACCTACCTGATGGTGAGAATGCAGAATCATCAAAGCATTCACCAAAGTCCGGGTTGCTATGGCCCTTTGAGTAGTAAATTTCATAAGATTTATTGAGCTCCATTTATATGTATTCCAACATTCCACAGCAGTATTCAGCACCACACTTGCCCAAGTGCTCTTTGCACACACACATGTGGGCTCTAACATACTGCTCAGTGGTGTTCTCTCCTTGGACAACCAGAACACAAAAGAGCTATTTTTTTGCCCCCATGATCTGTTCCACTGTGCTGGATCAAACACTGGTGTCTTAGCATAGGAGGCCTATGAAGAATGGTTAGATTAGTCATATTTTCGTCCCCAGTAGCTAGAATCTGTTTAGAATTTCTTGGACTCTTTGTAGCTTGCTATTGAACTCTACCTCCAGAAACAAATACCTTATTGTTAATCAAAGCCAATAAATCCTGCTAGTGTTTTGCCCTCCTGGTTGGGTGGTTATGATTTTCCCAAGGATGTCCATTGTCTCTGATTCAAAAGTGTTGGGAAGCAGTTCCCCCAAGGATGAAGCCACATCCTCCTGCTGCACAAGCCCTTCTGCTTTGCTGGGGGTGGAGGGGTGAGGAGGGGAAGCGGAGGGGTCAGAGTCAGTGGAGAGGCTGTGTGGAGTGCTGGAAAAGGCCAAGACCCACCTGCACTCTCAGCAAAGCCACTTCATAAAGCTGAAGACGGGAATGACATGGAGCAATTTAACACCACACTCCTTAAAATACAGGGTGGTAATCTCAGTGGGTCTAAGCCACTGGTCCATGTTCTCCAACAGAATTTCTTGGTGAAAAAAATTTTCTTTTAATTTAAAAAATAACCCAAGAAAGGTGCCCAGGAGCTCACCCACTAGTCCTTACCATTTAATACTGCTAAAGTGAAATGTCTGCCCTGAAAGGTGGATGTGGCTTTGTACACCAGCAGGCATATTTTGGCTTTTCTGTTTCTTACTGAATATGCCTCATATGGCTCAGCATGATTGGTTACTCCAGAGAAAAATTAGCTCCAGAGAAAAATTGACTTACCATTCACTTCCCATAGGAGCATCACAAACCATTTATCAGACAGAGTCACAGAAGTCAACATGATTATCTTTCTGCTTAGAACATTACAAAACACAAAGCTAAATTAAAGGCTCATTTTTGGCAAGTAACTCATATGAGTCCGGAATTGTACTTGCCTCCTGCTTCTCTTTCTATGTCTCTTTGCATATGTGGCCTTATTTCAAATACCATAGTTTTAAAAATAATGTTTTTGGTACTGTAAACTGGTCCCAATCCAGTTTACATCCGGTTCTAAATTATAAATAAAATGAAGATTTCTTGCCAAGCTGATGTCAAGAATGCTGCTTTGGACATGAATAAATAATTTACTAATGATTTTTAAGTCAAATCGGATCGTTTATTTATTGATCATCTGCTATGTACCAGATACTGTGTTAAATACTGTACATCCATTATGCTATTTAATCAGTCCTAAGAGATAGGTGTTATTTAGCTTTTACTTTATAGGAAGCTAGTATTAATCTTCTAAAACATTTCTATTGCCCCTAAAATTATTTGGAGTCACTTATATGATAATACATGCTCATATAATAGGACCATTAAAATAAGGGTCCAGATTACATGAGATAGGTAATATATCAGAATACCAGGGTTCCTGGAGTTTCATGGCAGCTAAGGCAAAAAGGGAAATAAATGCCCTGGTATAGCTGTTGCTAGCAAGTAGAAGAAAGCCAATGCCTTATCAGGAGGGGGGTTTTCCATAGGAAACTTCAGTTCCAGAGATCAGACAGCTTGCTGATGACCTAACTTGATAAAGGAGCAGGCTGGAGAAGACCCCTGACCTTGGCTTTAGACAGGAAATGGAGGGTGTGCAGTTCACAGGGGAAGCTGTGGCTGAGAACCTGGGAAGGGATGTTCTATGCTGCTGCCTAGAGGGTAAGTTGTCTCTGGGCAGTGGTCATGGGGACAAAAGCTTTGATCACTTTTTGTGAACATCCATGACCTTCGTTGTCTTCTTGCCCTTGAGAAACTGTCTGGTGGACCACTGTGTGTTACCTTTGGTTCACCTAAGTGAACAGAAAGTGCTGGCAACATAAGTTTGGGCAAGGCAGCTCCTCTCCCTGTCTAGCTATGATAACTTGAGAAACCTACCTTCAAATGGGGGTGTTTTAGCCTGTGTCCTTTTGTTGCCCTTTTCCATCTAATTTTCCATAGTTAGAAAGCTATGGTTCCTATGCATGAGAAGATAGCTATGAAGGCCCTCTTGGGTTTTTTGAGAGCCATGGTTACCCGCTGTCATTTGTTATGACTGAACCAATGAGATGGGGGTGATTCCTTGAGAGAAACAGTCCAGCTGGGCAGACACTTTCCAAGTTTTTTCCCTTAAGAAACAAGGACAGGGCGCCTTGTGGTGGACATCAGTGTCCACGATGTTTACTAATATTTGGTTTGAAAGAGAAAGAGGGAAAGCTGGAAGCAAGCGTTTGTTTCATATCAGACAGAGCTGGCGTTTGAGGCTCAACCCTGATTAGTCACGTGAAGGACTGTTCCCGGATAAGGGTTAGGAGCTCACATCTGTGCTGACTGCCCGTGAGAAGAAGCAACAACAAAATCAAGTGATACCTCCACTGGTCAAGGAGGGTGTTGGTGGGGACTCTAGTAAAATACTAAATAAGATGAAGAGGTGTAATAGTTCTCTTGGAATTATAGAGTATCTTCTCTGCAATGATTTGGAAGTGATAGTATAAAAGAGAGAAAGTAAATGGCTCTAGGAAAGCTAGTTAGCCTTTCGCATTGAGGGAAGTAGGGTCTGATAGGGCCTGGTTAGACCTGGGGAGGTACAGATTTACAGGAGCCCCTCTGGCATAGTTGGCCGGGAGGTCACAGAACCAAGTCCCAACAGAGCACTCGGGGGCCAGGAAGCCCAGAAGCCCCCGAACACAGCATAATTCTTGATCAGGGATGACGGCAAGTCCCTGGGATGTGTCTACAGACAGAACCTTCTAGGTGGGGCGGGGGAAGAGAAGAGGGAATCTGCTGAGTGCATATTCTTTATAAAGAGAAATGAAAAGCTTGCCTTTGCAGAAAATAAATTTCTGCTTGTTTTGAATTTAGGAGGTTCTCTTAGCCAAACTAGATCTGGTTCAGGATGGAAAGAAATGCCTGCTTGGGAATTCAGCCCAAACCTAGTGACTTCTCCAGTCCAGGTGAAAAGATCCTCCAGACAGGTACAGAAGCCACACCCCTTATTCAGCCTCTTGTTACTGGACTCCTGGAGGACATCCTCTTGACCTGCTGTTCTTGAGGTTTCTCCAGGCTGCCAGTGCCCTTCCTCAGGTCACAGAACAACTCTCTTTTCATTCTAGAATGTACCTCTCCTCTGGTTGGCAGGCGCAGCCCATGGCCTCCAGAAAGCTTGGAAATGGCATTGATGACATCTGAGCAGAACTGCTCAGGAGAAGCACCTGAGGCCTTTTGGAAACTCAAATGGCCAAGCCTCACCCCAGATCAGTTAGATCATAGGTTCTGGGGAAAAGGAAGCTCAAGAAACTCTCCAGGAGGTTCCTCCGTGTGCAGCCAGCATGGGAAATCACTGCAGACGTGGCATCTCAGGGGTTTCATGTTGCCCTTTCCAGCATCATACCTCCTTCCAGCTCTTGCTCCAACACCCTGTCCTTTTGGGCCACCTTCAGCCTTGAGCCCCAGTAGCGTTGAATCCTCATCCTGCTCTCCTCACTGCTGCTCATCTCCTTTCTCTCAGTCACCCTGAATTACTTGCCTTTTGCCACTTTCCTCATGCAGCGTCAACTGATCATGCTCAAGGCTGATGGATCAGGTGAGGAAAGGACCAGACTATCGTGAACGTTACCATCCACATCAGCGAGGTCTCAGGACAAAGTGCCAAGGGATCTGTAATAGGGCGGTGGGAAGAATGTGGCAGGCAGGAGCCTGGAGATGGACCTGGATGAGGAGTGGTAGAAGGATGGGCAAGGCCTAGAGGAGTCTCACCTGTGAAAACCCAGTGAGGCACGATGCAGGCAGACAGTTTGGTGATATGACAGCTTGAATTTTCTGAGTCCCAGAAAAGGTTGTTCTTGAACCAATCCATTCCTATGGCTGTGGGGTCCTATGATTGCATTACATTCAGTTAAGGGACCTTTGATTAGATCACTTGATTAGATCGCTTTAGGGCCTTTGATTGGACTATGTCAGTGAGGTGTGACTGAGGATAAATTTCTGCCCTCTTGCTGGGTCTTATATAAACTGAGAACACACAAAAAGGCACACAGAAAAGGGAGCTCTGCCATTTTGACCCTGCATGTAAGAAAGAGAGGACTCCAGGTTTGTCTCCAGCAACAGAAAGAGAGAAGCTCCAAGAGGGTCAAGGAGAGGAAGGCCAGAGAAAGATGCCTCGTCACCGACAGCTGAGCTCCAGGCAAAAGTAGAGAGAGACAGGCAGATTTGCCCTCTTGCCTTGCCGTGTGGCAGGATGCCAGGATCTGCTAGCAGCCGACCTTTGGTGAGATAGCATCTCTGCTCATGCCTTGATTTGGACATTTTGCAGCCTCGGCATTATAAGCTTTTATCTCAAATAAATCCCCTTTATAAATTAAGCCAACCCATTTCTGGTATTTTTGTGTAAGCAGCCTCTAGCAAACTAAGACAGGTGATATAAATGCACAGAGAAGGAGCTGTGTATGGTGATATCTTAGTCACATCCATACCTGAAGACAGGTGAAAAATTATATGTAAATGGACTTGGTCACATCGGGGTGTTGAGATTCCCAGACCCTTGCCAATGCTCCATGGCCCCCTGAACTGTGCCCCCCATCCTCCCAATTTTGGAAGCATTGCCTGGCTGGCAGCGTGGGAGGAGTATTGCAGCAGGAGCACAGCCAGGGACTTTATTCCCCTGTTCAGTCCCATGAGGACGGGTACAGGTGCCACAAGCTTGCTATCCTATATACACCTCCTCCCCACCAAATGAATCCAGTTACTCTATGTGCCTACAGCCAGAAGATGACATTGTGCAAATGTGAGCTCAGACAGTGGCATTCCGGGATGTCCCCTTGACCCTGGGGGCATGCTGGCCTTTTGTGCAGCTGCAGACCACGAATAGCACTAGATCCCTGAGCTGCACAGATGACCGACAGTCGGCGGGGGAGGGCCTAGGGAGGGGGTGGGAAGCAGAGGGAGTGGAGAGAGGAAAGCCATTCCGGGGTCATGAGCTCATCACTGGAGCCAGCATGGTTCAAACCAAAAGGAATTGTCTCAGTCCCAGGATGGGAAGTAAAGAAAGCCATTATCCAGATGTGCGAAGTGTGGAAATGTCTGTCTATGATGGGTGTTAAGACTGAGAAGCGTGGTGCCGTGTGGGGAAGATACAGAGTAAGCCCAGGACAACTGCGAGCAGGTGGGTAGGGGCCAGCGGACAGCCACGGGCAGTTGTTTTGCTTGGGTGCTCTGCTGGGTAGGCCCGACATAGACATCAGATGGGCCGGCCTTAGAAGGAATATCCTAACTGTTTAGAAATCCCAGGGACATGGTTTTTGTTCTAGCTTGTGTAAGGGTGGTTGTGTTCAGACCCGGGCCGTCGTGTTTCGGGCCAGGAGGTATGGGGAAGTCCCCTGCTGGGTCTTGGGCCAGGCTCCCCCCTGGTTCATTAGGTCCCACCCCTCTCAGTTCCCACTCAGCAACCAACACCTCCAGCCAGCCTCCCTTCCAGAACTAAAGAGTAATTGGTGGTGTAAGCCATGTTCAGAGGTTCTTGGGTTTCCCACAGAGGTGCTTGGAGTGATTCCTAATTTGACTTCCTGCAAATTTGGCCCTTGGATCAAAGTTGGTTTGGGAGTAGCCATTGGGCACGCCTGTCTCATCCAAATACCACAGTTGTACAACACACTCAGGCCTTGTTTCTTTTTCTTTTCTTTTTTAAATTTTGCTGCTGAGAATTGCAAGAATTTTCACAGTAATTTACCAGCCATGTTCCTCATTTCATGGTCACGGAGCGCTTAGAGTGACCTGGGACTTCAGAGGAAGAGGCTCTGGAGGCCTCACAAAGGTGGCCGTCAGGCAGACTTGCCCCTCCATGGCTTCTCTCAGCCCTGCTCAGCTCTGCTCTTAGCCTGTCCTTCCCTCGCAGGCTTCCTTTCCCCCTTCCTCCTCCTCCCCTTCTCCTACACAAATGAAAGCAGAATTTCACCAACTGGTGGCTTTGGAATTGGAGGTGCCACGGTCAGAGCAGCAAGGAATGCTGTGACTCTTGGCCTGTTTAAATTGCATCTCTGCCATAAACAAAAAAGATTTTTCATCATCCAGCATTCACAGCGGGGGTAGGGGTATTGGCAGGGAAATGACAGTTGTTTCCTTTGGGGTCTTAGCATCCATACAGAGTTTTATGGGCAGAGAGAATGTTTCTTCCTGTTACCTGGGAAACCCAGAGCCTTCTCTGTCCTTTGATGGGGTTTGACCCCAGTTGTCCCAAACCTGAACGGACCAGGCCTGACTTGCAGCCCTAGGGAGAGGTATACAAGCACACCGAACACCACTAAAAGCCGTTCAGCAGGCAGGCGGATGTGAGTTCCACCTGTATTGTGAGGAGTGAAGACAAGCAGCTGTTGGCTGAGCCTTATCACCATGATGGAAAATCCAGCTGTATCCTCTACCCCCAGAGTTTCATTACTGTAATAAGGAGGGTTACAAAAGCTGGGCTAGTGCCTGTCTCTACCACAGGAATCCTTTACATCTAATTACTGGGTGGATTGCACAACTGAAAACCAGGGGGGACAGGAGGGAAGTTTGGCCAAACAACCGAATTCTGAAGTCCCCTCAGAATTTCCTTGCATTGCAGTTGCTTCCAGGAATTAGATGAGATCCAATTTTCTCATTAGATTTCCAGGGTTCCTGGCAGCTTCACTTAAGTGGCGTTTCTCTTGGTTCTCAGCGCTGGAAGCAATGTCCAAAGTCATCTGAACCCCACTGCAGAGATGCGAGAGGGAGGCCCAGGTGACTGGGCGCATCGCCTCACTTCCCATGGTCCTGAGTAGCTCGAGCAGAGACTCAGCCTGTGGCACCAGGCCACCAGCTCAGTGCACTTTCCCCAAGTGAGCAAAAGCCAAGCCCTGCGCAAGCCCTCTCCGCCTGGCCTGCCTGATAACTGCATTCCTTTCCCTTTACTCAGAAAGGTGCCTTCTGCTTATATTGCTAGGGTTTTGTAGGGACTGTTGATATATGACACAAAATTCTCTACTGACTTGTTGCCCTGTTTTCCCATGTGTTTGGCTTCATGCCTGAAACCCTTGATCATGCCCTGACCACTGCAAATGGAGGATTCCAGACCAAAGACCTGAGGACACTATGGATGGAGGATTCCCAACTCAAGACCCCAGGACACTGGCACATTCTTCTTGGAGACCCTGGGACCCTGCCACCAGCCCAGTCAGAAACCCCTTTTAGGACAGGGCCCCCCTCACCCTTCTCTAATCATGAGGACAGAGTGCATTGTCACTTGCCTGGAGGTGATGGTTGCATAAGATGCTGGTGTCAGGAAAGAACAGCAAGAGGGTTAGAGGGGCCTGGGAGAGCCTTGGAGTCTGAAGCTTTTTTCCTGATGTTGGAGCAGAACACTGTAGTTCCCAGGGGCCCATGTGAGGAACTGGGAATGGCCTCTCTTGGGGGGCGGGGGAGATATATATATATATAACCAAGTAGATGGCTGTAACAAGGTGGGGTATGGTTTTCTTAGCAAGAAAATTCACTGGACGCATTGAAAAGACATTGCCTTGTATATCATAGCCACACTTCTGTGGTGTTGAGAATAGTGTCTGGCCAGAAGAACTGTGCAAATAGTTCATTTCAGCATATCAGCTACATGATTTCTTTCAGACAGAAGCAGGTGCTTGTTTGGAAAAAAGCACCTACACTTTGCTGAGTTGGTGGCTCTGCAGTAGGGGAGCACATGGGATTGATGAAGAGGCTGTCATCTTTGTGGTGTGTGCTCTACAATCACAACCAACTGTTAGAAACTCGAGCGCCAGCATCAAGAAGGGGTTTGCTTTTATTTTTCAAGGCAGCCAATTAACTGTCAGCACATATCACTGGGTTTATTCAGCAAAACCAGCTCCCAGAAACCCCCCTCCTCCCTCACCTGACCTGTCTTTTTGACTTTACAATTATTACCTAAAACTCCTTTATACCACACCCAGTACAGAATCTGGCAAAGAAGAGTGAGGAAGTCCTGTATGTGGTGTATCACCAGGGACAGATTGGAGCAAACTTAGACCAGTGCCTTGCCATCCAAAATGTGGTCACAGGATCAGCAACAACATCATCAACAGGAAGTCTGTTAGTAATGCAGAATTCAGGCCCATCCCAGGTAATTTGTGTGCACATAATGTGAGGAGAATTGGATAAAGCACATCAAAGTGGGAGAATTTCTACCTAGCTCATCTCAATGCAGTGCTCACTCTTAGCTATATGCTGCTGCGCAAATATGCAACTTAGTGGAGTTGAAGAGAAAAACATTCTGTCTGGTTTAGTTTTTTAAAATCTTTTCATTTTTTCTCCGTGAGGGAGTTTTTAGAATAGTTTTCTTGTCCTTGTTTAGAATCTCTCCTCTGGTCCATTGTTTACACCCATGTTTTATTTCCTGGTCTTACAGAGCATGCAGGTTCTGGGGGCTTTCAACTGGCTCTCAGAGTATGATGCTAGGTTTCCATTCAGTTTCCTCTCTAGCTCAGAGATCATGTGGATGGTATAGGCTCCACCAATCCCACCTGTCCAAGAGAACCCACTCCAATCTAAACATTTAATTTGATGCTTCATAAAATCTGGATTAATTTTTAGCTCAACTCCAGAATGTCAAACTCTTGGATATTGACAAACATGTATATTCAAGAACATACTGATCAACCAGAATTTGAGTTGCCAGTGACGTGGGGAATTTCCATCTAGAGACAGAAGGGAGTGGCAAGATTGTCTGAAATACTGAACAAAAATGTCAAACACCTCCTAAAAGCCCCCATACAGTGGCCTTTAACATGCCTAAGGGATGGACTACAGGTCTTTCACCTAAGGCTTTGAAATGCCGACTTTCCTGTGTTACCCCTTCTGATCCCCCATCCTGTTCTTTCAGTTTGGAGGCAGAAGCTGACAGGTGAGTGACTGTGATTTGCCTAGAGGGTGGCTTCCTCCCATCCATGCTGTCAGTGACCATAGCTGAAGAGTCAGTCCCACAACTGCCATGTTGGTAGAGATGTGGAGTTGTCAAGTAACCTATTTTGTTGTCTTTGGGATCAGATGTGAAGGGTATTATTTTCTCTTTCCACATTTGACATAATGTTAGCAATGGTCTAGAAAATCACTGTATCCCTGCAAATGTTATGCAGAAACTCCTGGAATCTAGGGATTTTGAGTGAGTCCTAAAATCCAGGGCCTTAGTTGGTTTTTGCTGCAACATGTATTGAATCACATGTCCTGGGAGGTTGGCCCACCTGTTGGGAGTGAAGCCTGGTGAGCACCTGGTGTTCTTTTTTTTTAGGCCAGTAAAAAGAATTTATTTGGGAAATGTGGGAAAGAACAGAGCTTGCTGAGAAATGGGAGAGAAAGATGGAAATCTACAACAAAACTTGGTGCAGGCCCCTCTAGGCAGAGAGAGCCCTGGCATTGTTCTTCAGTGCTTCTTGTTCGGCAAACAGTAACTCCTGCAAAAGTGCAAGCCGTGAGGGCTGACTACCAAAGTGGAAAGTTAAGGAGTCCCCAGAAGCAATCATATTTAGAAATTTGAGGATTTGCAAAGGGTTCTAAAGATACCCCTTGTGAATATCTAGGGCACATTGTGATTTAAACAGCCAGACCTCTGCAGACCCTGCCTTTGGTACGTTAAATCACAGGGCTTTATAGAACCTTTCCTTTGTTACTGTGGTCATACTTAACCATGATCTTCACTTCCCCAATGAGTCTCACTCAGTTTCCATATATGTCAAGGTTTCCAACCAGATAACCGAAGAGATTAGAGATCAACCAGCTGCTTCACATGATTCGTCCAGACTGAAAGAACTTGTTTGCAATCAGAGGTGCCAAACCCCTGTTGATGATTGTGGAGCACCAATGAAGGAGTGCTAAAGACTGAACATAGGGAAATGAGACAAAGGACGAAAATTTTAGCCTTACAATATTAATATTGTTTGTATGAAGGGCTACAAAATGGCTCATCAAGCATAATTTGTGATCACTCAGACATAAGAGGCAATCCTAGAAGTCTTCCAGGATTCATTAATAGCAAGTTACCCAGGAATAATTGTGCAGAGATGGGGAATATATATTTCATCAAGATTTCTGCAAACCTCTTGATACTCCTAATGGAAAATATGGAGAACTATGGGCCAGATACTGCTGTGGTTAAATGGATTTGTATCTGTTGGCCAACCTTACTCAAAGGATACTTATTAATAGAGAGACCTGGGAGAGACACCTACTCCTGCCATGGGGCTCACTGGAATAGCAGTTGGATTTAGCATTTTATTAATAACTGGACCTGGATGAGGACATGGGTATCACGCTTATCCCAGAGATGGAAGGGCAGGCAGAATGCTAACATTCAGAGTACATGAAGTTCCTGACCACCTAGAAAAGTGGCCAGTTACAGCAATGCATGAATGTATTTAATTTTCATCCTAATCCTATGATACTTTTATAATTATTATTTGCATTCATTAGAGAGGAAAATGAGGCCCAAGGACATGCCACTAATAAATGGCAGGGCCAGGCTTCAAGCCTTTCATCAATGTTGAAGTCTTTGTACTAACTACATTCCCGACAGCTTTACAGATGGTGTTTTCTATGGGTAAGCCCCAAATCAGCCAGATGGAGCATAAGTGATGGTGGAAACATACCTTAAGCGCAGCATGCTTGAAAGGATTTCACTTACCACCAGCAAACATGTCTGTCTGTACTTCCTAATTGTAATCCATTGACAAACAGTACTAATTGACCTAGCACCCTTTTCATCTGAGTCCCAGCTCATAATCCTTCCTAACTGCAGGCAGTCACTCCCAATAGATTAGGATTGACACAAGGAACAAAACTGATCTACCATCCTAAATGTATGAGGTTATGGTTAACTTCTTGTCTACAAAACCAGCCCATTCTTAGGCAGAGTTAGCATGAGCCTTGTCTCTAAAAATAAAGAAGGCAGTGGTAGTTCAGCTCTGTCCTTCAGAAATGAAGTAGGTGCCTGGGTCCTGTGTTCAGTACTGGGCAGTCTCTTTTAAGGAGGACTTCGGGAGTGAGGAGCATGTCCACGTATAAGGAAAGGGGGAGGGTGAAGGAAAGAGGTGGAAGAATTGAGCACGATTATGTGGTAGAGGTGTGCAGGGGATCATGGACATTTGGGAGTACAACTCCAGGGTTCAAGGGATTTCTGCAAGGCCCCAGATGGCAAAGCTGAACCAATATGCTCAAGCTACAGGGAAAGAGACTTAAACTCAATAGGAGGAAGAAGGTCAAGAATTAGAACTCTCTAGTAATGAGAAGGTCAATATTGATTTCCTTACTCTGGGGCATTTGCACAGAGTTGGGCCCTCTGACCTGGAGATTAAAGTGGAGGTTCTTGGAGTATGAAGAAGGTTGAATTGAATGAACAAAAACAGATGTAGGATTTGTAAAATGAACAAAAACATGTAGGAGCAAGGAAAAATTGATAAATTAGGCCTCATCAAGAATTAAATACTTTTGCTCTGTGAAAGACTATTATGAGGATGAAAAGACAATTATAGATTGAGAGAAGATATTTGCAAATCACATATCCAAAGCAGACTTGTATCTAGAATATATAAAGAACTCTCAAATGCAACAGTAAAATTATAAATAATCCTTATAAAATGGGCAAAAGACAGGAACAGACCTTTCACTGATGAGGATATTTAGATGGTAAATAAGCACATGAAAGATGTTCAATGTCATTAGCCATCAGCTAAACACAAAGTAAAACCACAGTGAGATATCACTCCACCTATCAAAATGGCTAAAATAAAAATAGTGACACCGTCAAATAATGGAGAGGATGCTGAGGAACTGGATCACTCATACTTTGCTAGAGTTGTACAGCAACTCTAGAAAATAGTTTGGAAGTTCTTCCAATTGCACTCTTGGGCATTTATCTCAGAGAAATGAAATCTTATTTTTACCCAGAAATTTGTACGTGAATGTTCATAGCATCATAATAGCCCATAATTAGAAATCACCCAAATGTCTTTCAGTGGGTGAACTGTTACATTGCAGGACATTAATATCATAATATGCTACTTAGTAAAAATAAGAACGAGCTATGGGTACATGCAACAGATTAGATGAATGTTGGAGATTGAATATTGCCCCCCACAAAAGTCACATTTCAGGACCCAAGCCCTGGTCCTATGGGTGGGAACCCATTTGTAAGTAGGACCTTTGGAGATGTTACTAGCTAAGGTGTGCCCAAACTTTATCCAATAAGGCTGAAGTCCTTATAAGCAAAGGAAATTAGACATGAAGGAGGAAGCCACAGGGAGCAGACAGAAGCTGGAAGTCGACGGAACCCAGAAGAGAAAGGAGAAGATGGTGCCATGTGACCGAAAAGCTAAGGAACCCCACAGATTGCCAGCCAGCCAGAAGATACCCACTGCAGGAGGGCACAAGCCTTCTAGCCTCTGAAACATGAGCCAATAAATTGCTTTTGTTAAGCCAACCTTTTTTATGGTATTTGTTTTAGCAGCTAGGAAACTAAAACAGTGATCCTCAAGGAAATGAGTGAACAAAGCCGATCTCAAAAGGATACCTGCTACTTGATTCCATTATACAATATTCATGAAATAACATGACTATAGAGATCAAGGACAGATTTGTGGTTGCCAGGATTTAAGGGATGGGGAGGAAGAAAGTGTCCATAAACGAGTAGTCTTGTGATTGTATAGCTGATTGTGGTGGTGGTTACACAAAACTACATGTCTGATAAAATTGCATAGACCCACACACACACGCACACACACACACACACACACACATGAGTGTACATATAACTGGTGAAATCTGAATAAGCTCAATGACAATTCTTGGTTCTGATATTATGCTGAAGTTCAATGCTAGGTGTTCACATTGGGGTAGGCTGGGTGAAGGATGCAAAGGGCCTCTCTCTACATTTCTTTTCAATTTCCTGTGTATCTATAATTATTTCAAAATTAAAAGTGAAATAAAAGATGATGTCTAGTGGATCTTTAAAAAATCCAGACGCTCGGGCCACACCTTTTACCAATTGAATCAGGATTTCTACAGGTGGGATTTGAGATAGCTGCTGTTTTTAAATTCCCTAGGTGATTCCAACGTGCAGCCATGTTTGAGCAGCTGTGCTTATTAATGTGAGCAGTTGTCATTGTCATCAACCTCCTCGTCCTTGCCATCATTATCATCATTGCAGAGATGGTGCCCTTTCCCTGGGCCATGCATTCAGTGTTACTTTTTGAGGCTTGACATTTCATCATCAGTAATAATTGCTATTCTTTATTCACTGCCATCATTTGTCTCGTTCCCCATTGTAGACCAGGTACTCTTTGGCAACTCTGACAGCACAGAAAATTCTGAGTTTCCTCATGGTTAAAGGAGCATGAGTGATCAGGGGTTCTGTTTGGGTGCCCTCTCCTTGACTTTTCCCTACAAAGAAAGAGAACCATCACTTGAGATTGGCAGGCATGAGTGGCTGCTACTGGGTGTGTTTGGTGCTTCTTACGAGCTCTCCACTTTTTCAGGAGGAGAGTAGGATGCATTAACATGGAAAAGCCTTCACTCATCATCTTCCTTGAGATTTCATATTTCTCTTCCTCCTATCTAGAGATGGTCTTTTATGGTTTGGGCACATGCCTGTGTTCATGGGGTATGGGCACAGCCGTCTGGAGCCAGGGCACATGGAGCAGGGGGTGGGGGCTGGCAATGACATGGGCCCTGGGTGCCCGGGAGTTTCCCTGCCATAGATAAACCTTGCAGGAAATGCTTGCACTTTCGGCAGTCTGCTGCATGCTTTGGTTTACTCGGTGAGAAGTTACAACGTGGAAGCCAAGGAGGCCTGTACATTGTGGGCTGGCTGACAGTAGGACCTGGAAGGCAAGTCGCAGGGCAGGCCATCATTGAGGAGTCAGTCCTGTTTTCTTGTTTGCAGGACAGCACAGCCTTGGTGCAGGAAGTACTTAGAGTGGCAGGTCAAGTCTGCCGCTTTGTCTGCCACCTTCAGCTGGCTTCCTCCTAGTTGTTTCTGTGATGTGTCCCTTCTTGGGCTGCTGGGTTAATTTATTTCAGAATTTCTAGTGCCCTAAAAAGAAAACCCTTGACTGTGAAAAATAAATGTTTACAAGTCTGTGACATGTAAAAAAGAATGAATCTGTCTTAGGGCACGAAGATGGAGGAGGAGGGAGAGAAAGAAATGAATGAAATCTTGCAAAGCAACCAACTAGCTGTGTCGCCATCCCCATACACAGGGACGTGGTCAACAGAGCTAGATGAAGCATGAGGTGACAAGGAGGGCGCGAGCTGGTGGGTTCATAGGACCGAGAATTAAGTGACAAAATGTGACCAAAAGGTAGAGCTGACCCTCAAGGTCTAGAGACTCCATTCCTGCGGAGACACACATTGCCTTCCATCTCCTACCATCAGTCTCTCTCTGTGCTTCTTCTCCTTTCACATGCTAGACGTTGAAGTGTTGGTTCATTTTCCTAAAGAATAAGGATTCTCTTGAAGTTCTGCTTTCATTCCCGTGGCTGCTGCAACAAATTAGCAAAACTTAGAGACTTACTCTCTCCCAGTTCCAGAAGCCAGAAGTCCAAAATTGAGGCCTCAGCATGGCTGTGTCCCCTCCAACAGCTCTAGGGGAGAATTGCTTCTTCCAGCTCCTGGTGGCTCCAGGTGTTCTTGGCTTGTGGCAGAGTTGCTTCAATCTCTGCCCCCATCCTAATATGGCCTTCTCCCCTATGTGTCTCAGTGGCTCAAATCTCCCCCTCCTACCTAAGGACACCTGTCACTGGATTTAAGGTCCACTCAGATAATCCTAGATGATCTCATCCCGAGATCCTTAACTTAATTACATATTTAAAGACCCTGTTTCCAAATAAAGTCACATTCACAGGTTCCAGGAATTAGGACTTGAACATATCTTTTGGGGGACACAGTTCAAGCCACTACAGTCTCAAATGAAAAAAAAATGAAAGCCAAACCTCTGATATCTGTAAATACATGAGCCTTCTGCTGCTTTTGACTCAGCGATGTCATGCTGACATCCTACCTGGACTAGAAGGCAGGCTTTTTGGCCTTAGGTGGGTGGCCAAGGACAAAGAGGAATTGGCTGTGCCTTTGGCTGCGCATGTTTGAGTCTCAGCTCCAATGGGTTTGCCGAATGGGACACTAATCTCTTCTATAAATACAAGTTGAGAGCAGACATTTAAATAAAGGACAATATCAAATTTAAAAAAAAAAAAAAAAAGAAAGGAAGAAACAGGGAAGGCAGACACATAGTACCCTGGCTCATTCCAATTGCTTTTTCAGTCTAAAAGTTAAATCTAGACCTGCCTGAGCTGGGTGGCATGTGCTGGAAGGGGAGGGTGGGTCTGCAGCCATTGCAGCAGATCTGGCTATGGGGACAGCTGGAACGTAGGCGCTTTTTACCCTGGTGCTTTCTGCCTTGGGCTGCGTATTCATGAAGATATGAGACCTGCTGAATCACTTCTTGCAGACACTGGAAGGCTTTTTTTTTCTGGAGCACCTGAGCCTTTTACATCTCAGATGAGATTCTATGCAAGGACAGCCTTTCATGTTTTAATAACCCGTTATCAACTTCAAAGTTGCCACTAGTAAAAATATCAATTATCGCTTATGCAGTACTTTCTTTTGGCATTGCTTAAAACCACATTCCGTCCTCTTCACACAATATTTGCTTTTAGCCAAAATTCAGAAAGGATTTGAGGACAAGTTGTATACACAATCACTAAGGAGGCCAAAAGATTATATTTTTATCCTGTAAATTGAATGTCAGCTAAGCAGTAGTGATTACTGCAAGAAGCTATAATTTATACTAGGGCAAGTGAAGTTTTTTTTTTTTTTTTTTAAGATAAAAAGTATTGCTTAAGAAAAGCCAGAGAGAATGAGAGAGAGAGAGAGAGAGAAATAGCAGTCACAAAACCCCAAAGCCTCGATTGTATGAAAATTTCAGAAGCAAATCCTTGGTGTCAGTGAAACAATGAGTCTGTACACTATCCAGGATACTCCACAGAAAGTCACACAAGCTAATATTTAGTAATTTAGCCATAACGTGATCATTGTTCTTAAAATTCATCTGTTCCTTAGAATATTCCCCAACAGGTGAGAGTATGTAGAAGAAACATTTGGATCCTGTATCTTGTATGTGTTTAGAATCTGCTGACTCTGCTTCCTTCCCTTGTCTCACCAGAAACTCAGGAATTGGGACAGAAATAAAGAGCAGTCAAGATTGGAACTTTGATTAACCAAGAAGTGATTGCTCTAGGATTTCTGTTTCCTGGCTAAAACCTTGGCGGCAGCAACTCCTGCTGTTTGTGATCTAGCTTGGACTTCCCTAGAATTTGTGGGCTAAAGGGGAGAATGCTACAGGGGGACATGAGAGCTATCTTGACTCTTTGAACTCTGACACATTGTGAAGAGAGGGGCTTGCTCAGAGCTCATGGAGAAGGAAGGCCTGGGGTTTGTGTGTGGAAACCACTTGAAGGTGGTTCTCAGCTCAGAATAGGAAGGAGCAGTGTCCCCCAGCCCTGCCTGATGCACAGCCTGGGTCTAGAGGTGCGGTTCTTAGCCATACTGTACACTAGACTCCCTGGGAGATCCTGTAAAAGACAGGTGCTCCCCCACCCCCACCAACCAGGTCCTGATGTACTTCTTCTGAGGTGGGCCCCTGGAATTGGTATGTTTAAAGTTTCCCAAATGATTCCACTTGACCAAGATGGCAGCATAAGACACTCCAGGGTGCCATTCCCCCCACAAAATTTTTTAGACAACTAGGAAAAACTGGCAGAGCCACCTTCCTCATAACTCCAGAAAACAGCTAAAGCGTTGCAGTACCTGGGTCAGTAACAAAACAAGAAAAAGCAGCTTTAAAAATGGTAGGAGAAGCTCCTGGTGCCCTTACTGGTTCCCTCCGCAGGGTGGTGTGGAGCCAGCCTACACTCCCATTGTGGTCCCTGGCCCTGTTCCAGAGGGAACAGAATAACCCCTCTGAGCATACTGGGGTACCTGTATTTCAGTGCCAGTCTATTAGGTGGTAGCCTGAAAGAGTGAACCAGGAAACTAATCCCTGGCTCACTGTCCAAGAACTTGCCCTATAGGTAGAAGCAGCTTGCATGCAGCTAAAGCAGTGTAAAAAACAATTATATCAAAATGGCCTAGGGCAAAGGCTTACTGACTTTAAGACATAAAATAGAACATTCACAGGTGGGGGATAGTCTGTTTCTTAGGAAGTAGAGGGAACATTCAGATTCCTTTAAATGAAGGGATCCCTACGGCCACAAGTGAGCATAAACTCAGGTCAAAATGCAGGCTCAGGAAAGATGGAGAGGACCCTGCACTTCACTTTCATCTCAGGCTGATCTTGATAGAAGAGCCAAACTCTGGAGGAGAGCACCAATCAATGCAGAGCCAATTTGCAAAGACTGTGAAAGGTGTTTTTGCATTGGTTTGTTTTTGTTAGCTCCTGACTGAAGAAAATTTCTGTCATATTGTGAGCTGAATTCAGCTCAGGGACTAAATCCTAGAGTTAACACATTAAAACATTAAAATATACAGTGTGCGGGAGCGGATACGGCTCAAATAATTGGGTGCCCGCCTCCCACACGGGAGGTCCCGGGTTCAGTTCCTGGTATCTTCCAAAGAAGATGAGCAGACAATGAGCAGACAGACAAGGGAGCCATCATGGGAGTGGGGTGATAAAATTTCAAATATATATATATATTTAAAAATCTCTTACAACTTGTGGCAGTTTAAGATTCTTTAAAATATATATACAGTGTGCAACAAAAGATTATGAGACAAAGAAACAGGCAATGATGGCCCATCCAAAGGAACAATATAAAAAATTCTTAACCATCAATGATGAAGACCAGGCAGGCTTTGGACATACAGGACAAACACTTTAGAAAATTGTCTTCTGTATGTCCAAGAAGATAAAGTAAAACAAGGAGCAAGAGCTAAAGGAAATCAAGAAAACAATGAATTAACAATATGAGAATCTCAATAAAAAGATACAAATTTTTAAAAAGGAACCAGAAAATACTGGAGTTGAAGACCACAATAATAGAAATGAAAAATTCCTTAGAGAGTTTCAACAGCAGATTGGAACTGGCAGAAGAAAGAACCAGTGAACTTGAAGATAAGACAATTGAAATGATTTGGACTGAGGGCAGAAAGAAAAAGAATGAAAAAAATAAGTGAACAGAGCTTAAGAGACTTGTGGGGCACCTTCAGGTGTACCAATGTACACATTATTGGAGTCTCCGAAAGAGAGAAAGGGTCAGAAAGAATATTCAAAGAAATAATGGCAGAAAACTTACCAAATTTAATGAAGGGCATGAATATACACAGCTAAAAACCCCAGTGGACCCCAAACAGGATAAACTCAAAAAGAATCATGCTCAGACCATAGTAATAAAACTGTCAAATGCCAAAGACAAGAAGAGAGTTCTGAAAACTGCAGGAGAAAAGCAATGTTATGTACAAGGGAGCCTAATAAGATTAAGTGCATATTTCTCATTGGTTATCATGAGATGAGAAGGCAGTGGGATGAAATATTTAAAATGCTGAAAGAAAACAATTACCAACCAAGATTTGTGTTATCTAGTTAGACTGTCTTTTAAAAATGGGGGGGAGATTAGGACATTCCCAGATAAACAAAAGCTGAGAGAGTTCATTACAACTGGATCTGCCCTACAAGCAATGCTAAAGAGAGTTCTTTACACTGAAAGAAAAGTACACTAGACAGTAGATCAAAGAAACATAAAGAAAGATCTCCAGTAAAAGTAACCACCTGGGTAATTATAAATGCTTGTATTATTGTATATTTTTTGGTATGTAACTCCACTTTTTACTTCTTACAGGTTCTAAAATGCAAATGCATAACAGGTAATGATAAGTCTATGCTTTTGGACATATCATGTATAAATATATAATTTGTCATAAACAAAACAGTGAGGGTATAGAGAGGTATAGGAATAGTGTTTGTGTATGCTATTGAAGTAAAGGTGATACCAAATCAAATTTGGGTATTATAGATTTAGGATGTTAAATTTAAGCCTTATAAATCAAACCCATGGTAACCATAAAGAAAATATCTGAAAAAAATACATACAAAAGTAAATAACAAGGGACCTGTATTAGTCAGCCAAAAAGGGTGCTGATGCAAAATACCAAAAATTTGTTGGCCTTTATAAAGGGTTTTTATTTGGGGTAAAGATTACAGTTACCAGGCCATAAAGCATAAGTTTCTTCCTTCACCAAAGTCTGTTGCCACGTGTTGGAGCAAGACAGCTGCCAACACTTGCCAGGTTTCAGGCTTCTTGGGTTCCTCTCTTCCTGGGGCTCCATTTCTCTCCAGGCTCAACTCCTCTGTTTCCTCCACAAGGTCAGCTGTAGAGGCTTTGCCTCTCTCCACAAGGCCAGCTGTGAACTGTCAGGCAAACGGCTCGCCTCTTTTCCCGGGGCCTTCTCTCCTTCCTCATGACCAAGCTCCTCCATCTGCTTGCCTCCCCGGGCTCCAGCATCAAAACTCCAACATCAGAACTCCTACATCAAAACTCCTCCAACTCCATCCTTTACCATGACTTTTATCTTTGAGACCCCACCCAATTTGGCCCAATCAAATCCCTAATCATAACTTAATCATGCCCGGCTGAACAGACCAGTTTATAAGCATAATCCAATATCTCTTTTTGAAATTCATAACTATATCAAACTGCCAAAGTGTTACAGGACCCAAAATGATTAAACTCTCCAGCCAAAAGTCAGAGATTACCA
This sequence comes from Tolypeutes matacus, assembly GCA_026826555.1. Lineage (NCBI taxonomy): Eukaryota > Metazoa > Chordata > Mammalia > Cingulata > Chlamyphoridae > Tolypeutes > Tolypeutes matacus. The sequence goes on along the minus strand of JAKSZT010054540.1, from coordinate 14,689,226 downwards.
GAATAGATTTTCTAAAAAGCATGACCCAGCTATATACTGTTTACGAGAGACTCACCTTAAATTCAAAGAAGTAGGTTGAAAGTGAAAGGATGTAAAATATATATAACATACAAGTAGTAACCAAAAGAGATCTGGGATTGCTATACTAATATCAGATAAAGTAGACTGTCAAAAACTATTATGGGGGAGTGGGTGTGGCTCAAGTAGTTGAGCACCTGTTTCCCACATGGTAAGTTCCAGGTTTGGTTCCTGGTACCTCCTAAAAAAAACAAAAGCAAACAACAAGCAAAACAAATGAAAAAAGCAATGCAAGGGAACTAATGTGGCTTAGTGGTTGAGCGTCAGCTTCCCACATAAGCGGTCCCAAGTTCAATCTCCAGGACCTAAAAACAAAACAAAAACTATTATGGAAGGACAAAGAAGGTCACTGTATACTGATAAAGGGGTCTATTCAACAAGAAGACATAACAATTATAATTATGCACTGCAGCAGTTTGGCATTGTTTATGAATTCCAAAAATAGTTATTGGATTATGTTTGTAAACTTGTCTGTCAGAGGTATCACTTTTAATTGATTTAATTATGATTAGGACTTTGGACCACATCAGTAAGGCGTTGAGTCCCCACCTGCCTTAGGGGTGGGGACTCACAGAGAAAAGACATGGCAAAGGACAGAGTTGAGAGTTTTGAGCTGGAGCCCAGGAAGTAAGCACACAGAGGAGCAGAGCAGCTGAGCCTGGAGAGAATCGAGCCCTAGGAAGAGAGGAACCCAGGAAGCCTGAACTCTTGGCAGATGACGGCAGCCATCTTGCTCTAACACATGGCAACAGACATTGGTGAGGGAAGTAATCCATGCTTTATGACCTGGTAACTGTAAGCTTCTACCCCAAATAAATACCTTTTATAAAAGCCAACAGATTTCTGGTATTTTGTATCAGCATCCCTTTGGCTGACTAATACATGCACCTAATTGCAAAGCCCCAAAATATATAACACAAATATTGACATATTTGAAGAGAGAAATAGACAGTTCTACATTAATAGTAGGAGACTTGAATACACCATTTTCAATAGTGGATAGAATATCTGGACAAGAGGACAATAAAGAAGTAGAAGACTTGAAAGATACTATAAACCAACTAGACCTAACAGACATATATAGAATACTTTATTCAACAACAGCGAAATACACACTCTTCTCCAGTGCACAAGGGTCTGACTCCAGGATAGGCCATATGTTAGCTTCCAAAACAAGTCTGAATAAATTGAAAAATATTGAAATCATACAATGTATCTTCTCTGACCACAATGGAGTGAAGCTACGAATCATTAGCAGAGGGAGAAGTGGAAAAATCACAAATATATGGAAATTAAACAATACACTCAAATAACAAAATGGGTCATAGTTGAAATCACAAGGGAAATTAGAAAATATCTTGAGATGAATGAAGACATATATACAAACCAACACTTATGGCATGCATCAAAGGTAATGCTGAGAGGGAAATTTAGAGCTCTAAATGCTTACATTAAAAAAGAAGAAAACTCTCACCAGAGACCTAACCTCACACCTACAGAATCTAGAAAAAGAAGCAAATTAAAGCCAAAGTGATCAGAAGGAAGGAAATAACAAAGATTAGGGCAGAGTTCAATGAAATAGAGAATTGAAAAATAGAATAGATCAAAGCTGCATGAAGAAATAAGGATTTCCAATGAGGGTATCTACAGGGGTAAATATAAATGTCAATACTGTTTTTTGTTTGTAACTCCACTTTTTATTTCCTACAGGATCTGAAAGGCAAATGCATAAAATGTAATATGAAATCTGTGGCTTTGGACTCATAATGTATAAATGTAATTTGTTACAAGAAATACATAAAGGTGGGGAAACGGTTATAGGAACATAGTTTGTGTATACTATTGAAGTGTAGCTGATATGAAGGCAAATGAGTTTGTTATAAATTTAGGATGTTAAATTTAAGCCCCATGGTAGCTACAAAGAAAATATGGGAGAATAGATAAGCTCATAGAGACATAAAGTAGAGTACAGGTTGCCAGGGCTGAGGGGTAGAGTAAGTGGGGAGTTAAGGCAAAATGGGTGTAGGGAGATGAAGAAGTACAGTAATGGAAAGTGATAAGGTTACCACAATTTTGTAAATTAACCTGGCCGAATGATATGCTTGGGAGTGGTGGAGATAGGAAACTTTGTGTTGTATGCCTCTTCCCACAATTGAAAAAAAAGAAAGAGCAGCTGAAGAGACAATGACATTTAAATGCAATACATAGTCCTGGATGGGATATAACACAGGAGGGCAGAAGGCTCCAAAGGACATTATTTGGACATGAGAAAAATTGGACTATAGACTGTGAACTTTATATCAGTATTAAGTCTCGAATTTGATAACTGTTCTGAAGGTGGATACATAAGTAAATATTCTTGTTCTTAGGAAATGCACATGGCAGTTTTAAGTGTTCAAGGAGCATGATGTATATACAACCTACATGCAAGTCTTCAGAAAGTGGATTGATAAATAGATGAATTGATAAATTGATAGATAGGTAAATAAAAGGATAAAGCAAATGTGATAAAATGTTAAAATTGGTGGTTCTGGGTATTTGGGGGATACATTGTAGGAGCCTGTATGGAGTTTGTATTAGTTTTGTAACTGTACGTTTGAAAGTCTTTTTTAAAAAATGATTAAAATTTTAAAAATAGAATCATGGAAACAAAAATTAGTTCTTTGAAAAAAATCAATAAAATTAATAAACTTTTAGCTTGACTGACAATAAAATAGAGAAGATGCAAATAAAAATCAGAAATGAAAGGGGGACCACATAAACAGATTGAAAGAAAAAAATCACATGATCATCTCTATAGATGCAGAAAAAGCATTAGACAAAATACAGCACTCTTTCCTCATAAAAACACTACAAAAGATAGGAATAGATGGAAACTTTCTGAAAATGATAAAGGGTATATATGAAAAACCCAAAGCTAACATCATTTTCAACGGTGAAATCCTAAAAGCCTTCCCTCTGAGATCGGGAACAAGACAAGGATGCCCACTATCACCACTCCTATTTAACATTGTCTTAGAAGTACTTGCACGAGCACTGAGACAAGAAAAGGACATAAAAGGCATCCAGATTGGAAAAGAAGAAGTACAAATTTCATTATTTGCAGGTGAAATGATCCTATACATAAAAATCCCTGAGAAATCTTCAGCAAGGCTTCTAGAACTTATAAAGGAATTCAGTAATGTTGCAGGCTATAAGATCAATGCTCAAAAATCAGTAGCCCACCTCCCACACCTCCCACCACATCCCACACTGGGTTCCGTGTAATATTTTTGGTAATTTAAGCACCTCTTATAATATATTTATATATATATAACTAACATTTTTGTAAGCAAATGCACATATATACATATATATTTATATATCATTTTACAAATATTGGTATGTATTGTGAAAATTTTGATTTTTACCCACAATAAAAAATGATAATAAAAAAATCAGTAGCATTTCTGTACACCAATAACGAGCAAACTGAGGAGGAAATGAGGAAAAAAATACCATTTACAATAGTAAATAAAAGAATCAAATACCTAGGAATAAATTTAACTAAAGATGTAAAGGACTTATATACAGAAAACTACACAACACTGTTAAAGGAAATCAAAGAAGACTTAAATAAATGGAAAAATATTCCCTGTTCATGGATAGGAAGACTAAACATCATCAAGATGTCTATCCTACCCAAACTAATCTACAGATTTAATGCAATCCCAATAAAAGTCAACACTGTATTTTTTAAGGAACTGGAAAAACTAACTACAAAATATATTTGGAGAGGCAAGAGGCCCCGAATTGCCAAAGACATATTGAAAAAGAAAAATGAAGTTGGAGGTATCACACTACCTGACTTTAAAACATACTACAAAGCTACAATGATCAAAACTGCGTGGTATTGGCACAAGGATAGACCTACTGACCAATGGAACCGAATTGAGAGTTCTCATATAGATCCTCGCATATACAGTCATCTGATATTTGACAAGGCCACCAAGCCTCTCCCAAGTTGGGAGAGAATGGCCTCTTTAACAAGTGGTGCTTGGAGAACTGGATATCCATATCCAAAAGAATGAGAGAAGAATACCATCTCACACCTTATACAAAAATCAACTCAAGATGGATCAAAGATCTAAATATAAAAGCCAAAACCATAAAGACCTTGGAAGATAATGTAGGGAAGCATCTACCAGACCTTGTAATAGGAAATGGTTTCATGAACTTCACAGCCAAAGCACGAGCAGCAAGAGAAAAAATAGATAAATGGGATCTCATCAAAATTAAAAACTTCTGCACCTCAAAGGATGTTATTAAGAAAATAAAAAGGCAGCCTACCCAATGGGAAAAAATATTCGGCAACCATATATCTGGTAGGAGCCTAATATCCTGCATATATAAAGAAATCCTACACCTTGAAAATAAAAGGACAAAAAACCCATTTAAAAAATGGGCAAGTGACCTGAAAAGACACTTCTCCAAGGAAGAAATACAAATGGCTAAAAAAGCACATGAAAAAATGCTCAACATCGCTTGCTATCAGGGAAATGCAAATCAAAACTACAATGAGATACCATCTTACACCCATCAGAATGGCATCTATTAAAAAAACAGCAGACACTAAATGTTGGAGAGGATGTGGAGGAATAGGAACCCTCATCCGCTGCTGGTGGGACTGCGGTATAGTCCAGCCACTGTGGAGGACAGTTTGGCGGTTCCTCAGAAAACTAACAATAGATCTTCCATATGATCCAGCGATTCCACTGCTGGGTATATACCCAGAAGAACTGAAAGCAAAGACACAAACAGATACATGCACACCAATGTTCATAGCGGCATTGTTCACCATTGCCAAAAGTTGGAATCAGCCCCGGTGCCCATCAACAGACAAATGGATAATCAAAATGTGGTACATACATACAATGGAATATTACTCAGCTGTAAGAAGGAACAAAGTGCTAACCCATGGAATAACGTAGATGAATCTTGAAGACCTTATGTTGAGTGAAGCAAGCCAGGCACTGAAGGGTGAACAGTATATGACCTCACTGATCTGAACTGAGGAAAGTGAGCAGTCTCTGAGAACTATTGTCTGAAAGATAGGTTAACAAGGGAGAGTAAGAGAAGAGCAGGCTTTGAGCCATCACCCGTATGGACATAATCTATGGTAAAGGGATAGAGTGTGGTTGCATGTTGGGGGATGGGGCAGATGAGTGGTGGTGTTCCTGGGTTTGGTGGTGCAGCACTGGCGGGTGGGTGGATTAGGAAGGGCAGGTTCAAATTCCCAGGGCATGTAACTGTGAATCTTGACATTCCATGGGTCGGGAGAGGGTGGTATCATGGGCCCTGGGGGGCTGGGGGGAAGGGAACAGTCAAGATCTAATGCAGTGTTTGGTGGTCATGGGGAAGGTTTTTCATTACCTTACAGTAATGGACACAGGAAATGGTAAATATCATCAAAATTATTAAACTGTATCATCTAAATTGTAAACTATACTGTAAATCATTGACAATGTTTAGTTGCTATATTTTGCTATCTGTATAACAGTTATAACAATACTAACATCCAAAAAAAAAGGGGGGGGGGTTAATATGGGGTGGGGAAAGGGGGTGGTTTGGTATCTGGGAGTCTCCGGCACTCCGTGTGTGACTTTGCTGTGACCTAAAACTTCTTTGAAAATTAAATGAAAAATTGGGAGACAATGGGGATTGAGAGGGGGAAGGTGTCACGGCACACCAGACATCCGATAATACAGTGATAAAAGGAAGGAAAGGAAAGAAAAGAGAAAGGGAAAAAAAATGAATAAATAACTATATATATATATATTTTAAAGGCATTTCCTTTGCTTTTTTGCCCATTTTTTTGAATGTCCCAATCCGCTAATTATATTTTGTTTTGTTTTGTTTTTTGTTTGATTATTTGTTTTTGTTTTTTTCTTCTCTTTTTTTTTTTCCCTGAGTTTCCTTATGTTTGTCTCTTGCATGTAAGCTTATCATAGTTGTTTCTTTTTCCTAGTAAGTGTATTTGATTATTTTATGGACTACATGTTCATGGAGGATTTGGATCACAGAAGGGTTACAATGGGTACTGCAGGGGATTATTGGTGGGGGGTGTCTGGGAGGGGGGTTTCATGGGAATTAGTTCATCCGAATACACATGAAAGATATACAAAATTGTTCAAAAGATCAAAAGATAGGGCATGGTCACGATGGGTGGACAATCACACAATAAATGAGGGAATCTGAATTCCTAGCCTGGAGACCTCTGCCACAGTCTCCAAGGGAGCAGCAATAGTCCTCTGAGTGCAGGGACAGTGTCTGTCAAAAGAGGATGACCCACTGATGTGTTCTTTTTATTGATGACTACCCTTGTGAGTCTTTGTTCTTGTAACTGAGACTTAGCCTGCAGTTGTGGGGTGCCTAAGGGTTGCCACCTGAGAGCCTCCTTGTTGCTCAAATGTGGCCTCTCTCTAAGCCAAACTCAGCATATGATTGCATTACCTTCCCGCCAACGTGGGACATGACTCCCGGGGATGAGCCTCCCTGGCAACGAGGGATTAATACCAAGTGCCAACTGGCAACACAACTGGAAAAAGACCTTGAATTAAAGGGGGGAAAGGTAAAGACAAATGAGTTCAAGTGGCTAAGAGACTTCAAAGAGAGTCGGGAGGTCATCCCAGAGGTAACTCTTACACACACCTCAGTAGGAGCTCATAGAACATCTAAGTGCCTATCACCCCACACAGAGGGGCTCCTGAGAGCTCTGGAGACACCCAGGTCCTATATAAGGGGGGATAGCCCCAGAGACTGATGCCTTATCAGTGGGCTCTATTTTGGAATCTGTGTTCCTGAGAGTGACAGAATTGGACTCAAATAAGTCCTCCCTGCACATGGTTCATCAGTCCCTTCTATTCAAACCTATATGTGATGCTGAAGTTTTTAGGTATACTTCCAGAGACTGGAGCCTCTGTCCTACATATGTGCCAGGTGTGCGTAGAATCTCGGTGGAGCTGCAACTCCTACTCTACAGCTCAATGGACTCATCCAAGTCACCTGGCGAGAAGACAGCGATGGGCAATGGCCATCCCAGGGAATGGAGAGGGCCTGCATCTGCAGGCAGGATCATCCCACCCACCATATCCATGGGATATAAGCCCTCTCTCACTTGGAGGTGGAGTCGACATCACCATCCCAGTCCCCTCAGGATTGGGGGAAGAACTATGGACTAGAGTGGACTTGATGGTATTCTCTTGCTCACATATGGTGATTCTAGCAATGGAAGAAATTATAACAATGAGGTGGAGCCAGTGGCCACTTGACACTTTTGGGGCAGGGAGGGGATGAGCAGTTGAAATACAGGGGCTTCTTTGGGATTTGGAGGTTGTCCTGAGTACCGTTGTGGCAACGGATGTAGGCCATTTTAAATCAGCACACACCACTCAGAACTGTGTGGGAGAGAGTGTGGTCTACGATGTGAACTGTGGTCTATGGTTGGTGGCAAGGCCCCAGGATGTGTAAGTCCATTGAGGGTGGTGGGTCACACTTGTGGGAGATGTTTGTGTGGGATGTGGTGGGAGGTGTGGGAGGTGGGCAACATGGGAATCCCAGTGGGTTCCGTGTAATATTTTGGGTAATCTAAGCACCTCTTAAAATATTTATATATATATAAAAATAACATTTTTGTAAGCAAATGCACATATATGCATATATATTTATATATCATTTTACAAATATTGGTATGTATTGTGAAAATTTTGATTTTTACCCACAATAAAAAATTAATAAATTTTAAAAAAAAAGAAAAGAAAAGAAATGAAAGGGGGCATTACTAATGACTACACAGAAATAACAAAAATTATAAGACCATACTATGAAAACTCTAACAAACAACAAATTACAAACACTGGATGAAATAGACACATTCCTAGAAATACACAAATTACCTACAGTGGCTTAAGAATAAATAGAAGATTTCAACAGCCCAATAACAAGTAAAGGGATTGAATCAATAACCAATAAGCTCTCAACAAAGAAAACCCCAGGACCAAAGGATTTCACTGGTGAATTTCACCAAACATTCCAAGAAGAATTAACACCAAACCTGCTCAAACTCATCCAAAAAATTGAAAAGGAGGGAATACTTCCTAGCTCATTCCTGAGGACATCACACTAATACCAAAGCCAGATAAAGATAACACAAGAAAAGAAATTACCATCCATTATCCCTTATGAATATAGATGCAAACATCCTCAACAAAATACTACAAATAGTATCCAACAGCATATAAAAGAATTATATGCAATGATCAGGTGGGATTTATCCCAGGTATGCAAGAGAGCTTCAATATAAGAAAATCAAGTAAAGTAATATACCACATTAGAATGATAGGATAAAAAACATGATTATAGCAATTGACACTAAAGGCATTTGACAAAATCAAGCACCCCCTCTTGATAAAAACACGTAGAAAACCAGGAATAAAAGGAAACTTCCTCAACATGACAAAGGGTATATATGAAAAACCCACAGCTCACATCATGGTGAAGACAGAAAGCTTTCCCTCTAAGATCAGGAAAAAGACAAGGATAACCACTGTCAACACTGTTATTCAACATTGTACTAGAAGTTCTATCCAGAGCAATTAGGCAAGGAAAAGAAATAAAAGACATCCAGATTAAAAAGGAAGAAGTAAAACTTTCCCTATTCACAGATGACATGATCCTATACTTAGGAAATCCTGAAAAATCCACAGCAAAGTTACTAGAACTACTAAAAGAATTCAGTAAAGTTGCAGGATACAAGATCAACATGCAATTCAGTTGTGTTTCTGTACAGTAGTAATGAACAATCTGAAAGGGAAATAGAGAAAATTCCATTTACAGTAACATCTGTGATCGTTAGGCTATTGTGTCAGCTTGGACAGGAAATGATACACAGTTGTTTGGTCAGGCAAGCAATGGGCTAATTGTGATACAAGAGCAATTCATGGTCTTTAATCACAAGCTAGTTGATTGTATATATGGCTGATTGATGTCTTCAATCAACTGAGGAGATTGCCATCAGCAATGAGTGACGTCTCATCCAATAAATTGAAGGCCTTAAAAGGAGAAGTGATTTCAACATTCAGGAAGAGAATTTCCATCTTTACTTCAAATAGCCAGCGTCTCCTGGGGAACTCATTGAGGACCTTCATCAGAGTCCCTGGCTTGCAGACTGCCTATGGAATTTGGACTTGTGCATCCCCACGGTCATGTGAGATAATTTTATAAAATCGCATACTATTTACAGATATCTTTTGTTGGTTCTGTTTCCCTAGAGAACCCTGACTAATACAAAACTAACAATCAAATATCTAGAAATAAATTTAACCAAGATGCAAATGTTGCATACACAGAAAACTACAAAATATTGCTAATAAAAATAAAAAGACCTAAATAATTAGAAGGATATTCTGTGTTCATTAATTTGAAGACTAAATATTGATGTAAATTCTACACAAAGCAATTTACAAATTCAATGCAAAATAATGGACATTCCAACAGCTTTCTTTGCATAAATGAAAAAGCCAAACTATCAAATTAAATGGGCTGCAAATAATCAAATACATCTTGAAAAAGAAGTATGAAGTTGGAAGACTCATAGTTCTTTTATATATATATATAAATATTTTAATATATTTTTTAAAAGATGCTTAGATTACATAAATGTTACACAAAAATTACAAGGAGTCCCATGTTCCCCACCTCCCACACCTCCCATAACATCCCACAAAAACATCTTTCATTAGTGTGGCACATCACCTGCAATGGATATACACATCCTGGGGCTTTGCCACTAAGCATGGACCATAGTTCACATTGTAGACCACGCTCTCTCCCACACAGTTCTGCATGTTATATGCTGATGTAAAATGGCCTATATCTGTCATTGTAATGTCACTCAGGATAATTCTCAAGTCCTGAAAAAGCCCCTGTATTACAACTGCTTTTCCCTTCCCTGCCCCCAAAGTGTCCAGTGGCCACTGGCTCCACCTCACAGTTGTAATTTCTTCCATTATTTGAATCACAATATGTCTACAACAGAATACCATTAAGTCCACTCTAGTCCATAGCTCTTCTCCCAATCTTGAGGAGTTTGGGATGCTGATGTCCACTCCACCTCCAAGTGAGAGGGGGCTTATATCCCATGGGTACAATGGATGGGATTATCCTACCTGCAGCTGCAGGCTCTCTCCATTCACTGGGATGGCTGTTGTCCATAATCATCTCCTCACCAGGTGACTTGGGTGAGTCCATTGAGCTGTAGAGTAGGAGTTGCAGCTCCACCGAGATTCCAGGCACAGCTGGCACATGGGCAGGCCAAAGGCTCCAGTCTCTGGAAGTACACCTAGAAGACTATATAGGTTTGAATAGAAGGAACTGATGAATCATGTGCAGGGAGGACTTATTTGAGTCTAACTCTGTCACTCTCAGGAGCACAGATTCCAAAGTATAGCCCACTGATAAGGCATCAATCTCTGAAGATATCCCTCCTTATATAGGACCGGGGTGTCTCAAGAGCCCTCAGGAGCCCCTCTGTGTGGTGATACCCACTTTGGTGTTCTATGAGATCCTACTGAGGTGTGCATAAGTGTTACCTCCGGGATTACCTCCCAACTCTCTTTGACGTCTCTTAGCCACTGAACTCATTTGTCTTTACCTTTTCCCCCTTTTATTCAAGGTCTTTTTCCATTCGTATTGCTAGTTGGGGTTAATCCCTCGTTGCCAGGGACGCTCATCCCTGGGAGTCATGTCCCATGGTGGGGGAAAGGTAATGCATTCATATGCTGAGTTTGGCTTAGAGAGAGGCCACATTTGAGCAACAAGGAGGCTCTCAAGTGGCAACCCCTAGGCACTCCATATCAGTAGGCTAAGTTTCAAGAGCAAAGACTCGTAAGGCTAGTCATCAATAACAAGTACCCATTAGTGGAACCTCCTCCTTTGCCAGACACTGCCCCTGCACTCAGGGGACTGTTGCTGCTCCCTTGGAGAATGTGGCAGAGCTCTCCAGGCTGGGATTCAGTATTCCCTCATTTATTGAGTGATTGTCTACCCACTGTAACCATGCCCCACCCCTTGACATTTAGACAATTTTATATATCTTTCATGTATATTCAGGTGAACTTCCTCCCATGAAACCCCCATCCCAGACACCCCCCACCAATGATCCTCTGCAGCCCCTATTGTAACCCTTCTGTGATCTAAACCTTCCGTGAAGATGAAGCCCATATAATAACCAAATACAAGTAATAGGAAAATGAAATAATAATGATATGCTTAAATGCAAGAGATAAAATACATGGAAACTCAGAAAAAAAAAACCTAAAAATAAAATATAATTAAAGGATTGGGACATTCAAAAAATGGGAAAAAAAAATATTTTAATTATTTTTTTTTCCTTTTATCATTACATTATCGGGTGTCCAGTCTGTACCGAGGCATCTTCCCCCTCTCACTCCCCAGTGTCTCCCAAATTTTCATTTAATTTTCAAAGAAGTTTTAGGTCACAGCAAAGTCACACACAGAGACTCTCATACCCAACCTCCTCCCCCTTTCCTCACCCCATATTAAAACCTTATTGTATGTGGGTGGTAGCATTGTTACAACTGTTATACAGATAGTGAAATATAGCTACTAAACATTGTCACTGGTTTACAGTGTAGTTTACAATTTAGACAGTACAGTTTAATAATTTTTGATGATAGTTACCATGTCCTGTGTCCATTACTGTAAGGTAATGAAAAACATTTCCCCTGACCCAGTAATATCACTACACACCTGTCCTATCCTTCAATATACAACTATACTCTATCGCTAACTACCCTGTTTGATCTTTTCTGTTCCTTCCTATCCACCCCCCTGGGGCACATGACACCCCCCTGTCTTGACTCATTGGATGACAGGATTCATAGTTACATGCAACAAGAGGTCTTGACACACTGATTATCCTCCCCTGGATATTATCACCCACCTGTCTGTTTCTGGGTGAATCGGTCCTCCCAAAGAAGGGGGTCCATCTCCTTCCCACTCACTGTGTAGGTCTCCACTTCCCAACACAACACATTATACTCACACACGCCTCAGAAGCCTACTCCAGATGCACCCCATCTTGAATGCCCCCCCCCAAACTACACCCTAACCCAGTGACACTACCTTCTCATATTGTCATAAGAGCATTTCCACTCCTGTACTTTCAACCTCATACCCACAAATCCCATGTTCACCTAGTCCCTTTCCCATCTCTCCATCCAGTATCCTGGGTATTCTAACCCACCCTTCCTAATCTACCCGCCTGTCAACCCTGTATCACCAAACCCAGTAATATCACTATACACCTGTCCTATCCTTCAATATGCAACTATACTCTATCACTTTACCATACATTATGTCCATATGGGTGATGACTCACAACCTTCTCCTCTCTTTCTCTCCCTTGTTAACCTATCTGACAGACAATAGTTCTCAGAGACTGCTCACTTTCCTCAATTCAAATCAGTGAGGTCATATACTGTTCATCCTTCAATGTCTGGCTTGCTTCACTCAACATAAGGTCTTCAAGATTTATCCATGTTATTCTGTGTGTTAGCAATTTATTCCTTCTTACAGCTGAGTAATATTCCATTGTATGTATGTACCACATTTTGTTTATCCATTCATTTGTTGATAGGCACCGGGGCTGACTCCAACTTTTGGCAATGGTGAACAATGCCACTATGAACACTTGGGTGCATATATCTGTTCGTGTCTTTGCTTTCAATTCTTCTGGGTCTATACCCAGCAGTGGAATCGCTGGATCATACGGAAGATCTATTGTTAATTTTCTGAGGAACCGCCAAACTGTCCTCCACAGTGGCTGGACCATTCCATAATCCCACCAGCAGTGGACGATGGTTCCTATTCCTCCACATCCTCCCCAAAACTTATAGTCTGCTGTTTTTTTAATAGCTGTCATTCTGATAGGTGTAAGATGGTATCTCAATGTACTTTTTTTTTTTTTTTTTTTTTATGGGTAAAAATAAAAATTCTCACAATACATACAAACATTTGCAAAATGATATATAAATATATATGCATATATGTGTATTTGCTTACAAAAATGTTATTTATATATATATATACATATATTTTAAGAGGTGCTTAGATTACCCAAAATATTACACAGAACCCACTGGGATTCCCATGTTGCCCACCTCCCACACCTCCCACCACATCCCACACAAACATCTCCCACAGTGTGGCACACCAACCTCAATGAACTTACACATCCTGGAGCCTTGCCACCAACCATAGACCACAGTTCACACCGTAGACCACACTCTCTCCCACTCAGTTCTGAGTGGTGTGTGCTGATTTAAAATGGCCTACATCCGTTGCCACAACAGTACTTTTGATTTGCATTTCCCTAATAGCTAGCGAAGTCGAGCATTTTTTCGTGTGCTTTTTAGCCATTTTTATTTCTTCCTTGTAGAAGTGTCTTTTCAGGTCACTTGCCCATTTTTTAAATGGGTTGTTTGTCTTTTTATTTTTGAGGTGTAGGATTTCTTTATATATGCAGGATATTAGGCTCCTATTAGATATATGGTTGCCAAATATTTTCTCCCATTGGGTAGGCTGCCTTTTAATTTTCTTAATAATGTCCTTTGATGTGCAGAAGTTTTTAATTTTGAGGTCCTCCCATTTAACTATTTTTCCTTTTGCTGCTTGTGCTTTGGGTGTGAAGTTCATGAAACCATTTCCTATTACAAGGTCCGGTAGATGCTTCCCTACATTATCTTCCAAGGTCTTTATGGTTTTGGCTTTTATATTTAGATCTTTGATCCATCTTGAGTTGATTTTTGTATAAGATGTGAGATAGTATTCCTCTCTCATTCTTTTGGATATGGATATCCAGTTCTCCAAGCACCACTTGTTAAAGAGGCCATTCTCTCCCAACTGAGTGGGCTTGGTGGCCTTGTCGAATATCAGATGGCTGTATATGCGAGGATCTATATGAGAACTCTCAATTCGGTTCCATTGGTCAGAATGTCTATCCTTGTATACCATGCAGTTTTGAGCACTGTACCATGCAGTTTTGAGCACTGTAGCTTTGTAGTATGTTTTAAAGTCAGGTAATGTGATTCCTCCAACTTCATTTTTGTTTTTCAATATGTCTTTGGCAACTCAGGGCTTCTTAGCTTTCCAAATATATTTTGTAGTTAGTTTTTCCAGTTCCTTAAAAAATACAGTGTTGATTTTTATTGGGGTTGCATTAAATCTTTTGATTAGTTTAGGTAAGATAGACATCTTGATGATGTTTAGTCTTCCTATCCATGAACAGGGAATATTCTTCCATTTATTTAAGTCTTCTTTGATTTCCTTTAACTGTGTTGTGTAGTTTTCTGTATATAAGTCCTTTACATCTTTAGTTAAATTTATTCCTAGGTATTTGATTCTTTTAGTTACTATTGTAAATGGTATTTTTTTCTGGATTTCCTCCTCAGATTGCTCGTTATTGGTGTACAGAAATGCTACTGATTTTTGAGCATTGATCTTATAGCCTGCAACATTAATGAGCTCCTTTATAAGTTCTAGGAGCTTTGGTGTAGATTTCTTAGGGCTTTCTACATATAGGATCATGTCATCTCCAAATAATGAAATTTTTACTTCTTCTTTTCCAATTTGGATGCATTTTATATCTTTTTCTTGCCTCAGTGCTCAAGCAAGTACTTCTAAGACAATGTTAAATAGGAGTGGTGATAGTGGGCATCCTTGTCTTGTTCCCAATCTCAGAGGGAAGGCTTTTAGGAATTCACCATTGAAGATGATGTTAGCTTTGAGTTTTTCATATATACCTTTTATCATATTCAGAAAGTTTCTTTCTATTCCTATCTTTTGTAGTGTTTTTATCAGGAAAGAGTGCTGTATTTGGTTGAATGCTTTTTCTGCATCTTTAGAGATGTTAGTGTGATTTTTTTTTTTTCAATCTGTTTATGTGGTGTATTACATTGATCAATTTTCTTATTTTGAACCATCCTTGCACACCCGGGATGAAACCCACTTGGTCATGGTGTGTAATCCTTTTGATATGTTGTTGAATGCGATTAGCAAGTATTTTGTTGAGGATTTTAGCATCTAGGTTCATTAGAGAAATTGGTCTGTAATTTTCCTTTCTTGTGGTATCATTGTTTGGTTTTGGTATTAGGGTAATGTTGGCATCATAGAATGAGTTAGGCAATATTCCTTGTACTTCTATTTTTTAGAAGAGCTTAAGCAGGATTGGTGTTAGCTCTTTTCGGAATGTTTTGTAGAATTCAGCTGTGAGCCATCTGGTCCTGGGCTCTTCTTAATTGGGAGTTTTTTGATGACTGAGTCCATCTCTTTACTTGTAATTGGATTGTTGAGTTCATAAATTTCTTCTTTCGTCAATGTAGGCTGTTTGTGAGTTTCTAGAAATTTGTCCATTTCCTCTAAATTATCATTCTTGTTGGCATATAATTTTTCAAAGTATCCTCTTATGATACTCTTTATTTCTGTGGGGTCAGTAGTGATATCCCCTTGCTCATTCCTTATTTTGTGTATTTGCATCTGTTCTCTCTTTTTCTTTGTTAGTCTGGCTAAGGGCTTGTCAATTTTATTGATCTTCTTGAAGAATCAGCTTTTGGTTTTGTTTATTTTTTCTAGTGCTTTCTTATTCTCTGTTTCATGTAGTTCTGCTCTAATCTTTGTTATTTTTCTTCTTTATACTTCCTTTAGGTTTAGTTTGATGTTGTTTTTCCAATTCCTCCAAGTGTGCAGTTAGGCCTTCAATTTTAGCTCTTTCTTTTTTTTTAATATATGTATTTATGGCTATGAACTTCCCTCTCAGGACAGCTTTGGCTGCATCCCATAGGTTTTGATATGTTGTGTTGTCGTTTTCACTAGTTTCAAGATAGTTACTGATTTCTTTTGAGATTTCCTCCTTGACCCACTGTTTGACTAAGAGTGTATTGTTTAACTTCCATATCTTTGTGCCTAATCTGTTTCTCTGGCCCTTAGTGATTTCCAATTTCATTCCATTGTGGTCAGAGAAATTACTTAGTATAATTTCAGTCTTTCTGAATTCATTGAGAGTTGTTCTGTGGCCTAGCATGCGGTCCATCTTGGAGTATGATCCATGTGCACTCGAGAAGAATGTAAATCTTGCTGTATTTGGGTGTAGTGTTCTGTATATGTCTATTAGGTCCAGGTCGTCTAATGTATTGTTCAGAGTCTTTGTTTCTTTATTGATTCCCTGTCTAGATATTCTGTCTAATGGTGATAATGGTGTATTAAAGTCCCCCACTATAATTGTAGAGGCATTTATTTCTCCACTTAGTTTTTCCAGAGTTTGCCTCGTGTATTTTGAGGCACCCCGATTAGGTGCATAAATGTTTATGATTGTTCTCTCTTCTTGAGAGATTACCCCTTTTACTAATATATAGTGTCCATCTTTGTCTCTTACAATAGTTATCCATTTAAAGTCTATTTTGTCTGATATTAGGATAGCTACTCCTGCCTTTTTTTGGCTATTGTTAGCTTGTAAAATTGTTTTCCAGCCATTCACTTTCAGCCTCCTTGAATCCTTGGGTCAAAGGTGGGTTTCTTGTAGACAGCATATAGATGGATCATATTTCCTTATCCATTCTGCCATTCCGTGTCTTTTGACTGGTAAATTTAATCCATTAACATTCAGTGTTATTACTAGCAACAAATTTCTTACTTCAGCAAATTTTCTTTGGTTAATGTATGTCATATGTTGTTTTTATTTTTATTTTTGTCTTTTTAGTTCTTTTTACACTCTCCTCCAAATCTATCTCCCTTGTTTTTTCCTTTCACCTTGAAGAACTTCCTTTAGTATTTCTTGAAGTGCAGGTTTCTTATTGTCATACTCTCTTAATTTCTGTTTATCTATGAATATTTTGAATTCTCCATCATTTTTGAATGCCAGTTTTGCTGGATAGAGAATTCGTGGCTAGAAGTTTTTTTCTTTTAGTACTTTGACTATGTCATACCACTGTCTTCTTGCCTCCATGGTTTCAGATGAGAAATCAGCACTTAATCTTATTGTGCTTCCCTTGTATGGGATGGTTCTCTTTTCTCTTGCTGCCTTGAGTATTTTCTCTTTGTCTTGAGCATTGGACATTTTGACAAGTATATGTCTTGGAGTTGGCTTGTTGAGATTTATACTGTTTGGGGTGTGCTGTGCTTCCTGGACTTGTACATCCATCTCTCTCAATAGGGTTGGGAAGATTTCAGCCATTATTTCCTTCAACACTCCTTCTTCCCCCTTTCCCTTCTCTTCTCCTTCTAGGATGCCTATAATGCGTATGTTTGTGAATTTTGCGTTGTTGGTTAAATCCCTGAGTCCCTGCTGGATTTTTTCTATCTTCTTATCTAACTGTTCTACTATCTGTTTGATTTCAGATGTATTGTCTTCCACATCACTAATTCTTTCTTCTGCCTGTTCAAATCTGCTGTTATGTGTATCCAGCGTCTTTTTATTTCTTGCATTGTGCCATTGATCACCATCATATCCTTTATCTTTTTATGTATGTTTACAATTTCTTCAGTATGTTCTCCCAGTGTCTTCTTAATATCCTTAATCTCTTCCTTCATGTCATTAAGTTGGTCCATGTTATTTGTTTGGAAAGCTTTGATTAGTTCTTCGATGTTCTGCAGCTCTTCCTTGTTTTTAGTTTGTTCATTGGACTGGTCCATTTCTTCCTGTTTCTCAGTGTGGTTTGTAATTTCTTGTTGCCCTCTAATCATCATTTTATCTTGATGGGTTTATTCAGTTTATTAGCTTCTCCCTCTGCTCTAAAGTTTTATATAGCTGGTGGTTCTGTGTGTGTGTCAAGTTTTCTCTTTGACACTTTTTCTTCTTCTTTTATTTCCTTGCTTCTTTCTATGTTCCCTTGAAGGCAAAAGATTAGGGCCAGAGGAATCAAAAGATGTGAGAAAGGAAGAAGGATAATAGTAATATTGAAAAAAGTTAGAAAAAGGGCCATATAAGACTTAGTAAAATGAATGTTTAACTCATGTAGGCAGTGTAGAGTAATAGGAAAAAAAAGTGGAATACATTCAATGGACTGGGAAACCAAATAGAGGAAAATATATGTAATGATTTAGAAGGCTAGAATGATGAGGAAAGAGAGAGAAAGAGTAAAGAAAGGGCTGAAAGGAAAAAGTTAATAAAAAATGAAGAAAACAGAATAGATAGAATAGATATTGACACCCTTGAAATTTTGGGCTAATGAAAAAACGTTTTATGTAAGAACCACAACAGAAAGCAGAAGGCAGAAAGATGAAGGAAGTAAAAGAGATAGCTTGGGAGACAAAATCAATATAGACAGAGAATGGGAAATCACTGAAGAAGAAGCACAGCAAAGAAGAGACAAGATAGCAGCATCTAATTTAAAATAAAAAATAGAGATAAAGAAAGAAAAAAGAAGGGGGGAGAAAAGAGGAAAGAAAAGCAAGAGGCAACAAATAAACAAAGAAAAACCAACCAACCACAAAAGCAAGCAGTCAAACAAAGCTAAGGAAGAACAGTGTTCCTTCTTGGGCCCTTGTGGAACCTCTCAGCCTGCTTGTGTTCATCAATCAATTGCCCTGCAAGGTTCTATCTGCAGGTTTTGAGGCAGATTTTAGCTATTAAAATAAATTTAAAGAGAAAAAAAAAATTTTTTTTTTAAAGTGACTGTCTTTTTTTTTTTTTTTTTTTTTTTTGGCGACATAAGGGACCCAAAGAAGTCCTCTTCTAGACCCCCGCCTTCACTGAGGGGAACCTAACTAGGCTCGTGGACACTAATCAAGCACTTCCCACTTCCTGGCCTCCCCAGGGGAGCTGAAGCTCTGATGCTAGTCAGTACAGAACGATAAAATTGGCTGATTCCGCCCACTCTGGAGCCAAGCCTGAGTATCACTGTGCTGTTGGGTAAATCAGTCTTCCTCTGTAGATTCACCTTTCCCCTCAACCTGGTGCTGCTTCAAGCCGGCTTATCTCCTCCCCAAAGCTATGAGGGCATCCGGGCAGCAAAATCCACAGAAAGGAAAGCCCTCTCGACCCTCCACCAGAATCCACCCACTCTCAGAGAACGCTCCCTCTCTCTGGGTTGCTGGTGGGAGTCGTGGCTCAAACCAGCCTTTTTCCCTGATGGTGGGGCTCAGCCATCTGTGTTTACCACCACAGGCAGGGAAAAAACTCATGAATCCTTCCCGACTAATCTGCGCCATCCAGCTCCCTCCAGAGTGATGTTCCTAAGGCTCTTGCTCCGTGCGCCCCCAGCACAGACCCCTGGCCAGCACCCTGTCCCCAATCAGCTGTCCTCAGAGAGCGAGTCAGCGAGTGCCCTCCTAAACCGACACCATCTTCCCCCTCCATAATTCTTGATTTTAAAATTTATTACAAAGCTACAGTAATCAAAACAGCATGGTACTGGCACAAGGACAGCCATACAGACCAATGGAATCAAATTGAGATATCAGAAACAAACTTCCACATATATGTCCAACTGATTTTTTTTTTTTTATTATTAAACTTTTTATTTTGAAATACTTTCAAACATACAGGACAGTTAGAAAAATAATACAAATCCCAAACAGAGAACTCCAACATACCCCTTCTCACCCTACCCCCAGATATCCATATCCACCAACTTTTTTTTAACATTTTTTTAACTTTATTTTGTACATTTAATAATTGAAAATATAAACAATTAAAAACTAAAAAGTAAACACAGATGAATAAATATATACATTTCTCAATTAAATGTACTGGATACATATAATTTTTTTTTTTGAATCAAACAATATATTACACAATATATTTGGTTCATAGTAACGCATTCATACAGTATTTGTCCTTTTGTGTCTGGCTTGCTTCACTCAACATAATGTCCTCCAGGTTCATCCATGTTGCCATATGCTTTATGACTTCATTTCTTCTTACAGCTGCATAATATTCCATTGTGTGAATAAACTCAGTTTGTTAATCCATTCATCTGTTAATGGACACCTGGGTTGTTTCCAACTTTTGGCAATGGTGAATAATGTGGCTATGAACATTGGTGTGCAGATGTCTGTTCGTGTCACTGCTCTCAGTTCTTCTGGGTATATACCCAGAAGTGGTATTTCAGGGTCACGTGGCAAGTCTATATTCAACTTCTTTAGGAACTGCCAAACAGTCCTCCATAGTGGTTGTACCATTCTGCATTCCCACCAACAGTGAAGAAGTGTTCCTATCTCTCCACATCCTCTCCAACACTTGTAGTTCTCTGTCTTTTTAATAGTGGCCATTCTGATAGGTGTGAAATGACATCTCATTGTAGTTTTGATTTGCATTTCCCTAATCATGAGTGATGTTGAGCATTTCTTCATGTGTTTTTTTGCCATTTGTATTTCTTCTTCAGAGAAATGTCTATTCAAGTCTTTGGCCCATTTTTTAATTGGGTCATTTGTCTTTTTATTGTTGAGTTGTAACATCTCTTTATATATCCTGGATATTAAACCCTTATCAGATTTGTGATTTCCAAATATTTTTTCCGGTTGAGTTGGCTGCCTTTTCACCCTTCTGACAAAGTCCTGTGAGGTGCAAAAGTGTTTAATTTTGAGGAGGTCCCATTTATCTACTTTTTCTTTTGTTGCATGTGCTTTGGGTGTAAAGTCCAAGAAACCACCACCTGCTACAAGGTCTTGAAGTTGTTTCCCTACATTTTCTTCTAGTAGTTTTATGGTCCTGGCTTTTATATTTAGATCTTTGATCCATTTTGAGTTGATTCTTGTATAGGGGGTGAGATAGGGGTCCTCTTTCATTCTTTTGGTTATAGAGATCCAGTTCTCCCAACACCATTTGTTGAAGAGACTGTTTTTTTCCCATTAGAGTGGGCTTGGTAGGTTTGTCAAAAACCAGTTGACTGTATAGGTGAGGGTATATTTCTGGATTCTCAATTCTATTCCACTGATCAATATGTCTATCTTTATGCCAGTACCATGCTGTTTTGACCACTGGAGCTTTGTAATATGTTTCAAGGTCAGGCAGTGAAATTCCTCCCACATTGCTCTTCTTTTTTAGAATACTTTTGGCTATTCAGGTGCACTTACCCTTCCAGATGAATTTGGAAATTGCCTTCTCTAATTCTGTAAAGTAAGCTGTTGGGATTTTGATTGGTATTGCATTGAATCTTTAAATCAGTTTGGGCAAGATTGTCATCTTCACGATATTTATTCTTCCAATCCATGAACATGGAATGTCTTTCCATTTGTTTAGGTCTTTTAAAATTTCTTTTAGCATTGTTTTGTAGTTTTCTGCATATAGGTCCTATACTTCTTTGGTTAAATTAACTCCTAGGTATTTGAGTTTTTTGTTGCTGTTGAAAATGGAATTTTCCTCCTGATTTCCTCCTCAGATTGTTCAATACTAGTGTACAAAAACATTACTGATTTTTGCATGTTGATCTTGTGTCGTGCCACTTTGCTGAATTCATTTATTAGTTCAAGTAGCTTTGTTGTGGATACCTCAGGATTTTTAAATACAGGATCATGTCATCCGCAAACAGTGAGAGTTTTACTTCCTCTTTTCCTATTTGGATGCCTTTAATTTTTTTTCTTGTCTAATTGCCCTAGCTAGAACTTCTAGTACAATGTTGAATAACAATGGTGACAGTGGGCATCCTTGTCTTGTTCCTGATCTTAGGGGGAAAGCTTTCAACCTTTCCCCATTGAGAATGATGTTGGCTGTGGGTTTTTCATATATACCTTTTATCATATTTAGGAATTTTCCTTTTATTCCTATATTTTGCAGTATTTTTATCAAAAAAGGATGTTGGATTTTGTCGAATGCCTTTTCTGCATCTATTGAGATGATCATGTGGTTTTTTTTCCTTCAATTTGTTAATGTGGTATATTACATTGATTTTCTTATGTTGAACCAGCCTTGCATGCCAGGATTAAATCCTACTTGGTCATGATGTATAAGTCTTTTGATATGCTGTTGGATTCTATTTGCAATATTTTGTTGAGAATTTTTGCATCTATGTTCATTAGAGAGATTGGTCTGTAATTTTCTTTACTTGTGGAATCTTTATCTGGCTTTGGTATTAGGATGATGTTGGCTTCATAAAATGTGTTGGATAATTTTCCATCCTCTTCAATTTTTTGGAAGAGTTTAAACAGGATTGGTGTTAATTCTTTTAGAAATGCTTGGTAGAATTCACCTGTGAAGCCAACTGGTCCTGGACTTTTCTTTGCTGGGAGATTTTTGATGACGGATTCAATCTCCTTAATTGTGATTGGTTTGTTAAGTTCTTGTATTTCTTGTTGTGTCAGTGTAGGTTGGTTATGAGTTTCTAGAAATTTGTCCATTTCATCCAGGGTGTCTAGTTTGTTGGCATAATAGTTTCTCATAATATCCTCTTATGATTCTTTATTTCTGTGAGGTCATTTGTAATTTCTCCCCTTTCATTTCTGATTGTATTTATTTGCATCTTCTCTCTTTTTTTTCTTTGTTAGTCTAGTGAGGGGTTTGTCAATTTTATTGATCTTCTCAAAGAACCAGCTTTTGGTTTTGTTGATTTTCTCTATTGTTTTTCTGTTCTCATTTTCATTTATTTCCGCTCTAATCTTTATTATTTCTTTCCTTCTTTTTGCGTTGGGATTGGTTTGCTGTTCTTTTTCTAGTTTCTCAAGTTGTTCAGTTAAATCTTTGAGTTTAGCTCTTTCTTATTTTTTAATATAGGCATTTAGGGCTATAAATTTCCCTCTCAAGACTGCCTTCACTGTATCCCATAAGTTTTGATATGTTGTGTTCTCATTTTGATTTGTCTCAATATATTTACTGATTTCACTTGGAATTTCTTCTTTGACCCACCGAATATTTAGGAGTGTGTTGTTCAGTCTCCACACATTTGCAAATTTACTTTTTTCCTGTCTGTTATTGATTTCTAGTTTCATTCCATTATGATCTGAGAAGGTGCTTTGTATAATTTCAATCTTTTTATATTTATTGAGAGCTGTATTGTGACCTAACATGTGGTCTATCATGGAGAAATATCCATGGGCATTTGAGAAGAATGTATAACCCTCTGAGTTTGGATGCAGTGTTCTGTATATGTCTGTTAGGTCTAACTTGTTTATCATATTGTTCAAGTTCTCTGTTTCTTGTTGATCTTCTGTCTAGTTGTTCTATCTAATGATGTGAGAGGGGTGTTGAAGTCTCTGACAATTATTGTAGAAATGTCTATTTCTCCCTTCAGTTTTGCCAGAGTTTGTCTCATATATTTTGGGGCACCCTGGTTAGGTACGTAGATATTTATGACTGTTATATCTTCCTGGATGATCGTCCCTTTTATTAATATATAATGGCCTTCTGCATCTCTTATCACTTTTTTGCATTTGAAATCTGTTTTGTCTGATAGTATAGCTACCCCTGCTTTTTTCTGTTTACTATTCACGTGGAGTATCTTTTTTCAACCTTTTACTTTCAGCCGGTTTGTATCCTTGGGTCTGAGGTGAGTTTCTTGTAAGCAGCATATGGATGGCTCATGTTTTTTTATCCATTCTGTCAGCCTGTATCTTTTGATTGGGGAATTTAGTCCTTTCACATTCAATGATATTACTGAAAATGCACTATTTATTTCCTCCATTGTGTTCTTTGGTTTTCATATGTCATCTTATTTTTGTCTCTCTTCCAACTGATTTTTGACAAGGGTACCAAGTCCTCTCAGTGGGGAATGAATAGTCTCTTCAACAATGGTACTGGGAAAACTAGATATCCATATGCAAAAGAATGAAGGTGGACCCCCACCTCACACTATATATAATAATTAACTCAAAATGGATCAAAAACAAAATATAAACTATAAAACTACTGGAAAAAAAACATAGGGAAGCATCTTCAGGACTTTGTGTTAGGGAATGGTTTCCTAGACTTTACATCAAAAGCATGAGCAACAAAAGGAAAAATAGATAAATGGGACTTCATCAAAATTAAAAACTTCTGTGCATCAAAAGGACTTCATCATGAAATAAAAAAGACAACCTATGGAATGAGAGAAAATATTTTGAAACCACATATCCAATAAGGATTTAATATCTAGAACATATGAAGAAATCCTACAACTCAACAACAAAGAGACAACCCAATTTAAAAATGGGCAAAAGACTTGAATAGACATTTCTCCAAACAAGATATACAAATTGCCAATAAGCACATGAAAAGATGCTCATCATCATTAGCCATTAGGGACATGTACATCAAATCCACAGTGAGATACCATTTCACACCCAATAGAATGGCTACTATTTTAAAAAATGGAAAATAACAAGTGTTGGAGGGGATGTGAAGAAATAGGAACACTCATTCATTGCCCGTGGGAAACAGTTTAGCGATTCCTCAGAAAGTTAAGTATAGAATTACCAGCAATCCTGTGTCTAAGTATTTACCCCAAAGAATTGAAAGCAGGGACTCAACAGATATTTTCACACTGATGTTCATAGCAGCATAATTCACATTTGCCAAAAGATGGAAGCAACTCATGTGTCTACCATCAGATGAATGGATAAACAAAATGTGGTATATGCATATAATGGGATATTATTTACCCATAAAAATGAATGAAGTTCTGATACATTCAGCAACATGGATGAACCCTGAAGTCATCATGGTGTTTGACATAGCCAGACACAAAAGGACAAATATTATATGATCTCACTGATATGAGATACTTTGAATAAGCAAATATATAATGTCTGATACTAGAATACAGGTTACTGGGGACCAGGGTGGGGTAGGGAATGGGGAGTTAATGCTTAATTGGTACAGAGTTTCTGTTTGGAGTGATGGAAAAGTTATGGTAGTGGATGGCAGTGTTGGTAGCACAACATTGTGAAGTTAGTTTGCACCACTGAATTGTATATTTGAATATGGTTGGGGGGACATATGAGTTGTATATGTATTACTAGAATTAAAAATTTTTAAAAAAAATAGAACTCTACAGCACAAACTGTGAGCCCTAATGGAAACGATGGACTATTGTTAGTAGTATAATTATAATACCATTGTATCATCTAATTTTAACAAAGGCACTACACTTAGACAAAATGTTAATAATAAGGAAAACCCTGTGTGTGTGGAGGGTGATGTATATGGGAACTCTGTATTTCTGCATGGTTTTTCTGTAAATTTGTAACTTCTTTAATTAAAAAAAAAAATTTTAAGTGGAAGAGGTTTGTTAAAAGAAAAAAAAAATTTCCAGATGATTCTCAGGTGCAGCCAGGACTGATAAGCCAAGGTAGTGGGCTTGCTTACTATTTTCAAAGAATTCTTCATCAGCAGGGTATGGTCCCTAGATAGCATCATCTGCATCCTCTGGAACTTAGTGGAAATGCAGATTCTCAGCCCTCACCCTGCCTGCTCTCCTTTCACCTACTGAGTTAGAAACTCGGGAGGTGGGGGGGCAACAATCTGTGTTTAACAAGCCCTGGGAGGGTGGGCTGGATTCTAGTGTGTGCTAAAATGTGAGAACCAGAGTTCTACACAGTAGCAGGGGTTCTCTAACTTCCATGCACATTAGAGTCACCAGGGAGCTTTTAAAATTCCAAATGCCCGGAGTCATGCTTCCTTCATACCCATGAAATCTGACTCTGGTAGTGGGAGCCAGCCCTCCATACTTTTTTAGAACTCTCTAGGAGATTCCGATGTGCAGCCATGTTTTGGAACCAGTGCTTACAGAGATTTAGCTAGGGGCTCTCTTGGTCTTAAGCTTCTAGAATTTGCCTTGGCAATGCTGGCCTGTCCTCCTAGGGTTGAGTTTCATCAGGCAGGAAGTAAACTGCCTGTAAGTAGACAGTGGAGTACCCATTGTTCCTCAGGAAAGGTGTGGCTGCTCGGTTCTGATTTAGTCTGTACTCAGGAGAAAGGATGTTAGGGGTTGAATTGTTTTACTAACCCCAGGTATCTGTGGCTATGACCTTAGTTGGAAATCAGGTCATTGCTGATAGAATTGGTCAAGATGAGGTCATACTGGTTTAAGGCTAGCCTTAATCCAATATGATTGGTATCCTTATAAGAAAAGGATAAATATACACAGGAAGAAGGCCATGGACGACAAGGCAGAGATAGCAGTGCTGCATCTGCAAGCCAGTGCGCTCCCAAGGTTGCTGGAAGAGGCACAGAACGATTCCACCCCCCACAGGCTTCTGAGGGAGCACGGCCTTGCCGACACCTCGATTTCGGACTTCCTATCTCCAGAACTGAGAGACGAGAAATTTGTTGTGTTAAGCCACCCAGTTTGTTGTGGCAGCCACAGGAACCTAAGACAAAGGCCTTACATGAATTCTGTGCTGGGGTGATGCTCGCAGGGACACCGTGTCACCGAAATAACAGGCAAGGGAATGGAATTCCATGGGAGGGGGGGCGGTTAAAACTATTTAAGAGAAATTCTTAGATACAGTGTCTGTTTTTCTTTTGTTCAGTGCATTTGTTCCATCTACTTAACAGACACTTATCTGCACTTTCTGCCAGGCTGCAGGGGGCTTCTGGACTGAGGACCTAAAGAAGAATGTCAAGTCCAGCCCTCAGAGTCTTGCCCTGAAAGGGGGGGTGGGTTCAGGAGTGCAGGAGGAGTCCTTTTCAGCTGAAGAGGATGAGGGAGTGCTTCAGGGGGATGCAGAGCCTGAGCTGAGAGGATTTCACCAGGTTGGGGCATGGGGGAAAGGGGCATCCAGGTGGGGGCACAGGCGGTTGTGGATGTCGTGCAGGTCCCTACTGCAGAGTGCAGACTGGGATCCCTCGGTTGACACCCTTCTCAGGCCTCCCAGATCTGTGGCATTCACTTCACAGCCCTGACTCCCCGGTCTGGAGGCTTGTGAGGTCTGATGAAGAAGCATATGCCCCTGCTCCCCAATGCCCCAACCCATTCCCCTCAGCAAGGTGGAAAAGACAGAGTCCAAATAATTATACCATAAAGCCCCACCAGGTGTGAGTGTTTCTTTTTTAAGAAAAAGAAGGGGGTAATGGGTCATTAAGAACAGGAAGCAGCCTGTCCTTAGGGTTTCTACTGCCTGGAACAGCCCAGTGCTCTTTGATGTCCTTGAGGGGTCTTTGAACTCTGGGAAGCTGTGAGGCAGTAAGTTTTCTTAGCAACCCCTCCTGCAGGTCAACTAATCCCCTTCTCAGCTCGGGCTTTGAAGGGGATGGAAATGCTGGGAGCTGGCTTCTAGTGCCCAGTAAAAAGATTGCCCCTGGAAAAATTGATAACAGGCTCCCCTCTGGGGAGGGCAGCAAGGACCTAGAAAACTAGTGGGGAGGGGGACAACTCAGTTTTCATTGTGTACCCCTTTGTAGCGTTTGCATTTCTACCATATACTTACTTTAGCTACTCAATAAATGC
Source organism: Tolypeutes matacus (assembly GCA_026826555.1). Taxonomy (NCBI): domain Eukaryota; kingdom Metazoa; phylum Chordata; class Mammalia; order Cingulata; family Chlamyphoridae; genus Tolypeutes; species Tolypeutes matacus. Next base: position 14,661,732 of record JAKSZT010054540.1, on the reverse strand, counting down.
ATGGGTGCCGCAAACCAGGCATCCTCTGATTGACTGGAAAAGAACTTCCCTGAGAAAGGGAGCTTTTGCTATTGTTTGCCAATAAGTCTAAGCTTCCAAGAAACCAAAGTTGTTCAGTCCAGATGGAACTGAAAATAATTTTGTCTGATTAAGGGATAGCAATGATTTAAAAAGAAGAAAAAAAATACTGTCTTTTTGCTTCTTTGGAGGGGGAAAAAAAGGCCTGATTTAAAAGCAGTGAACTTAGAACATTTATTCTAAGTAAAATCTAAAGAATGGTCTCTCATGGGCTGACTGTGAAGTTTACCGAAACTTAATATAAACTGGGATCTTTCAGGGGAGCTTTAATTGATCTGTTTGATGTCCCTTCTCGGGCTTCTGGACACTGTCCCACCTCTATTCTCAGGGTGGCTGTGTTGGGCTAAGGAAACCCTGGGAAAAGCAGGGCAGAGTCTGGTTTCAGACCAGGACCCAACAGACCCTCTGTTCCTAGGACATGCTAAGACGGTGGCTTCTGCTCTCTGGGCTTCTGCTGCCACGTGGGCTCAGATGAAGAAGCTCAGGAACCCCAAAGTCTCACACACTGTTTCTTGACAGCCTGGGTCTCAACCACAAAAGACCCTAACATCCTAAACAGCAATCTCCTGGCAATATTTTTTAATGTACAAAAGTTTAAGGTAACAAATTAATTTTTTTAAAAAGGAGGGGGTGGTGGGAATATCACAGAGAACTTCAGAGTTTCCCACCCCAGGCCTCTTTCACCATTCCCAGACCACATGGGTGTGTCCATCCTCCAGCCTCAGGTCCTGGGTAGTCATTCTCCCTTTCTTGCCCTTTGACCTCCAAGTCTTGGAGTAGATGTGAAAGGTTGAAGGGTAGAAATTGATACCATTGCTGTCTCAGACATGTACTTCAGGTAAGACAACTAGGAGGTGTCCAAAAAGAAGGGAACCAACAGTGAACCCCTCTCTTGTATGTCTGAGGAGCCCTGAGTGTCCTCCAGACCACCTCCCCAGAGAGCAGAAGTGCTGGACCTTAAAGCCAGGCCAGGGAATGTGCTTGGTCTCTCCGCAGCACCTGTTCTCCCCAGATCCATGCCCAGGGTCTGTGGACCCATCTCACCAATCCACACCTTCTCACTGGAGCATCCCAGTGCCCAGGGCTCCTGCCTAGGCCTGCATCTGAGAGCAGACTCTGAGCCCCTCTCATGCCACCTGGCTCTCCCGTGCTGCCCAAGCTGGATTTTCCTGCTGGTTCTGAGCCTCATACCATGGACAGATACAGTTCCCAATATCCTGAGGGCCCCTTGCCAGCCTCCCAGCCTTGAAGGTAGCTGCACTGGCACAGGTTTGCATGCCCCTGTCCTTTGCTCTCTGCAGTACTATATACCAGGAAAAAAAAAACATCTTCATCTTAACACTGTAACTGTGGATATAGGTTGGTCCTTGTGAAGATGCTATTTTTCGTTAAGGTGTGGTTCAACTGAATCAGGATGGGTCTTAATCCTGGAACTGGAAGCCTATGAAGAGAAAACCATAGGGAAGAGCAGGAAGCCAGAAGTCAGTGGAACCTAGAAGAGAAAGGAGAGGACATCGCCATGTGATGGAAAAGCCAAGGACCCAAGGATTGCCAACCAGCCAGAAAGCTATCAACCCCTGGAGGAAGCAAGCCTTCCAGCTTCCAAACCCAAAAGACAATAATTTCCCATTGTTTAAGCCAACCCATTGCATGCTATTCATCATAGCAGCTTGGAAACTACGACACTCTTCTTTGGGTAATGGGGGGCACACTCAGTCCTCCAAGGGCTGGTCCATGAAGGACAGCCATGCTGGGCCCAGTTTGGAGATTCAGAGCATGAACTGCCCAGAATTAAGTTGTGCCTGGCTTTTTACCTGTGGTTTGATCCTGGGGCAGTTTCTTAACCTCTCTGTGCCACGGTCCTCTCCTCTGTAAAATGGGGATGATAACAGTGGGCAGGTGAATGTAAGGACTGCATTGTGCACCATTGATCACACTGCTCTCTCTTCTTCCCCAGGAGCTCCCCACTTTATAGCATTTGCTTTCCCTCCACTCCCACTCTTGGCCTCCCTTTCAGCATGTGTATTGGGGAAGGGACCTGACCTTGACTGCACTTTTGCTGAGCACCATGTGTAGCACATGAGAGGTGGTAGAGTCTGTGTTGGGTGGATAACTAAGGACATGAATGAGGGAAGGGACTGAGGCATTGCAGGTGCAGACAGGTAACCCTGGGTGCAGGGAGATGGCCAGGGAACGAAGGGGCACTGCCCTCCCCTTCTGTATACCTCGCTGTAGAGCACGGGCCTTACAGACCCCAAAGGTAGCATTAAACACAGAGATTTGACCTTGACCTTCTGACTTGCTTACCTCTGTGGCATCCACAGGGAACAGGTCCTTAAGATTTGGGGTGACCATAGATTTCCCTAAAACTGAGAAGTCGCTCTCTGTTTACACACACAACTTCTGCCATCTATTGTTACCAGCCAGTTCCATCTTCACATCTGGAGGGGCAGAGTGAATTAGCCCAAGGTTTACATCTCTGTCATATTTCTGCTGCCTTTCCATTTCCTGCCCTATTCCAATTCCATTTCTCTGGATCTGGGGCCTGCAGCACCATGAGACAAGTAACTCTTTAGGCTAAGAAGCAGAAAGCATATTCTTCTCACTTTCACCAAATCTCCCAGTTTCCCACACACAGTAAATCACATCATACTGACAGCACTGCACTCTATATTTTCTTGGCAGAACCTTGGAAGCACGATTCTCCAAAGAGAAACACTTTGTACTCTTCAGCTCCGCTGTGCTTGCTTCACACTCTTTGGTGCTTGGTCTGCATGTAGAATCACTCTGGATCCAAAATTCAGAGTTGGTTACCTCTGTCATCCTCAGGGCTCTCTTGGCAGGCCAGAGGGCAGTGTGGAGTCACAAGCTCAGACCCACTCCTGCTGCATCCCCCAGCATCCTTGGGCCCTCCCCATGCCCCCATGCACATCTCCAGCAATTGCGGTAAGGCTCACACAAAGGTCCATGGCAGACTTGAATGGAAAATGAGTCCCAGCAGGTCAACATGCAACTTGGGAGAGGGCCACTTTGACAGAGCTCTGCCTCGTTGGAGCTGCTGATATTTGGAGTTGATGGTGTCTACATGAGTTCCACATCATGCTGAACATCAGTGGGTCATGTCGTGTCCTCTGCATGCATCCTAGGCACACGGCACATCACTAATGGCTCTAGGTGGTGCGATTGCCTTCATTGTACCTGTGGTGGTTTTCACAAGAGCTATTTTGGCCATAAAGTCTTCTTCTGAAATAAAAATGTTTCTTCAATATATTATCTTCCTTTAAAAACCTGAGGAGAGCCTCACCGAACTTTTTAGCATTAGAATTATCTTCCTCGTGTTGCCTGATGAAATCTCATCATTCCTGTTTTCAACTAGGCAAGGCACAATATCTTTGTCCTTTGACTAAATACTCTTGAAACTGAGAATGTTCCAAGATTTAATTGCACATAAATGGCATCTGTGGGAAGGTGTTTCAGGGGTCTACATTTTTAGTCAGAAACTACATGGTAGGATCTCCTTTTAGGTGCAACTTCAGATATACCCCATTGGCAGTCAAAAAAAAAATGAAGGCAGAAAAATACATAAAATTTAATTACAAGCTAAATCTGCACCATTTTCCCAAGTGGTGTAAAGTCTCTCAGCATCTCACCCCATCACACTCATTCTCGTTCTTGAGAAGCCTTAGTATGAGTTGTTACATTGTTTTGCGACATCCAGATTCTCGCTTGTCACAAGTCATGTCTGCGTCAGAGCAGTGCTTCTCTCATTGAGCCTGGGTGGTCTGAAGCTGATGATCCTTCTGACAGTAGCCTATCGCTACTATGCAATGCCTATGCACTACAGTCATCCAGTCATTTCTTTGTGGCATGATTTCAAGATGTCTGAAGAAGGACAGTGAGTATAAGATATGTATGGATGGAGAGAGAGAATTGAAATTTTTAAAAATTATTTCTATGATTAATTTTGTTTACTTACTGTTACTAGAGTGTTTATTTGCCTTATTTATAAAATAATGTGTGATAGGTATGTTTGTATAAGAAATGCTTATCAAATAATGGGGTTCGCTATTATGCATGATTTTTGACTTTCGCGAAAGGACTTGGAACGTATCGCTCACATCAAACAAGGCTCTACTGCATTCACTTTTCAGCCATTGAGTTCTTTCTTATGAAAGTGAACGTTTAGGCTGATATTCTTTAATTCTCTTGGATGCTCTGTAAAGCCTTTTTCAAATCTTCAGATCCTTGACTTCTAATAGACCTTACCATAGCCCTGGGGTTTGGAGGGTTTTTCACAGATGGCACCACCAGCACAACCGTGTTGGAGGAGAAACTGTATAAATGAAAGTTACACAAAGAGTCAGTATGGGAAAGCAGGTGAAAGTCTTTCTTCTCTAAACACCTACCACTTTCAGCTTCCGGCTCCCATGCCAGGGCACTAACTATTCTCCAGTTGTGCCCTCAGGTTATCTTACTTCTCCACATGTCTGTAAGTAATTTGAGAGTACAGCTTTGCCTTATGCCAAAGTGATGCGGTCCACAACAGCTCAAGTCCATTGAATTACATTACCGCCTAGATCTGTGTGGTCCAGTTTGGTTGCAACTAACCACATGTGGCTATTGGAGTTTCTATTACAGATGCGTAAAATGAGAACTCCAGTTCCACAATCACACTAGCTCATTTTAAGCACTCAGTAGTCACATGTGGCCAGTGACTACCGTGTCAGCACAAGATGGAGATATGGCGGTCATCACAGAAACCTTTATTGGACAGTGCTCACCTAGACTATATTATAATGACCTGCTTGCTTGTCTGTGGTCAGCTGCTGGTGGGCTTCTTGCAGGAAAAGGCTGTATGAGCCACTCACTGTGAACCTGGGGCCCTGGGAAAAGCCTGGTAAAGAAAGCGCTCTTATTGAACAGATAAAGAGCAACTACCACTTAAATTGTGCTCAGCCTACTAGATCAAGAATTGTGAATTTGTCTTGAATTTGTTGTGAACTGGAAAACCTTTAAATAGTCATCTGGTTCAAGCTCCACCCTTTCCAGCTATGAAAACGGGCCTCGGTGGGTTAATTGTTTTGCCTGTGATCCTCAAACCAATTAGTGGCAGATCTTTATCTTCAACCGTGGCCTCTATCCTTGGTCCATCACTTTGTCTACTACATCAGACCATCTTTAGTGTTTACCCTGTGGTGGCAGCAGGGAATGGCTTTGCAAATGATTATTTAGAAGAAAGCACCCTTAAGCTGATCAAATTTACCTAACAGAAATCTAGAGCACATATATTCAGTGTTCAGATATTAGTAACATTACTGTTAGATTTGGGAATAGGGTAGAGGGACCCAGGTCTGAAGCTTTATGGTTTTAGAAGTCCTGCCCGATTTCATAAAACTAGAAAAAGAAATGAGGTATAAATAGTGACTGGGAGGAGACAAAGCTGCCATTATTTGGAGATCCTAAGAGAATCATCTGACAAACTATTGGAACAAATTATTGTTCATCATGGTGCCAAGTTACAAGACCAACACACAATAATCCATGGTTTCCCCATACACATCAATAATCACTTACAGAAAAAGAAAAAGTGACCCCATCCACAACATCAACCCAAACATATGACATATCTAGGAATGCTGCTACAAAGAAACATAAGGCCTTTATGATGCATCCTATTTTCCAAGATGTCTATACTCAGAATTTTAAAGATGTCAGTTCTCCCCAAATCGATCAAGTCATTCAGTGTTATCCCAAACTAAAAGGACTTTTTATGGAACTTGACAAACCAAAATCATATGGAACAGTAAAGTTCTCAAAATACCTGAATAATTCTGGAAAGAAAAAAAGACTAAAGCAAAGAAGGAAAGAGAGTTGGCTCATTACTTCCACTCACTCTCCTTTGCCTGTCAGAGACCCCCATACACCCCTGGAGTAGGATTTTTAAAAACACCCTACAGCTGTTTCATCCGAATCAGTATTGTTCTTCACAGTAGCAACTGGGGGGGGGGGGGGTTGGGCTTTATCTCTATTCCCTCCATGGAAAGATGCCAATTTGTGACATCTTTGGTATTTCTAACTGGAATTACCTTCAGACCCCACTCCCACATTTCTATAGAATGTTTTCACAGGTTAGACATCAACATAGCTTTTGGATTTCACGTGTAAATAACTTTCAGGCATCATTTGATTACAATTGTGTTGAAGCAGCAAGACAGGTGCTTGCATGGCCTGGCTCTGGATGGGTTTGTCAAATGCACTAAGCAGCAATGGCATGGTGGGAAACCTCCCAAGGAGATGCCACTCATTTGTCCCCGTGTGTTCACTTTGGGGACCGTCCTATCTTGGCCCTGCCTTGTGCTAATGGGGCATTGGAAGGATGCCCACCATCGTTGCCTCTGCCCCCAAGGGGCTGGTAGGTCGGTTCAAGTCCCAGATGTTCACCTGCTGCTTCCATTTTACAGCCATTTACAAGCCCCTCCACGCACCCAGCCCTGCTCTGGGAGCTGAAGGGTGAGACCAGGCCACTGCTATTAGCATCATCCTTGTCAAGTGGGAGCAAGGCCAGCTGTGCAGGGGCTGGCAAGCCAGCGGGCACTCGGGGCAGGAAGCAGTTTTTTCCCTGAGACAATGAGAGCTCCAGCCCTCTAGACCTCATCCCTCCTGCCTTTACTGACCCTGGGCTGCTGGATGCACAGGGTACCCTACTAGAGTGAGGCCTGCTGCACTCAAGCCTGGACCTGCTGCCAGGAGACCAAGACAAACAGGACACTCCGACCCAGGTCGCTGTCTTCACCCCCCCTGTATGAGGCCATGCAGAGCATCAACCGGTGGTCGTCCCTGATTTTCTTTCCCTGGCGGCCTGAGGGCATGTCCTCAGATGACCACCCACCAAGAGCAGCTGCACTCAAGGGCCTCTGAGGCATCCATGAAGCCTCTGCTCTAGGGGTCTCACACTTGCTGTCCGTAAACCACATCCGCTAGAACAGGTGTGTTATGTTCAGTTAACTCATCCTGCAAAAAAAAAAAAAAAGGTATTAAAAACAATTAATTGGGCAGGAACTCTGCAGCTCATTTCCAGACCACCTTCCCTGTTACATCACACCTTCCCATGCCCTTCATTAATTGTGCAGCCTCCCAAGAGCACCTGAGTTTGCAGCCCTGGGGCTGTAGCACTCTTCACTCAGCACACGTGTTTGCTTAAAACTGGGGCATTGTCTGCTCTGTCCCTATTACTTGCCAAATACCTTGGTATATGCTTTCCCAGGTGCTCTTCGCCTCCATTCCTTAGAATGTCAACTCCGAGGAAGCAGAGCCTTGTCTCTTCCTAGCCTCTAGAACAGTGTCTGGCTCATAGGAGGCATTCATCACATACTTGTTGAATGAATGAATGAATGAATGAATGACATTAGGTGTTGTTATCTCTGTTCAGCCAGAGTGAGGAAACTAAGGCTCAGAGGTTGAATGTTACTTTCATAAGATGCCAAGCTAGAATTTTCACCCAGGTTTGTCTGGCTCCAAAGCCAGGGCTCTTTCAACAATAGCACTTTGCTTATAGATGTGAAGGTGCTATGGGTTGAATCATGTCCCCCCCCCAAAAGATATATTGAAGCCCAGGGCCCCTGGTAAATGTGAATGTAAGCTTATTTGGAAATAGGACACTCACAGACGTAATCAAGTTAAGATGAAGCCATACTGCGATTAAAGTGGGCCCAAAATCCACTACTGGTGTCCTAAAAAGAAGAGAAGAGGTACCTGAGAAGGCCACATGTAGACATGGACAGAGGTTGAAGTAATATGCCTCCAAGCCAAAGAACACCAACCAACACCAGAAGCTGGGACAGAGGCGAGGAAGGATTCTTCACTGCATGTGTGAGAGGATGCGTAACCCTGCCGACCCCTTGATTTCAGACTTCTAGTCTCCAGAACTCGGGGAATAAATTCCTGTTGCTTTAAGCCACCCAGTGTGTGGTACTTTGTCATGGCAGCCCTTAGAAACTACGACAGAAGGGGAATTTCATATCAACCTCTTTCACTGTTGATATCTTTTCCTCAAAACTATCAGGGATTTGGCGCCTGGCTGGAACTTGGAGAAGGCGTGTGTGTGCGTGTGTGTGTGTGTGTGTGTGTGTGTGTAGAGTGGGAGGAGGGTGGAATGTGCTGAAAGGGGAGAGACTCAGCAGTGAGAAATCGGTGCCTCAAGTGATTGCCTTGGGCCCAAGAAAGATGTTTTCAGAAAAAGAAGTCTGGGCCAGGAGGGAGGTAACCACCCAGTTGGGTGACCTTAAGCAAACAACTCAAGTTTTACAGCCCCCACAGGTACTCACCAAGGATGGGGGAATGATGGCTGCTCCTTTCCTTTGTTTCACTGGGGTGCTATAAAATGCAAGTGGTAATATAAGTGAAAAGGAAAACGGTAACAGCTGAATGGCATGGCATCTTGTACAGATATCCTAAAATAAGGGTGAAAACAGAAAACACTATAAAATGACATTTGAAAATTGCTTAAAGGTGACACATAGGACACCTGACTTGTATCCTCTGAGTCCATCACAGCCACTATCGTTGTATGAACCAACAGCCATTTCTTTGGGCATTATTTTAGTTTGCCAAAGCCTGCCAATGCAAAATACCAAAAATGGGTTGGCTTTTATAATGAGAGTTTATTAGGGCAGAAGCTTACAGTTCCAAGGCTGTGAAATGTCCAAATCAAGGAATCATCAGAGATGTTATCTCACCAAAGGTCGGCTGATGACGATCTGGACTCCTGCCATGTGGCAAGGCAAAAATGGTGGCTAGACTCTGCCTTCTCCTCCAGGTTCACTTTCTCCCAGAGCTCAGCTGTGGGCAATCAGGCATATGGCTGGTCTCTCCCTTCTCATTGCTTCAGCTCTGGCTGCTCTGCTGACTCCAGCCTCTGGCCTCTCTCTCAGCCTCTCAGGCTTTCTCTGTCTTTCTGCAGCTTAGGCGATCCTAGAGTCCTCTCTCACATGGCAGGGTAAAATGGTGGCTCTCTTTCCTCCATTTATATGAGACTCCAGTAAAGGATTAGGACCCAACACCCTGGGTCCTGCACTCCTTAAATGAAGCGATCTAATCAAAAGTGTTTTCATCAGAAGGTCCCTTAACTGAATCTAATCAAAAGGTCCCACATATAACAGGTTCACAAACACAGGAATGGCTTAGCTTAAGAACAGAATTTTCTGGGGTGCACAAAAGACTCAAACCAGGACAGGCATCAAATAAAATTTAAACTTCAAATATCAAGGCTGCACAACTCATGCCTGTGTTGTTAGAAATTCGTGCGGGTAAACCAAGATAACCCTCAGTGTGAGCTCAACTTACCATAAGAGGCCCTCAGCACTCAGCCTGCAGAAAGAAGGGCAAATAGCAGCTTCATGGCACACCCTCAAGGTCAGGGTGTGCTCTGGCCCGCACCCAAGCCCACACTCATAACTAGAACAGGGGCTGCGATGGCCCATGCCTTATTTTCTTTTGCTCTTTCTCTCTCAACACACTGAGTTGACATTTGGTCGAACTAAAAGTTAAAAGCCCATTTAATGTGAATCTTATGCACACAAAGACAAGAATACTTTGAGGGGAGGAGGGGACACTGGACCTGACCCATACGCCTGACATAGAGATAAATTCAAGTCCTGGCATGTTTTTGTCATTTCGGTACCCTCATTCGCTGAGGGAGGGAGAGAATGTGCTGTGTGGGCATCACCTATTTTCATAAAACACTTTGAACACCCACACCGTATCGATCGCTGTTGACCAGTTACTGGTTCAGAGTCTCATGGTGTCTTAGGGTCATCCTTATTGACATGACTCTGCACTATGTACGGCGCTGGTGCTCAGGAGGGGTAGCTGAAAGTGGGGCTGCCCCAGATCTACTACCGTCCTTGCTTTGCTACCGAATCCCTGAAAGCTGTTGGGATCATTTTCTGTTGCAAATAAAGCTTACCCAGGGCGAGAGAAGCTTTAGAACATGGTGGCCTGTTTGTATTTGTTTTCCATCAGTGGGTGTGTTGGTGCTCATGACAGTTCATCTACTTCTTCAAACTGTCATAAGCTGGTGCAGCTTGCTGCCCCCGAGTGACTTTCAGCCTTTGTAGACAAAGTTTCTGAGTAGTGGAAGACTGAGGGGGACAGACTTGTCCCTCACAAAAAGATAGTGACAGTGGAGGATTTCCACTCTGGTGCAAAGCTGGAGCAGCAATTATCATTAGGTTAATAATAATAACTAATCCAAACCTGCCCACCATTAGCTAGAAATTGCCATGAGCCATCCCTATTACCACAGCATCAGTTGAATAGGGATTGACAGGCAGTGTGCTCCCAGGGCTACCAAAAGTAAAGCTTGGGCCAGCCCCCCACTCCTCCATCCAACAAAGAGGCTACGTTCATGGAAGCTGTTTCCCCAGGTTCTTCATTCCACCCCAAACATTCATTTCACAAGCCCATGCAAGGGATGCTGGATCTGACATATATATCTGACATCAGAATTCCAAAACTTGTCCTGAATGACATTGCAACCGCAGATATAGGCCATTTTATATCATCCTATAACATGCAGAACTGTGTGGGAGAGAGTGTAGACTACAATGTGAACTATGGTCCATGCTCAGTGGCAATGCCCCAGGATGCATTTATTAATTGCAATGAATGTGCCACACTAATGAAGGATGTTATTTATGTGGGAGGGTGTGGGAGGTGTGAGGAGTGGGGCATATGGGAATCCCTATATTTTTGTGTAGCATTTATGTAATCTAAGTATCTTTTAAAAAAAATAAAATAAAAATTCCAAAACTTCTGAGTGCCAAGGAAAGCAGAAGCTTCCAGAATGGCAGATGCTCCAACTCTGCAACACCTTAGCAATCTCACTTGGCTTCTGGGAATTAGAGTGAAGCTGGGATGGGTTGGAGCAGAATGGGGATTCTCTCAGAAACCCAGGCATGGAATGTGTTGGATTCGCAGAAGCAAACACAGAAGTAGCATGTTACTTGTTTTAAGATATCAACTCAAGGCTATTAAATTACTCCTGTGTCCAATACATCTGGATCATAAGCAACCCCAGACTCATCTGTTTCTTTAAACCCACCACCATTTAAAGTGAAAAATTACTGTATGTCCTCAACTCTCCACATTTTGCCCAAATATAATGTTGCCAGAAATAGTAGGTGCCCTGGGACATAAACCGATAATAACATGGATTTTTTTTCAGTCAAGTAATCTTTAATTTAAACTAAAAATAACCTAAACAGTAGTCTCTGGAAACCTCAACTATCAAGCTTCCCAGCCCAATGCTAGTCCATCCCAACTATAAATTTATGAGGGACTTAGCATTTGAACATTTTAAACCAGATCAAGCAAGCTCTAAATTAGACACAAGCTCCCCACTTCATACAGTAATCCCACTCTTGGCTCATCCTGCTGACTGGAACATTCCTTAGGGAAGTCCCTCTCTGAAGGCCTAAAGAGTGAAATGCTGATCTAGCAGGACATGTACCTCGTTTGTCAGATCCCTATCAGGAGTGTGCAGGCATAGACGGCACAGTCAACTTTTCTGAGTACTTTTATAAACATCACTTGGGTGTCCTAAGATACCGGGGTCCCTGGCTGGCAGGCTCTGGTGGCAGCATGGTAGAAGGAGGTTTTCATTTGATAACCAATTTGACCGGCAGAGAAAACTTGGAAATGGTCCCAAGTGAAACATTTCTCTGTACATACATAGTGAGACTCCCTCCTCTGGTGCTTGGGTTTCTTCTGATTGTGGTTTTTCAAACAGCCTTGTTGTTTAAAGAAACCATCTTGTGACTGCTCAGGAGATTCCAGCTGGGGAAGATGGGAGGTAGCTTATGAAAGCACACAGATAGAAGAACAGTTCATTTGTTGATTCTCTGGAGGACTGTGGTCTGGGTTTGGAAAGATTTCATCACCTGAGCCAGGAGATGCCTACACTCCAGGTTAAACTGTTGATAGTATGGAAGGGAGTTTTACAGAGTTTGTGTAGGGAAACTTGAGTTCCCCTTAAGGGACTTGAACATTTCTGAAAACAAGACAAGGCTGTGTCTGGTTGGTGAATGCGCAAATTTTAACTTGCTTGACTTGTTCTCCACATTGCAGCAAGTAAGATCCTCTTTCCCTGGGGCATTACCAGGAGAAAGAGCTTTCTGTGATTGAGAATTTAGGGGATAGGTAACCTCGGCAAGGGGAGCCCCTGGGTGAGTGTGAACAGATATCCCCAGGTCTCAACTCAGCTAGAACCTTAGGCTTTCTGAAACCATTCATGTTCTCCAAAGAGGGAAATATTCATTCCCCTTAAGTATATGTTCCCGAAATGTTTTATCATTGATACGAAGACAACCTTGAATTTGCTTCATTTCTTCCAAGTCAGAACTATGTGGAGAAAAGTAGGGAGCCTGACCTGTGACTCAGACCAAGATCTCAGGGTCATGAACAAGGAGTACATCTGCCAAGGTTGGCAACAGAACAGTTTAACCCGGTCCACCTGCTATAATTACACCTGATCACATAGGGCTGCCATAACAAAAGACCTCAAACTGGGTGGCTTAAAACATCAGACATTTATTGTCTCACAGTTCTGGAGGCCGGAAGTCTAAAATCAAGGTGTTAAAAGGGCCAGGCTTCCTCTTAAAGCTGTAGAGGAGAATCCTTCCTTGCCTCTTCTAGCCTTTGGTGTTTTGTCAACAACCCATGGCGTTTTCTATCTCTGTCATCACATTGTTCTCTTCCCTCATCTGTCTGTCTATGCCCAATTCTCCCCTTCATATAAGGAAATCATATCCAGATTGGCCTCATCTTAATTAATCACATCTTCAAAGACCTTATTTCCAAATTAGGTCGCATTCTTGGGACTGGGGTTTAGGACTTGAACATGTCTTTTGGAGGACACAGTTCAACCCATAGCACATTTTATTTCTATCACGTCTGCACATTTAACAGAGCTCACTGAATCCATTAAAAATTTCAGATCTATTCATTTGAAAGCTCTCTCATCAGTTTTATTTGAAGATGTTAAACAAACTGGTTTCTAAATCCAATTTAAGGTTTGTGGTCAGCCACCCACACCTACACAGGCGGCTTAACAGGTGTGATCTTGGTAGATCTAGGTATAGTGATTAGAAAGACAAAAAAGCCACATTTTTTCATGAGTTTAAAGACTTTAACTCATGATATTCTGTAAGTCAAAGCCTTGAGTGGTTCCCATTAGCCCTTAGCACAGTGAGTTTATCTGTAATGTCAACAAAACAGATTGTTGACATTAAGCTGTTTCAATGTTTACTTTTTATTTTAAATTTGTGTTATTTTTTTTTCATTTTAATTATATTTAATATGTTTAACCATCAGAAGCTTGTGGTTTAAGAACTATAGAATCACAGTTAATACTTTGTTCATTCATTATTCACTTATTTAGCATATACTCTTAGTGCCTATTATGTGCTCAATCAGTCTTCATTTACCAAGGGAGCAAATCAGTACCTTGACAATTTCTCTACAAATTGACACCTCTTGGCTGGCTCTGTGAGAACTAGGTCTCATCCTGCATCTTTTGTATTTCAGACTTGATTTAAGTTAGCCCAAGGTGCTAGAGTGCTAGGATCTGGTACTGGATGTCAGAAGCTTGTTGCATAACTGTTCCTTTCTCCTCCTTCCTCTTCCCCTTGGGGCAGCTTGGGGATGAACCACGACGATGACCATTCATCCTGCTCCGGCAGGTCGCACATCATGTCTGGAGAGTGGGTGAAAGGCCGGAGCCCCAGTGACCTCTCCTGGTCCTCCTGCAGTAGGGACGACCTTGAAAACTTCCTCAAGTAAGTCCTCCAATATTGTCGAATCAGTACCATAGGAAGTACTTCCAACAGAAAAAAAAGGGCGGCGGGGGGGCGGGGCGGGGAGGCTCTGCAAACGAATCTCGCATAGAGCTCCTAGCTGACCAGAAGCGGCAGGGCAGTGCTGGCTTTCTTGCCATGGGTTAAGCCGCCTCCCAAGACAAGGCATGATGTTGGTACCCAGGCAGCGACCGTAAACAAAGATTGGAAAACCAGTGCAGTGACTGGGTCTTGAAAAGAACCCATTTCATTTCCCAGCAGTATTTTGACTGGGAGTGGACTCCACCTGAGCAGAGCAGAACATTTCTGGTCGCTACACTGATTCCTTTGACAGGGGGTAAATTTGCTGGGGAGGAGGATTGCTCACCTCCCTTGCATGTGAGTAGATGTGTTTCTCATGTTGCCACCTCCTTTCCGGAAAGCGTCTGGGCCATTCTGTTCTTCTCAGATATTCGTGGAAGAATTGGCCATCAGCTTTCAGACATTTGTCAAACCACGTTTTTACCCATGGTCCCTAGTGTCAAGTCCTCGGGCCCAGACTTAGAGATTCGACATGCAGTTGGGTTTTTCCAGACTTTGAGACCTTCGCCGCTTAGTCGTATTATTCCACACACTCCATGGAAATGGAAGCAAGGCAGCGAGTCTTACCTGCCATATGGAGCTCTGCCTCCCAGGAAACCACAAAAAGGCCCAGTGGAGTCAGCAAAGCGGGAAAACAGGCATCACTCTAGCTCTGCCCTCTTTCAGAGCCTCTTAATGCTTGTCTCCCATAGGTGAGAACGTGATTTAAATGCTACTCAAGGCTTAAAATGAACTAATTAGTTTTAAGTATTGGCTATTTTGTAGTATTTTTTTTATCACAGAATCTTAATATTGTGTATGTCACTTGACATTATTTCATTTTACCCAGGACAGTGAAACAAGGTAGGGTGTTTTCATAGACTCACATGCACAGCTGTTGACCCTGCCTCTTGTCCCTGTGCTGCGTGTGTGTACTCAGGAGAGGAGGATCAGTGTCAGCAAGAGTGTGCTTGTGTGTGTGTAGTCCTTTCCTTAAAAGAATCTTGGCAGGTGGCTGGCTTTTCACCTTATTCCCATCTGCCTTGTTTTAGGAATTGAAAAATACAAGCATTCTATTACTTAACCTCTGGATAGAGCCACATCCTCATAATCCCCAGTTCAGCTTTTATTGAATGTTTTTCTCATTGTAAATGAACATCCCCATCCTGGCTAAAAGCCAGAAACGTGGTGCAGTGTGTCCAAGCAGTTCAGGGATGGCATGCAGCATAGTCAGGTGAGAAAACTAGTCCAGCAGGGCCTCCTAGGCCTGAGAGGCCCTTCGTGAGAACTGCCAAAACAGGCCTAACCTGAGCTCTTTCTTTATTCATGGCAACTGTTGCACAAAGCCATACGCTAAGAAAATATCACAGTAATCTGCTTCAAAAGGCATATTCATCAAAGAGACTTCTCAAACTCCCCAAGAAAAGTACATTCACCTACCTGGGCCTTATTCCCAGGCCCCTTCCTAGCCTGGGAGCTCTGACTGCCTTCAGAGTAACAAGCTGGTAGAAAAACTGAACTCCATGCATCCAGTGCCCAGCTCTTCTTCTCATAACATGTGGAAGTGCATCGTTCTTGGTGACTGACAAATCAAAGCACAGAGCTGGGTGGTCCGTTTCCAGGTTGACTTGCCTCTTGCCCATTTCAGGTCAAAAGTCAGCACCTGTTTGCTGGTCACCGACCCCAGGAGCCGCCATGCAGTGCGCCTCCCGCACAAGCTGCCAGGCATGCACTACAGCGCCGGGGAGCAGTGCCAGATCCTGTTTGGCAGCAATGCCACCTTCTGCAGGAACATGGAGGTATGGGGCGCACAGGGCCAGCTCAGGGAGGGATGGCCCAGCCCTCCTACTGCAGGCTGCAGGACACATAGTATTCACACGCATACACACATGCACACACACATCCACACCCGCACACACCTGCATGGACACACGTGCACCCACACTTTCACACACCCCCCACACGCAGGCACACATACACATGCACATATACTCACACCCACACATATACACTAATACCCATAAATGTGCATACATACACACACCCATTCACACAAGTGCACATACACATGCACACTCACACTCATGCATGCACACAATCTCTCATACCCCCACACACATGCACACACCTGCACACCCATACACTCTCACACCCACATACACCCCTCCCACACACATGCACACATCCATGCTCACACTCGCAGGCACATTCACACACACACTCTCACCCATACACATTGTCACCCACACACACCCACTAGCACCCACACGTGTGCATGTGTACTCTCACACCCACACACACATGCACAATCACTGTGAATTTTGAATTTGCCTACTCTCTAAAATTTATTTGTAACCCCAAAAGCAATACTTGCGGCACCTCTGCAGTCATTCACAGACATGCGTGGAGTGACAAAAAATTTGAGTCACCTGATACGTACAACCCCAGCTGAGGTGGAACAGGGTGATGCTCTGCCTTCTTGTTTTAGCTCCTGGACTGTTAACAAGTTTCCTTTTCATGGATATATATATATATAGTGCCACACTTTTCACAATTCTGTGCTTTTTGTTGGTGATTTGACTGTTTAAAATGGCCCCCTTATGTAGTCCTGAAGTGCTGTCTAGTGTTCCTATGCACAAGAAGGCCATGAAGTGCCTTACTGAGAAAAATATGTGGTAGAAGAGCTTCGTTCAGGCATAGGTTATGGTCTGCTGCCTGTGGGTTCAGTGTTAATGAATCAACAATATATATTAAATAATGTGTCTTTCACCAGAAATGTATATAAAACAAGGTTAAGTATTAGTTGTTGAAAATGCTATGACCAGAGGCCCACAGGAAGCTAACCTTGTATTTCCCCTGGAGCAGTAGTTCAGTATTTGCTAATTTAGAGTTTATAGCTGCTTTCTATAACATAAGTCCTATGAGTGAGAATTGACTCTTTGTGTTTATGTACATACCCATTCACACACATGAACACTTATCCACACCTGCACAGGTATGTGCATAGGTGTATCCACAGATAGGCACAAGTATTCACACCTGCACATGCAGTTGCTTTCACACACACTCCCACACACATGCAATTCTGCAGAGGGAGACACCAATGGCCTCATTAGTGTTTTAATATTAAAACTTTAGGACACTAGGGGAAAAGAAAAGAAACCCAAAAGAAAGAAAAAAATAAAAAAAAAAAAAAAGAGAAGAAAAACCAAAATGAAAATGAAAAAAACTAACCCATCCTTCTTGGAAGTGATAGTGTCACCTTATTTCCAATTCAAAACAGATGTGGAAATTTACATATTTAAATATGTAAATACTGGAGAATATCATATTGGGCAAATGCAACAAGTTCTAAATTGATGTATGCTAACAGTGACAATTCCACCATTAGCACTTTCCACTAATTGGTCCTGCCATGCATGAGCCCCTTCGTCCTCACAGCTCCTGAGATTCCCATCCCCAGTTTGCAGAAGACAATGCCAGGTCTCAGAGCTTAAGAGAGCATTCAGAATGGCTCAGTTAGTAGGTGGCAGAGCTGGGATTTCAACCTTCAGAGCTCATACTATTTTACCCTGTTACAGACTGAAAAGTACATGCATGGCCAGTTCTGTGAATGGGGGGTAGCGGTGTATGCAGAGGGTGCCAATAGGGGCATGCCTGAACCTAGAACAGGGCAGTCTGCCTGGAGCCTGGTTGGCTCCGGCCCCAGGGAAGGCAGAGCAGCCTGCGGTCCAGATGGCGGGGAGGAGTGGGGCTCAGAGAGAGGGACAGTGTCTCCCTCTACCCCTCCATCCCAGAAGTAGGAAAGCCAGCTAAGTTTATGGGGGACTCAGGAGACACCTTCCCCCAGTGAGTGGGCAGCCTCAGGGAGGGCTGTCCAAGGGCAAAGACTCAGGACAGCACCCAGTCTCGGAAAGGAGGTCCAGAGACCAGGGTGGGTTCCCAGAGCAAGAGCTCAGTCCAGGGCCAGCTCCAAGGTAGACTGAGGGACAGTGCCTCGAGAATGGGGGCCCTGGCCATTTGGCCAGCAAAACTGGGTCAGCCCAATCTCCAGGTGACAGGATGCTGCCACCTGAGTGCTTCCTGAGTGAATTAGTACAAGAAATCTGGGTGGAACCTGCCATTATTGGAGCTGCAGAAAAGGGCAGTGTCTTTAAACCAGGCCGTTGCCTCCTGCTATGCTGTTTCTCCAAGTGACATTTATCCAGAACGTTGCCCTGAATCATCCTCTCCCATCTCCCTGGGTAGCGTGCTGGCCAGGGTCCCTTCCAAGCCTCAGGAAGGGGAAGCTGCCTCCCACGTCACACCCCAGATACCTTGTGTCTACCCCATAGCAGGCAGGTTAGAGGTCGCCCACACTGGGGACATGATGAGCCCCAGTCTCTGCTCATTCCCAGCCACCTGCATCAGGGCAACAGTATCCACTGTCAGCCACCGCAAGGCTCACGGAGGCTCTCGTTCGTACACTCCTATGCCAGCCGAGAGGCATCCTGCTGGCCCGTCCCAGTTTCCTGTCCCTTCCAGTGAATTGATGTCACTCAACTTCCAGGAGAGGCAGATTTCAGAGTGTCCTTGATGGTGCAGAGATAGCATAAGATCCATGTGGACAGAACCCCAGAAGAGTACACTGAGATCTCAGAACATGCGGAAGGGCCCTGTGCACCATGGATGGAGAAGAGGAAAACATCCACTGGGGCAGGGGACCCAGGGCAGCCACTCTGCCTTCTCTAGAATTTTACCCAGGGCTGGTGGGGCTGCTGCGGATCGGACTGAGCTTCCCTACCAGGGGTAGGATTGAGTGGGGGTAGGAGCAGGACAGAGATGCCTGCTCTCTGACAGCTGGAGCTGCCCTCCCTCCTAGAAGCCAGGTGATTCCACTCCAGCTGGGTGAGGAGGGACAGTGGGAGGGGGGAACATGTTTTGGGTACCCCAATCTCCCAGGCTGGACACTGCTTGCCCACACATGAAACCCTGACTGCAACTCTGAGAGGCAAAAGGCTTTTCATTTTAATCCCATTTAACAGATGAGAAAGCAGAAAGGGGTGGGGCTGGAAACCAAGTCTGGGTCTGTCTTTCACCCATGGAGAAAAGGAGAATAAGGCTGCAGTCATTTGAAGACAGAACCCAAGGGGGTGGAAGGTTCCATGGTTCTTTAGTGAAGAAACTAGCATCTTTCTGTCTTATGAGGTCAATTAGAGGGCATCAGGTTTTGATTAGCTCAGGTATGTAGCCCCTTACTCCTAGACACTCAAAAACACCCATATCTATGAAGTGAGATCTTCTCGTTTGGTAAGTTTCAACAAAGCTGAACAGGTGTCCCTACAGCTCACCAGGAACTGCAAAATATGTTTTCCTAGTGCCCTTTCCTCGAGTGTTTTATCAGTAATAAGTTAAGCACAATAAGCTTTTTTGTCCCCAATCCCAGCAGAAGTAATTACTGAGGGGAAGTGCAGGAGCACCTGTTTGCATGGCTGGTTTGATGACTGTCCACCAGCCTCTGCTGGTTAGTGGAGATTATGCTGCAATGCAAGGCTAGTGACAGTCTCTTTAGCCTGACTATAACAGAGAGGTGGCATTGACTTGCTATACTGAAGAAAATGTCACAATAATGCTCCTTGGCACTAATGGGCAAGACAAGAGGCAGGAAGCCTGTTGTCTCCCTGCCATCCCTGGGGAACCAACGACTTGACAAACACTACCCTGGACCCAGAGATACATCATCGCCACTAAATCCAAACCATTGCAGTGCCTTTCAGGATTCTAGGCATGCTTTAACATCATTCTCCTTCTTCCATGCCTGTATAGTTCCTGATCTCTGTGAATGTTAAGTTAAACAGGCATCTGGACACTGCTGGCATTGAGCCTTTCTTCTTCCCAGTAACACTGTCTCATTGGTGCTGGCATGCACCCCTCCCCCTTACCTCCCCAGCCTCACCTCCCTTTATGCTCTCCTTCACTTACTCTGTTCCAGCCATACTGGCCTTCCCTGCTCTTCCTTCACCCACCAGGCAGGTCCCTGGCAGAGACACAACCCTCTTCATTCTTGCTGTTTCATTTTTCCACAATTTATCCACAGGAATAATTCCCTTTTAGAGAAGTTATAGGTTTACAGGAAAATCATGCAGAAAATATAGAGTTCCCATATACCTCCTCCCCCATTATTAACACCTCACATTCGTGCCAAGTCTTTGTTATAGCTGATGAAAGAACATTATTATAATTGTACCTTAACTATAGTCTATGGTTTACATTAGGGTTCCCTGTTTGTGTTGTTTTCTTTAATTTTTATTCTAGTAACATGAATGGATGTATGGATTCTCTGTATCCTCTCTAACACTTGTAATTTTCCTTTTATTTAATAGTAGCCATCGTAGTGGGTATGAAATGATATCTCATTGTAGTTTTTATTTGCATTTCCCTAATGGCTAATGATGCTGAACATCTTGCTCTTTGGCCATTTTGAGAAAGGGCATTTTTTGGAGAAATATCTATTCAAATCTTTTGCCCATTTTTAAATTGGGTTGTTTATCTTTTTGTTGTTGAGTTGTACAATTTCTTTATATATTCTGGATATTAAATCTTTGTCAGATATGTGGTTTCCAATATTTTCTCCCATTCTGTAGGTTGTCTTTTTACTTTAATAACATAATAAAGTCCTTTGACACATACAAGTTTTTCATTTTGATGAGGTCTCATGTATCTTCTTTTTTCTTTTCTTGCTCATGATTTGGGTATGAAGTCAAAGAAACCATTGTCTAACACAAGGTTTGAAGATTCTTTTCTATGTTTTTTTTTTTTTTTTTTTGAGTAGTTGTATAGTTCTGATTCTTTCATTTGGGTCTTTTATTCATTTTGAGTTGATTTTTGTATATGGTGTGAGGTTGGGGTCCACCTCATTCGATTGCATGTGGAGATCCAATTTTTCCCAGAACCATTTGTTGAAGAGACTATTCTTTCCCAATTGAATGGACTTGGCCCCCTTGTCAAATTCATTTGGCCATAAATATAAGTATTGATTTTTTGAACTCTCAATTCAGTTACATTGGTCTATATGTCTGTGCTTGTGCCAGTCCCACGTTGTTTTGTGTTAAATTTTAAAATTGGGAGCTTTGTGTTAAATTTTTAAATTGGGAGTTGTGAGTCTTCCAACTTTGTTCTCTTTCCAAATTGCTTTGGCTATTCAGGACCCCTTACCCTTCCAAATAATTCTGATGATTGGCTTTTCCATTTCTGCAAAGAAAGCTGTTGGAATTTTGAAGCCTTGGTGTGATAGTTTGAGATTATTTTTGTGAATCTCAAAAGGAGAAAAATTATGTTTGTAAATGAATCTATTCTTCTGGGTGTGATACCCTTTGATTATACTGGATTCATTTGAGGGACCCTTGATTAAATTACCTGTTAAGATTAGGGCTTTTATTCAACCACGTCAGTAAGGTGTGACTCAGGTTGAGTCCCTGCCCCATTGGTGGGCCGATATAAGCAGACACTCACTCAGAAAGACACAGAGGAAGAGAGAGCACTCTGTCATTTTTTATCCTGGGGCCCTGGGGAGAGATGAGGCATTCACCTGATAGTTTGCACCTGCCTTGTAAGAGAACAGAAGAGCTGAGACTGATATAGAAAGCCCAGAAAGAAATGAGTCCTATGTTAGAAGAGAGATGAAGCCTTGAGAGACAAGCCCTATGCCAGCCTGCAGCTGAAAGAGAGGAAGCCCAGAGGGGTAGGCTGAACCCTCACAGAGCTCAGCCACCATCTTGCTTCAACACATGGCAACTGACTTTGGTGGGAAAGCAACCTTGAGTTGGACTCTTTAGGGCCTTGTAACTGTAAGCTTTTACCCCAAATAAATATACTTTTAAAAAGCCAACAGATTCTGGTACTTTGCATCAGCACTCCTTTGGAAGACACTTGGTAAGATTTATTCCTAGATATTTGGTTCTTTTAGTTGTTACTGTAAATGCTGTTTTCTTCCTTGATTTCCTCGTCATATAGTTCATTATTAGTGTATACTAACACTACTGATTTTTGCGTGTTAATTTGTTTGCTGAATTCATTTATTAGTTCCAGTAGCTCTGTTGTGGATTTTTTTTGGGGGGGATATTCTATATATAGGATCATATTATCAGCAAATAGGGAAAGTTTTACTTCTCCCTTTCCAAGTTGGATACCTTTTATTTCTTTTTCTTGCCTAATTTTTCTGGCTAGAACTTCCAGTTCAATGTTGAATAACATTGGTGACAGTGGGCATGTCTTGTTCCTGTTCTTAGAGGGAAAGCTGCCAGTCTTGCACCATTGAGTATGTTGTGAGCAGTAGGTTCTTCATCTGTGCTCTTTAATCATGTTGAGGAGTTTCCTTCTATTCCTAGTTTTCTAATTATTTTTATTAGGAAGGGATGCTGGATTGTATCAAATGGCTTTTCAGCATTGAGATGAACATGTGGGGTTTTTTTTCTTTGTTCTTTTAATGTGGTGTGTTACATTGATTTCTTTATCCCTTATCTCTTTTGAATTCTTTTTAATGTGTCCTTCTCAAGAGGTCAACCCTGACCACAACCCTGACTACTGTATTTGAAATCAAACTGCTAACCCTCCTCCCCCACCCCCTGCAATGCCCTACTTCCATAACACTTATCATCTTCTAAAATACTATATAATTCATTTATTTATTATGGCTTTGTTTTAGAAAATCTCCTTCTGCTAAATCATAAACCCTCCAAGAAGAGGAATCTTTGCTTTTGCCTACTAGTCTTTCCTACCTCCCTTGAACAGTGTCTGGCACATGGCTTGCATTCAATAAGTAAGTGCTATGATGGAATCCAGCTGGAATCTTAACAGCAAACTTTAGGTCTATCTTATGTGGCTTCATCTAACCACCGATAAACCTGTGGACAAGCTCGGAGTCGAGAAGAAACCCTTTGAGTCTTCCCTAAGTAATATAGTGACCCTCTAGCCCTGGTTTCACATTTCTTCTTCTGGTTCAACAATATCACATGTAAAACTTTGTCAAATGCCTCATAGGGGCTTCCTCCCAGGACAAGAAATCATTCAAGGAAGTGCAGTGAGTCTGGTGGTGAGCAACTCCTGGCTGGTTCCTAGGGACTGTCTCTTTTTCTTTGTGCTTTAAGTGTCCTTAAAGGTAAAATCTCAGGCTTAGGGTGAATTTTTACCTGGATTGTGTTGAGAACAGGATCTGTCTCAGAGTCACTACCCAAATATGTGAGCTCGTATCTGTGCCATTATTACCTTTCTGGCTAACATTGATTCTCATTTTTGGGAGGAGAGAACTAGTATATCTATAAAGCTTCAGGTTCAGCATTTCCCCTTGTTGAACTCTTGGAGGCAATACAAAATTGAAGCATCATCCAAAACCTGTACTCCTGAGGCAGCCAGAGACATCCAGAAGCAATCAGAAATGTCTTTTAATCCAGAGTCATAATTGATCTTTATAAGCATTTTGACCCTTTAATACCCTAGGGAATTGAAATGGATATCATCAAGTAAAATGATCATGGTTCCAAAGTATCCTTTAAATTTCTTATGCCAACTTCTGCTTTTGGCTAAGATGGAGCAACAGAAACAAGATTTACCCTCCTGCCTGAAACAACTAATAAAACAGATATAATCTATAAGACAACAATTTTCAAGACATTGTACATCAGAAAATGGAGGGTGATCCCTGGGAAATGAAAAAAAAAATGAAGTGATACCTATGATTGTCCGAGCTTATTGCCCGGAGAGAGACTTTAGGCTGCTGCATAGGAGTGTTTTAGCCTCCTAGGCTGGTGAGATCAGATACCATGACATGGGTTAGCTTAACAAAGGGAATTTGTTACAGTTTTGAGGCTAAGAAAAATGTCCGAATCAAGGCATCATCAAGGCAGTGCTTTCTTCCCAAAGACTGGCTGCCAGCAATCCTTGACTCCTCTGCAACATGGCAAGGCATATGGCAGTGAATGCTAGTCTATCCCTTCCCTTCTGAGTTTTGTTGACTTCAGCTTCTTGCTTCCATGGCTTTTTCTCTTTGTCTGAATTTCTTTATCTTATAAAAGACCCCAGTAAGAGGATTAGTACCCACCCTGGGCCATGCCTTAACTGAAGTAACCCCATCAAAAGGCTCTACTTATAATGGGTTAACAATCACAGGAATAGATTAGATTTAAAACATGTTTTTCTGGAATACATATAGCTTCAACCCACCACAGGGAGGGAAAACTGTAAAGGAGTAGCATTCTACCTGAGTTGAAGAAACATAGCTTGGAGTACAGAGAGGCTAAGGCAGCTAGAGTTCACAGGGCAGAGTATCATGAATCTGCAGAGGATTTCCTCAAATATTCAACTTAGTTATGATCAAGGCATGTGTGTCATTTTTTCCTTTGTTTCTCTGTATGTAACATGTCTTTTTTCATCTGATGACTTTTAAGATTTTCTCTGTATCACTATTTTTAAGCAATTTGATTATGATTTTCCCTGGTCTAGATATCTTCATGTTTTTCGTCAGTGAGACGTGACTCAGGTTGAGTCTCTGCCCCCTTGCTGGGTCTGATATAAATGGAAACACAGAGCAAGACAGACTCACAGACAGACACAGAAAAAGGAAGCCACCATGTTTTATCCTGCCATCTAAGAGAAAGGACTAGAGGATCACTTAAGCACAAAGCCCCAAGAGACTGGGCCCACAAAGCATCTCAAGAGGAGATGAGCCCTACTATATGCCTGATAGTTTACAGCTGAACTCAAGAAGAAACTGGAACAGTGGAGACTGATATAGGAGGCCCAGAAAGAAACATGTCCTATGCATGGTTGCCCTCATCTAAGCTCAAACCTTGGCAGAGATTGGTGGCCATATTGCTTCAACACATGGTAGCTGACTTTGGTGAGAAGCACCTCTGATGATGCCTTAATCTGGATATTTTACAGCCTCAGAACTGTAAGATTTTACCCCAAATAAATCCCTTTATAAAAGCCAACTTATTTCTGGTACTATGAATCGGCAGCCCTTTGGCAAACTAAAACACTATCCAAATTGAAACACAATGATAAAAAAAACTGGAATAAAAGAACACAGTACCAGTGAGGTTTGGCACTTAAAGTGACCTAATAAATGTCTAATTGATGTCCCTGAAGGAGATGAGAGAAAAGAGACATAAAAATATTTGAATAATGGCTGAAAATTTTCCAAATTTGATTAACTCTATAAAGCCACAGATCTAGAAATCTCAACAAACCCCAGGCACAAAAAACATGAAGATATTTAGACCAGGGAAAATCATAATCAAATTGCTTAAAAGTAGTGATACAGAGAAAATCTTAAAAGCCATCAGAGGAAAAAAGACATGTTACATACAGAGAAACAAAGGGAAAAATGACAGCAGATTTCCCCTTAGAAACAATGCAAGTAAGAAGATGATGGACCAACATCTTTTAAGTACTGAAAGAATAAACCTGTCAACCTAGAATTCTATATTTAGCAAAAATAACTTTTTAAAAAATGGAGGTTAAATAAAGAGTTTTTGGCATACTAAAGCTTAAAAAATTAATCACCAGCAGACTCACACTACAAAAAAATATTAAAGGAAGTCCTTTAGGCAGAAGGAAAATGATAACAGATAGAAATAGATCTACATAAACAAATGAAGAGCCTTGTAAGTAGTAACTCAGTGGACAAATAAATAATATTTTTCTTATTATTTACATTTCTTTGAAGCTATTTGATGTTTAAGCAACTGTTTTACCAAAAATATTAAGAATGTAATTGTAGTAGGCAGAATAATTGCCCCACCCCCACCCCCAAAAAATTATGTCCACCTCCTAATTTCCAGAGACTATGACTGTTACCTTATATGGAAAAAGGGACTTTGCAGATGCAATTAAATTAAGGATTTTAGGATGAGATTATCCTGGATTATCTGGCTGGGTTGGATGCAATCATGAGGGTCCTTGTAATAGGGAGGCAGGACATCAGAGTGAGTACTAGAAGATGTGCCAACAGAAGTAAGAGGCTGGAGTGATGCCGGGAAAGGGTCCCAAGCCAAGGAATGTAGATAGCTTCTAGAAACTGAAAAAGGCAAGGAAACGGATTCTCCCCCTCAGAAATTCCAGAAGGAACCAGCCCTGCCAACAGCTTGACTTTAGCTCAGTGAGATTGATTTTGGACTTCTGACCTCCAGAACGATAAGATAATAAATTTATATTATATTAAGCCACTAAGTTTGTGGTGATTTGTTACAGCAGCCATAGGAAACTAATACAGTAGCATACAGATTTTGACATGTAAAAAGTATCATGTATGATCACACAAGCTAGAAAGGGAGAAATGGAAGTACAGCGTTGTAAGCTTTTCTACTGTACATCAAGTAGAATGATATCACATAAAAACAGACTGGGAGAAGGTAAAGATGTATAATATAAGGCAACCAATAAATAATGCAGCAAAGAGTTGTAGATAATAAGCTAACAAAGGAAATAAAATACAATCATGCATGGCTTATCCCCATGGTCCCTTAAGCGCATTAGAAATAGATTATGAAAGGATGAATTGTGAAAGCACAATCCATTCCATTAAGAAGCAGATGTAACTTATATTACATTAAGATCTCTGACTTAGTCCATTTAGATATGGATCTCCCTGAGGCTCCCATCTCCAAATGGATAGCACTGATTGTCCAGTTCTTCGCACTAGCAATCAGTCTTGATGTCTGTCTTAGTTTGCCAGGTCTGCTAGAACAAACTACCCTAGAACTGGTTGGCTTAAACAACGACAGTATATTGTCTCACAGTTTGGTAGGCTTGAAGAATAAAATCAGAGAACTGGCAGGCCATGCTTTCTGTAGGGTTTTGGTGGTGGTTCAATCTCTGCCTCTCATATGGCAATCTGTCTCTTTCTGTCTCTTCCTATGGCTTCTGTCTCTCTATCCAAATTGCTTCTGCGTATAAGGACTCCAGTCAAATCAGCTTAAAGCCCACGTGTTTCAGTTTGGATCTTTGACAATTCCACTTACAAATGAGTCCATACCCGCAGAAATGAAGATTAGGATTTGAACATATCTTTGGTGGGTAGGTGGGGGGCCCAAAATCCTCCAATGGCCCCCTTTGCTAGGAAAACTACTACTACTTACTAGATGGCATAAAAAAGAAAGAAAAACATTTACAGCCCAGAGTTTTAGAGGAATGAGTCTAGTGAAGGACTTACAAGTCCAAAAATTCGGGGTATCTTTCCCCTAAAAGCTCACACGGATGCACAGGAGTTGAGAACATGGTCCTCATTTTCATTGGAGACCGTGCCGATGGGAACTTCTGCTGTCGAGCCCCTCAGCTGGCCTTCTTGTGCAAAACCTCCAGGGATAGCTTGGAAAAAGCATCTATTCAGTAATGAGGCAATTGTTTTTCATGAATCTCTCATCTTAAAAATTTCTGAACTTTTAAGCTTATTACAGAAAAGAAAATAGTAAGAAAACATAACATGTCAGACACTGCCAAAGGCATAGAACTGTGAAACAAACCAGGGCTGAAGAGTCAAACTTTTTTTTTTTTGAGTCCAGAGTATGAAAATAAGAAAAGAAACTGAATAGATTCTATTTTGATAAAACTACCAACCACCATGACTACCAATGCACGAGTTTTTTGTCTTGCTTCTGCCTCTTAGGAGGAAGAAAAGCTTATCTGCCTAAAGAATGGCCCCAGTCTCTTCACTGGGAGAAGGTGGAGCCCTTCCAGCCACAGGAGATCATGTTTCTGTTTTACACACCTTTGTGATTACACTAAAGTTTACGATGGGGTCTGTGGGTAGATTCCAGAGGATTCATGAACAGGATGTGAAAAAGATTTTACCTTTATTCTTCACCAACCTGTAACTGAAACTAGCACTTCCTTCCCCTATAATGTAAGCAATAAGCCACAGCCGCCTTAGCAGAACCCATGACTCTCGCTGTGAGTAGGAATCACACATACTTTCATGCCACATCACAGTCATGGCAGATGTCTTGAAATGTCTTTTTTTTTTTTTTTAATATATATATATTTTTTTTAAAAGGTGCTTAGATTACCTCGAAATGTCTTTGACACCCTCTACTGCTTCAGAATCACAGTGGTTATTAGACCCAGGGTCAGGTCTTGTTTTTTCATGTGTTGATAATGAGAAACATATACTTCAGTATCACAAATATGGATTATTTTTTTTTATATTTGGATAACCGTATTTCAGTTTAATTGCTTTTCTTTGTAATCTTACTTTTCTAGTTTGCTAGGCTGCCAAAATACAGATACCATGAAATGGGTCAGCTTTTAACAATGGGAATTTATTAACTTACAAGTTTCTAGTTTTGAAGCTGAGAAAAATGTCCAAATCAAGGCATCTTTAGGCAATGCTTTCTTCCCAAAGCCTGGCTGCCAGCAATCCTGAACTCCTCTGTCACATGGCAAGGCACATGGTAGCATCTGCTGGGTCCTCCCTTCTCTTCCAGGTCTTGCTGCTTTCAGCTTCTGGCTTCTGTGGCTTTCTTTCTGTCTGAATTTCATTCTCTTATAAAGGACACAGTAAGAAGATCAAGATCCACCCTGACTGAGGTGGGTCACATCTCAACTGAAGTTAAGATCCTAATCACCAAAAGAGCCTACTTACAATGGGTCCACAGCCACATGAATGGAGTAACTTTAAGAACATTCATATAGTTTCAAACCCACACACTTAGGTATTGTATTGTATGCATTTGCAAATAATCTGCTGCAAAGGGGTTCTGAGTCTCCACCAGTTGCCCTGTAGCACAGAAAAGGCGGGAGCCTGGCGCTAGGGACTGTCAGGCTAGAGTCTGGCTCCCAGAAGCAAGCACTGGTTTGCCACGAGATACAGCTCTTCTCCATCTGCCTGGACTTCTGCATACGCTCTTCTTTTGGCACTCACAACCGGTAGCTGTTTTAAGGCCAATCAAATGTTTAGAATAAATAACGTAGGAAAAAAACATTGTTACAGTTGTTTGCAAGCAGCCCTGGGCTTCAAATACTAATCAGGCTGCTGCTTTCTTCAAAGTTTGTATACCAGAAAACCAAGAAATATCAAGATACAGTCCATTTTAATTTTTAGGGCTTTTGAGCCTTCTCTCCCCACTCCTACACAAACACATACACACACACACACACCATCACCGTTGAATCTTTCATGTCTGTCTGTAGAATGCTAGTATTGTACGCCTCAGAGCTGTCTGTGGAAATATGAACTACAGAGAAAAAATTGGCATCGATCTCTGGCATTTGTTGCAGAAGTTATTGGCAAATATAGCTGTCTCCTCTTTTAGCCAATGGTAATGTGATGTTTTAATTCAGTAAAGCATTTCAAGAAAGTCCAAACATAAAAGTTCTAAACACTTGAGGTTAAATATATGTGAGAAAATGATAATGAACTTTACACAATTAGCCAAGTTGATCTTTTTTTTAACCATCACAAGTTCTTCCTGTCTCTGTGGGCAAAGCAGTCACTGCAAGACAAGTCAGTTGCAAGACTAGAGCTCTCTCTAAGCTCAGATCTTCTGTCAGGTGAAACAGAGGGGGAGGAGGCCAAAAGAAGCATTGTCAGCGGGAAGGAAGAGTCTGGTATTGCTACCGGAGAAGGAAGCCAGAAGGGCAGAGGTGAGGGTGGCGCCCTGACCACGTACTGCCTCACGAAGCCACCACCCCTTTCCAACATGAAAGGGCTATATGTCTGGTCCCCCTCACCACCCCATTTCCTGGGGATTCTCCATTGAAAGGTGCTGTGTAATGAGCACCTATGTATGCCCTTACCCTACCGGCTTCTCGGCAGCACGTTCTGCCATTGTTCCTCCTACGTCCACACATGACTGCCACATTGGGAAAGGAAGAGCGTGCGCAGAAGCGATGCCTGCCAGCCTTGCCGGTCCACTTGAGTGTGCCTCCCAGTCACAGCATCCGCAGGGGACTGAGAATATGCATTGGATGCTATTTTTTCAAAAACTCACTGAGCACAGAAACTGTAAGCTGTTTCGGCAAGCTCAGAGCGTCTAGAAGGGTGAAAGGTCTTAGAGTATTGTACGTTCTGTTCCCTCCTTTGCTTATTTCCATTTGATTCTTACTGCATCTCAGGAGTGTGGAGGTGCTGTCAGGAGGACATGGGGGTTAAGTGGCCTCAAGAGTCGGCCTGCCAGGGTTCCCATCCTGCCTCTGCCTCCTGAGCATGCTACATGGTATCTCCATGCCTCAGCCTTCTATCCTGAATAATGGGCAAAATAGTTCTACCAACCATAGGATTGTTATGAGAATTAAATAGCAAATTAATTTGAATACTTAGCATGTAGCACACACTCAGTAAATGTTAGATATTATTATTTTCCTCTTGTCTCCTTTCCTGGAAGCAGTGGGAGCGCAGGAGAGACTGTTTGACAGACAATCACCTGGCTTGGGTCCCATTCCTTCTTTTCTGCATCTTTTTCTGGGCCGTCCAGCCATTCCTCCTGACACTCTGGGAGCCCATAACCCCCAGGGATGGCTCCCTAGCATCAGGACCTCTCTCAGCCAAATCCCAGTTCCCAGACTTGAAAGGCTCTTTCTGTCCTTTCCCAAATCCCACGGAGATATGCATGGACATCTTGATAGATGGAGAGACTATGAGTTATACAGGAAGCTCGAGATTTCAAAATCTCACCTTAGAACCATAATATTCTTTTCTCTGATGTCAGTAGTCTCTAAACCTGGTGGGTCATCAGCATCTCCAGTGAATGGTAAAAACTGTGCCCCACTCCAGGTCTTCTGTCTTAGAATTTCTGAGGTAGCAGGTTTCAGGGATCTGTGTTTATATACAGGTTCCCCAGTAAGTCTCATGCTCAGCCAGCTTTGGAAACATGGATCTCAATGAAACCAGTCTCTCTGATGCTGGTTTACCTGGCCAGAGTGGGCAGCTGCCAGGTCCTGGAGCTGCACCCCACCCCGTGCAGACAGGCAGGGCTGTACAGTAGTACACTGAGCTGGATGCCAGGTTGAAAGCTGTCTTGCCTGTCTGATTCTCAGCTGCCCGCCCAGCATCTGCAGCCTCCCTCGGAACTATTGGACTTTGGCAATTGCCCCAATTTGGCAGACAGGCCCAATTTTCCAGAAGTGTTTGGAAGTATACAGTAGACCGCTTCCTCAGAGAACAATCCAGTCTTTGCAAGTTGTGCGTTAACCTTCATTTCTTGTCCCCCACTCCCACCCCACACCCCACTAGCCGAGTTCCACAGGCCCTACCCTCACACACCAGTGCCCACCCCAGCCAGGCAATGGTCTCTGTGCCCCTTAACAGGGAAGGAGTGGCCAAGCCCAGAACTGGAAAGTCCTCCAGATTGGAGCTGGCATGCCAGCTTGGGGGAAGGCTTCAAACTGCAGTAGTACTGGTGGAAATTTTGGATTAGTAGCTTTTTCATCCAACTCTTAGCATTTTATCTCCCGTTTGGCTTGTGTTATCAACAACACATTTTTTGAGGGTTTTTACATAACCATTCTCTTCAGTATTGTTTTGAGTTAGAGCTGCTCTCCAAACACCATGCTGTTCAGTGGATGGTCAGGCAGGAAAAGTGAGGACTCTCCCTCTTGAAGTCAAAAGAAAAATCAGAATAACCTTCACAGTAATTAAAAGGACACCAGTTGAAGAAAAATGGGAAAACCTTGCATCCAAGAACAATAGTGGCTTTCTTTTGAAGAGCACAACGCTTTCTCACGTTTTCACAGTACTCCAGCGAAGGAAGCTTGGTGCTGGCTTATTTGTCACGCAGCATCTTGAGGAACTGTGCAGCAAAACACACTTCCTGTGACTTTTGCCAAACCTTAAATACGGCTAGGAAGGTAACAAAGGCCAGAACCAGAGAGCTGCCGTTGACCTTGCTGTTTGCACTGGGCTTATGGCTTCCCACTGCGATACAGAGGTGGCTGCTTGGGGGGCAGGGCGAGTTGGGGGAGTCGGCACCCCCTGCCTCCCTGCACTCTGCCTCTGATGCAGCCTGAGTGGCCGCACCTTTAGCTGTTCTCACATTGCTCAATGTGCAACATTTCATTTAAACCAAGGAACACACCAGCCAACAGTGCTTGCAGAGAGAACATCCCATGTGGAGGGAGCACATGCACCTGAGCACAGAGGCATTCCATTCCACTGCCACTATGAGAGCTGGCAGAAGCAGAGAAGGTGGGAATGGGGAATTGGGGGCCAGTAGAGAGGCAGTAGAACCATTGGGTAGGAATACGCGTTCCAGGGTCAGGGATGGTCTCAGCTCTGCAGCTTGTGCAAATCACTTAATCTGTTTCCTCGTTGGCAAATGTGGCTGGTTATAGTTTCTAGCCCACAAAGTGGGTGAGAGAGTCATGAGAGAATTCCAATAAAGCACTTAACCTGATGCCTGGGCTCGGTAAATGTTTGGAGTGTGTCAGCAGTCTATTGACGCCAGGCATTTGCTGTACTTGGGAATGTATAGATCTGAGAAAGCCTCATGGTGACATGTGTGTTCCACACCATTTGGCCACTTTGTGAAAATGAATTGCTGGAAGGGTAGTTGCTTGGCTTTTACACAGAGTGTACATGGCTGAGCTTGGATCTGAGGCTACAGTTCTAGAGTCTCCTTCTCTGCACATTTCCCCTTTGTTTTTAAACTGAACTTCCCTGTAAAATTAGTTTCAAATCAAGAAAGAAAACACTAGAAGCCCCCTTGTCTTCTCTACCCACTTGACCACCCCCAAAAGGTAACACTCTCCTGACTCCTAACCTTATAGATTTGTTTTGGAATTTTATATAAATGGAGTCATACAGTATCCCATTATTCTCCTATTCAGTAATTTTTCTGTCCTTCTGGTAGTGGGCATGTTGCAGTTGGGCAGTTTGATGAATTCCAAAAATATAATTGGATCATGCTTGTAAACTGATATGCTAATCTGGGCATGATTAAGTTATGATTAGGGCATTGACTGGGCCATGTCAGTAGGACATTGAGCCCCACCCCTTGGTGGGAGGGGGAAGAAAATATAAAAGCCAAGGCAAGAACAGAGTTGAAGCAGTTTTTGAGAAGCAGTTTTGATGTTAGAGTTTTGATGTTGAAGAGAAGGCCCCAGGAGAAGAGAAGCGAGCCGTTTGCCTGATAGTCTACAGCTGACCTTGTGGAGGAAACAGGAACTAAGCCCAGAGAGAAACCCAAGAAGCCTGAACCCTGGTAAACGGCGGCAGCTGTCGTACTCCAACACGTGGCAATGGACTTTGGTGAGAGAAGAAACTTAACGCTTTATGGCCTGGTATCTGTGGACTTCTACCCCAAATAAATACCCTTTATAAAGACCAACACATTTTTGGTATTTCACATTAGCATCTCTTTGGCTGACTAATACAGGGCATTTGGGGTTTCCAATTTGAGACTAATACAAATAGTGCTGCTATGAACATTCTTGGCAGTGTCTGTGGCGAACGTGTACACACATTTCTTTTTGGTACATACCTAGGAGTGGAATTGCTATATAATAGAATGTACATATCTTTGGTTTTAGTAAATACCACCAAAGAGTTTTCCAAGGTTGTTGAACCAAGTTGGAATCTCATCATCAGAGATGCCATTTCATACCCACTACGATGGCAGTTTTAAAGGAAAAAACAACAATGTGGAAAAATCAGAACCCTCATACATTGCTGGTGGGAATGTAAAATGGTACAACCACCATGGAACAGCTTGGCAGTTCCTCGGAGTTTAAGTGTAGAACTAAAATATGACCTGGCAATCCCATTTCTAGGTATATACCCCAAAGAATTGAAAGTAGGAACTCAAACAGATACGTGTACACCAGTGTTCATAGCTGTATCATTCACAATAGCCAAAAGGTGAGAAAAAAAACAAAGGTGTCACACCATCAGCAGATGAATAGATAAACAAAATATGGAGTGTATTTTCATTAAAAGGAGGAAGTGATGATAAATGCTACAACATGGATGAACCTTAAAGACATAATGTTGCATGGAATAAGCCAGACACAATAGGGCAAATATTGTATGATTCCACTTTCATGAAACATCTAGAATAAGCAAATTCATAGAGAAAGAAGGCAGATTAGAGGTTACTGGGGGTTGGGGGGGGGTTTGATGGGAAGTTATTGCTTAAAGGGTACAATTTCTGTTTGGGATGAGGAAAAAGTTTTGATAATGGGTGATAGTGATGGTAGTAAAACATTGAGTGTAATTAATACCACTGAACTGCACACTTAAAAATTGTTTAAATGGGAAGTTCACATTAGATATATGTTACATAATATTAAAAAAAAAAAAAAAAAAGCAACCATGCACAAAGGGAACAAATTGTGTGAAATGCAACCGTCTCCGATACCTATAAACCAGGCAACAAGGATAGAAGTTCTCATTTCATCTTAACAGAGATTAGGGAAAAGGGAGTCTCACTGTAAAAAAGTTTTCCCTTTGACGGGAAACTGTAACGTTTCCTTACTGAAACCGAAAAATTAACAAATGTGTTTTAACTCACTGAATTGTACCTTAAGTTATTGCTAACCTTCTGATATCTTACAATATAGCCAAAAGAAAATACCAATAACTGTGATAGGTTACTGAATTATACCCTTGATGTATGTTAGCCTTTGGAATAGCCAGAAGCTATTACAGTTACAGATAGCAACCCAGATACCTTGTTTCTTTAGCGTTGATGTTATGTTTCAAAACTGCATGACCTTACCCAGTGATTGGAAGGTAACAAGACAACTCGTTACTGCCCCCGCTTATATCTCATTATCTTATTTTGCTGCCCTGAAGTGGAGTGCCCTTGTACTTAGCCGCTCATTGATTAAAAATGAATTAGCCCGCATGAATGATATGTGTCAATAAAATTTTATTTTAAAAAAATGACAGCCCACTACTGATCATCCCAAATTCCTAAGTAATCTTGTTAAACCAAAGCATTTCTAATCAGAGTTGGCCGACCGGACATGCACAATAACCTCAACTTCAAACCAACTAAGCATGTAATCAAGCTGTGCATGTTCAGCAATTAGGCAGTCTCTCACCTCATTTCACCCTGAGCCTGCCTGCCTTTGTTTTAATGCTAGAAAACACTGTAAGTTTCTCCAGTTCAGGGAGGCAGATTTATGATCAATAGGTCTTCTGTACTCCTTGCACTGCACTCAGCAATAAACTCTTCCTTTCTTTGAAACTCCAGTGTCACATAATTGGCTTTTCTGTGCGCATCCGGGAGAACCTCCGCGTTGCTTGGTATCACTTATTTGGGAGCTACAGCAATAAGACAATCATAAATAAGTGATGCATTAAAAAAAATCTCATCACAAGCACGCAAGAGTTCCTATACACCACATCCTTGCCAACATTTGGTATTCTCCATCTTTTTCATTCTAGCCATTCTGGTTGGTGTGTAGAGTTGTCAAATGGTGGTTTTAATTTGCTGTCCCCTGATAACTGATGAAGCTGAGCACCTTTTGATGTTTATTGACCATTTAGATAATCTCTTATCAAATGTCTGTTGAAGTCTTTTGCCCATTTTTTCCCACTGCCTTTTTCTTAATTGATCAGTAGGAGGTTTTAAAAATATATATTCTGGATCCAAATACTTTGTTGGTTATATGCATGATAAATATCTTCTCTTACGTGTTGCACTTATCTTCCCCTCTTTCTCCCAGGTACCTTCAGATGAACAGAAGTTCTCAATTTTAACACCATATATAATTCATTAGGGTTAATTCTTTCTGTGTTCTGCTTAAGAAATTTTGGTCTAGCCTCATTCTCCTTTTCTTTGATGATTAAAAAGGTTTTATGAGAAAATGTGCCATCTATAAAATGTATAATAAACAGTGGATACAGTCTTCTTCCTCTCTCTCCTTTTAAATGTGGCAGCTATTTCTCCTCCCCCAATTATTTCACCTCCTGGGTCAGTTTTGTCTCATGAACTCATGTCCACACCCTGACGCCACAGTCTTGAAGAGCTCTTAGGTCAGAGGGCAGGGAATCAAACATTTAATGAGGTGCAGTAAATCTTTCTAGGACCAGCTGGTGCTGCACTGAGGCTCGCATCTTTTTACCATCCCACAGAGAGGTGAATGATAATGGGAACGTGGAGGCTTTTCTGAACCTAAATGCACAGCATTCCACTTGACTCATCAACTTCTTTAGCTCACCCGTCAGCTCCAACACACTTGAAAAAGGAGAAGGAGCTCTGGGCTTTTTGTTGTTCTTTGCAGCTCTGCTTTCTCCTCGAGCTCCACTTTCCTTTCCTGTTTCTCCTTTATTTTCGCCTCTTCAACTTCAAAACATTTTTGACTTTGGACTGCAGAGCTGCACACCCATTCGGTGCAGATGTTTGAGAATCCTTGGAACCGGCAGACATCTAAACGGCTGGGCACGCCATTTGCGAACGTCACTGAGACTGCCCTGTGCTGTGGTGTGGGGACCCCTGAACTTCTCCCTCCCTGGAGGGTGCCAGTCAGTTCCTTTCGGCCACACCCTCGAGGGTGAGGTCTCCCCACTCCAGTGCAGGCCTTCTAGCTGGGATTGGGTTTGGCATCCTGGAAGCACTGTATCTTTCACAGATCCTTAAGTGCATCTGTTCTCCATTTTCAGACCATGAGGCAAGGATTTGGGTGCAATTAGTTTATCTGGGAAGTGATCCCAGGTAGCACTGAGGGAGCGAGGAAGTGAGAGACAGAGGGGAGGGACGCCAAGAAAGGTGCACTGATGGGCAGCTTACTGCTGTGGCCGGGGGGCCATCCCACTGGGACCCTCCGAGAGACACAAGGAACTTGCCTCAGAACATCTCATGAGGCAGGGGGAAGCCAACTCCCGTCCCTCATGGTTGACCCCAATGGGGGGAAGCAAGCCGGGAGAGGGTGCCGTGAGCAGAAGCTCCCACAGGAGAGGCGAGCACGCAGGGCAGGGCACGGGCAGTGTCTGCTTCAATTATTTGGATAAATCGCCTCATTCTGAGCAGTTTGTCCATGTCCAGACTTGCTGGGGCTAATATACAAATAGAAGTTGGTGTTTTTAAATGCCTGTTCTTCTTTGAGTAGAATGATTTTTATTGCAGATTATGGATGTTCAGAAGTTCTCTGAGTGATATGCTATAAGAACTATGCACAGCTCAGTTGAGCTAGAAATGAGGTGACCACAGGGAGAACAGGCCACCTGGTTAACCCTATGGGGGCGCCCCAAGCCCATCACCTCTGGGCCTGGCTTAGTGGCTGCCCACTCCCCCCTCCCCACTGCATCCGCCCTCAGCTCCAGAGCTGCCTCTTCCAACAGGTCCCCTCTGACTGAAGCCCAGTTGGTTAGATTCTTTTCCTATGTGCTTCAGACAGCCTTATCCCTTGTGATATTTACTAGAAGCTGTCTGCTAACCAGTCATGGCTGGAGGGAGGCAGGGGCTGTGTGACTCCCAGCCTGTGCCCAGGGTCTGACAACTAGAGGCTTGACCCCTGGGCTGAATCCCCACAAGTCAAGCCCTCTTTGAAGTTAATACGTGGGATTTTGTGAAACTAAAGGAACCAGTCGAAAGGACACACCTCTCTTTTTCAGCACCCAGATCCAGGACCCTCTCTCTTTCCCTCATGGTTCAAAACTGAATCCGAAATGGTGATTGGGCCCCACCTTCAGACTCCAGCTGTCTTGCTGGAAGCTGCTGCAGCTGGGGCCTGTGCTTGTCGGATATTCTCGGGTTCTTGGCAGTCATGCCCCCACCTTATCCCCTTGTCCCCTGTCACTGCAGCATCTGATGTGTGCCGGACTCTGGTGCCTGGTAGAAGGAGATTCGTCCTGCAAGACCAAGCTCGACCCTCCCCTGGATGGCACTGAGTGCGGGGCAGACAAGGTAACCCCCTGCCTCGCGCGGCCTCCCCAGAAGGCAGCTCTGCGGCTCCTGGGCCTTGAGACACCCCTTAAGTAAGCAGTCATGGGAGCCTCGCCTTCTGAAAGGCAGTCTGTGCTCAGGAGTCCCCCAAATATCCCGCCAAACAGAGTCCACCCCTGCATGGAGAGGGCACACACTCGCCACACTCCTTTTTTTCTCATAAGGTACAATATTTACTTACTATTTTTGTTAAATTAACTCCTGTCACATAAGTGGATTTATTTTAAAGGAAAACTATTTCAGGGTACCTTAAATGGGAAAGGGGTATCACCTGCCACACATAAAAGGCTATTGGTAAAATGAATTTAATGAGACAGCATTGTCATATTCTAGTTAGATATCCCAAGGCATATCGTCATGAACAGGAAAGCTTGGCAAGTACTAGAGAGTTGTCTGCGGCCCAGCAGCAACGGGCCGAGACTTTCTCCTTGGTCCTATTAGAAGATTGAAAAAGAGGTGAAAAGGAAATAATATATGCGCTCTGGTGCCCTGGTTGAGAACTACTAAGTCATGTCTTGTGGCCCCAGGGTAGGTGCGGCATACTCTGGAAAATTCTGTTTGAGAGGATTGGCTGGCTCTTACCCTTGAAAGAACAGTGTTACCCACGTGGATGCTACAGCAGCATCTCAAAGCACCAAACCCAGCTCAAGGGTCAAAACCATGGAGCCAGGATGTCTCCTGCTGCCTTCCAAAGAGAGATTCGCTCCTGTTGAGAAAAGAGCGCAGCAGCTTGGGTCTTTTCCCTAGCCATGTGGATTCATCCTGTTTCTGGGAACTTAGAAAGTACCCACATTCCATCTAGAAGTTGGGTAAAATCCAAATCCCAGAGGGATAGAGGGGTCAGATGCAGAAAGTTGGGAATGTTGCAGAAGTTCAGCAAGCCTGCACGACCGAAACAAGCTACTATGTTGATGTAAATTACAAAAATTGGACCTTTGGTGGCATGGTATTTTTGACATGGGTGGCATCACTAGTTTGGGCAGGACTTTGCGGCCCCACCTGAGCCTCCCCTCCCTTGCTTGTCCCCCGGCGGGCCCCTCTTGCTCTGTTTCAGTGGTGCCGAGCAGGGGACTGTGTCAGCAAGACCCCCATCCCGGAGCACGTGGACGGGGACTGGAGCCCGTGGGGCACCTGGAGCATGTGCAGCCGGACATGTGGGACAGGCGCCCGCTTCCGGCAGAGAAAGTGCGACAACCCCCCGTAAGTCCCCCTCCCCACAGGACATTCTCCCCAGGCCATGGCTGGAGGTTTCTGTGATATCAGAACAAGAATTCTGGGCCGCGGCCCTCACTGCCTTACGCAGAGCCCGATCTGTTTCCCACTGGGACTGTGGGGGCAATGGAAATGAAATGGAACCCAGAGGTGCCCGTGTCCAATGTCTCTGCCAGGCTTTCCCAGGCTTCAAGAGAGCACTTTCTGTGAACATGGAGGCAGGAAAGTTGTGTGGTGAACTGGGTCCTTTATTCCTTGGCTGGATCCTGGAAGAAAGGTTTCCCGAAACAACTGGATTCCAAGTCCTCGTTGCCTCTTTCGTGAGGCTACTTGGTCAAAGATCATCAGAGGGAAGACTGTCGGCCTCCAGGAAGGAGGGGCTGACCTTCACCTTGGCTGCTAAACTGCTAAGGAGCAGCCAAAAAGCCTGTGTATTGAACCAGCATGTTCATCCAAATATTCTTCACCTGTCCTTGCAGAAGTATTTGACAGAATCAAGTGTCTTGTTTTGCATAGATTACATTGTAGGCTTCCTTTTACCAACTAGGTTGACGCTATAACCATACTTGTTCACTTTTGCACATTTGCCTCAGAAAGCCCAGGGCTGGAGTTTGTGCTCACTTGCAATAATTCCTTCACTGCAGGTTTTCTCTTCTCCCCTTGGGATTCCCCATTTTTTAATCAATCTTTTAACTGTCTGTTTTGTGTCTTCTATGCCATCAGCTCCGTCACATCAATTTTGAAAAAGAGCACGTTGTAAATCGTGACTCAAAAGAAATGCTAGATGTCCACAATGAAGTCATGTTGGTGCATGTTAGCCAGGAACTCATGTTTAAAAATCCTGATGCTCTGGCTACACCCCAGATCCATTAAATCACAAACTTGGGATAGAACCCAGAAATGGGATGTTTTAAACCTCCCCAGGTGATTTCAATGGCCAGCCAAGGCTGAAAACCTCAGGATTAAAAGGAAATAATGCTCAAAGTTCAGTCAATAGTAGGAACGCCATTTTTGCTGGTAATGCTGTAAAAAAATGAGTCTTATTAAAACTTTTCCCTCCCACTCCCAGCAGTGTGCCTGGCACATGGTAGTACTTAATCTTTTAGGAATGACTTCTGAATTAAAAGCAGGTATGGGGGAAGCAGATATGGCTCAAGTGATTGAGCTTCCAGGGAGGTCCCAGGTTTGGTGCCCAGTGCCTAAAGAACACCAGCAAGACAGCGAGCTGACACGACAGGCAGGTGCAGCGAGATGATGCAACAAGATGACGCAACAAGAGACACGAGGAAAACATAATGAGACACACAACAAAAGCAGGGGTGGCTCGGGCAATTAGGCACCTCCCTCCCACATCGGAGGTCCCGGGTTCAGTTCCCAGTGCCTCCTGAAAAGAAGACCAGCACACAACAGACACAGCAAATGCAAACCGCAAGGGGGTAGGGAGAAATAAATAAAATAAATCTTTAAAAAAAAGGAGGTATGGGTAAGTTTTTAGGAACCCAGTTTAGTTTTTACATTGCTGTATGTTGAAGTTAAAATAGTTCAACCTCTGGCCCCATGAGAAGAGCTTTGGGTTTGGAATCATGGCGTTGAGATTTGGGCCTGGCTTTGTTGGTTATTGGCCACGTGACCTCAAGGAAGCCCCGTCTCTTCTCTGGGCTTCAGTTTCCCCCATTAGAGGGAGCTGGCATGGTACAATGGGAAAAGCCTAGCTTCAAAGGTTGGACAGAAAAGTCCTCAAACACCAGAACTGCTACTTACAGCAATTGACATCTACTACCTGCTTCTCCATCTAAAATTTGGAGTCATCCACAGGTCTCTGTGTAAAGTGCACGGTCTGCATTCACCGCACGGCCCCTCTTGTTATTAACACCAACAGAAGAACAGAGACGAGAGTGTTCCACCTGCCTTGCCTACCTCCCAAGGCTGTTTTGAGGATACAAGGAGGGCACCTTGTGAAAACATCATGTTCATGGCAAAGTGCAATTTGCAAAGGCTGCGGTCGTCCTGGCTGCTCCCCGGCTGCCAGCTGCAGCTTGCATGCCCTGTTTGAGGACGGGGTCTCCTTTGGCGTGTAACAGATGTCATCCCACATCAGGTGACACCCAGTGGACACCCTAGTATTGGAATTCAGAGCCTTGATGTCCCAGGAGAATCCTGTGTTCTGAGATTGTTGACAAAAAGTTTTCATGTCTCATCTCTCTAGTCCAACAGAACCCACGGAACAGGACAGTAGATGTACTAGAGAGAGAATGCCATCTTCTCACTCCCCAGTCACCCATGCTCCTTCCCAGTGAAGGCTTTCCCACAACCAGCCTTCAGTAAACCTTGACAGGGCCAAGGATGCTGCTAGTTATGGGCTTAGAGTGACCCGCAAAACAGAAAATCTCTACCTACCCTCAGAGGGTACAGTCCTGCCTTGGCTTCTCCAAGACTCCTCAACCTAACCCTTTTCAAACTGTCTTCTTTCCTCCCCCAACTCCCCTCCCAACCCCATAATCTCCTCAGTCAGTAACACCACTGCTGGTTGCTTTGCTCAAGTCCAAAGCCCCCTGAGTCCCCGAGTCATCTTCTTTCCCCCTTCCCTTCCTCCTCCATGTCAGATGGTAATGAGAATGGTGAGTACAGTGGGCCTTTCAGGCATCTGCATGTAGTAAAGTATCCAAGCCTGCCCTAGGAGAGAGGTATGCTTTTTATCACCATTTTATAGAGAGAGACTGAATCAGGGAGAGGTTGAATGACATGTCCAAGATCACACAGCCAGCCCATGCCCCAGAGTCCACGTTTCCTTTCAGACCCCCCAGCACCAGCCTCCCTGCTTCCCACTGCCCTCTG
Source organism: Tolypeutes matacus (assembly GCA_026826555.1). Taxonomy (NCBI): domain Eukaryota; kingdom Metazoa; phylum Chordata; class Mammalia; order Cingulata; family Chlamyphoridae; genus Tolypeutes; species Tolypeutes matacus. Next base: position 14,619,833 of record JAKSZT010054540.1, on the reverse strand, counting down.
AGACATCCTCCATGCAGAAGCCAGAGCAGCCCACTTGAGCAAAAACCCAATTGCATGTCTCTCTCTACTTCTCTTTCTACTTGCACTTGGAATGAAATCCATACTGCTGGCCACGACCTTGGCACTAGTTTCCCAGGGCTACCATAACAAATTGCCACCCACAGGGTGGCTTACAACAACAGAAAGGAATTCTCTCACAGCCAGAGTCTGCAAGTCAGAAATCCAGGTGTCGTCAGGGTTGGTTCCTTCCAGAGGCTCTGATGAGACCCTCTCCCCGCTTTTATGGGAGGACTTGGTGTCCTTGGCTTGTAAACGTATCACTGCCATCTCTGCCTCAGTCTTGCATGGCCTTTGCCTGTGTATCTGTCTTCTCACCTCCTCTTCTCTTCTGAGGACACTCGCCACTTAATGTAGGGCCCACCTTAATTCAGGGGATCTCATCACAAGAGTCTCAACATCTGCCCAGGCCCTTTCTCCAAATAAGGCCACATTCGCAGGTTCCGGTGGCTATACCTTTTGGGGGACTACTGTTCAACCCATGACAGCCTCCTTTCTCTTCCTCGCATGCCTCGTTCCCACCTCAGGACCTTTGGGGTGCTCTCTTCCTTCTCCCTAACTTGCTTTTGCCCCTTTTTGGGTCTCAGTATAAGTGTCTTTTCCTCAGAGAGGCCCCCTTCCCTGAAAGTGGGGCACCTGGTTAATTCTCTCTTTCAGCACCCCTTCTTTTTCATTATATTTTTTATATATGTATTTTTTATTTTTAAAAAATGTTATTGAAGTAAATCATTCATACATGAACATACGTAAACAATAAGTGTGTAGTAAAAGTTGTAAACTGACAAACATACGTATCATCATACAGGGTTCCCTTGTATCTCCCCACCACCAACACCTTGCATTGTTGTGAAATATTTATTAAAAACTATGAAAGAACATCATCAAACTATTACTGCTAACTATAGCCCATATCTTACATTTGGTATATTTTCCCCCACCCCACCCAATTATTAGCATCCTGTATTAGTATTATATATTTGTTATCATTCATGAGAGAATGTTCTCCTATTTGTGCTGCTACTCACAGTCCATCTCCCACCACTGGGTTCACAGCATTGTACAGCCCCATCTCAGCACCCCTTCTTAATATTGTAGGTATGATAGTAATTTATAATTACTTTGAAGTATTTGCTCTCTTGTTTTTACTTTGTCCTTCCCGCTGGGCATGGGCCACACCTGCTTTGGCGTCATCTTAGCTTCAGTGGCTTCTGCGAGCAGACACTCCCTGTTATGTGCTAGAAAAGCAACCTCCCTGCTCTCTCAGTGCCTCAAAACACATACCTAATATCATATTTATTTTTCACCCAGACATTCAGGTTATCATAAATGGATATGGCCACAAGGTAGGTCACCAGGTAGGCCCCCTTCCCTGGTACCATCTGACCTCACAGAGGCCTGGGCCCGCCCCTTCGCCGACCCCCAAGGCAGCCTGTACCTGCCCCTCCCCAGAGAGGGTGTAGCTCCCAGTTAAAGGGGCTCAGGACCAGCCTCAAGAACAAGCCTCAAAAAACAGGACCAGCCTTGTTTATCCCCAAATGAGAGAATCATTATGTTTCTGGTCCTATAATAATTACATCTCTGTGGTGTGTCTGATCTTTTTGCCATTTCACTGCAGCTCGACTTCCTGTTCTGAACAGAAACAACCTGCTCTTTCTCCCCTCGTAGTTCTCCAGTCTCTCCCCCTTGGCATAGCCACCCCCAAGGCTTTGTGGGGTGCTTCCGGGAAAGGAGCAGAGCAGGGACAATCTTTTATGAAGTCCAGGCGTCATGTAGCAGCCTGCTTTGGCAGGACGACACAATGTGATTTTTACAAAGCACAGCTGATGGAGTCCCCCCCAGGAGACAAGCTTTGACCAAAACAATATCCTTTCCCTGTCTCACTCCTTCAATCACCAGGCTTGTTGCCTTTGAGGTTTCACAGTGGGGTCCAAATCTCACTTGCTTATGTGCATCTCAGGTTTGGAGGGTGCTTGTGACCCTCTCCCTGCCCCCCATACTTCATTTTCCTGGCTTCTTTCCCCATATCCTGTAGTTGCTTTATTCACTGTCCAAAAATATTGGCAAGAGTCCCCACCCCACTCCCATCCTCCCTTTTTTTTTTTTTTTTTTTTTTTTCTCATCTTAGTCTTTACAACTACTGGGACTACAGCTCTTGCCAGCTGACACCGAGGCTTCAGGGACCATCCGTGTTTTTAAACCAGCTACCTAGGCTCATCCAAAATTGCCTGCCATAAGTTGGGTCACGGTCAGTGGGAGTCCCCTCCAAAGGGCTGCAAAGTAGAAAATTTCTCTTTATCTAAAATTCTGGTGGCAGTTTGAGATTATTTATGAGTCCCCAAAAGAGAAAGATTATGTTTGCAAACTAATCTATTCTTCTGGGTGTGATACCTTTTGATTATATTGGATTCAGTTGAGGGGCCCTTGATTAAATTACCTGTTGAGATTAGGGCTTGTATTTGACCACATCAGTAAGGCGTGACTGACTCAGGTTGAGTCCCCGCCCCCTTGGTAGGCCTGTATAATGGACACTCACTCAAGAAGACAGGCTGAAGAGAAAACTTTGTAATTTTTGATCCTGCGGTCCCAGGGAGAGATGAATCATTTCCCTGACAGCTTACAGAGACTGTTGGGAAGAGAACCGAAACTGATACAGAAAGCCTGGAAAGAAACAAGCCCTATGCTAAGAAAGAGGGGAAGCCCTGAGAGATAAGCCCTATGCCAGCCTGCAGCTGAGATATAGGAAGCCCTGAGCGATAAGCCCTAACCAAGAGAGAGGACTGGAAGCCCAGAGGGAAAGGCAAGACCAGGCAAGGATCAGTGACCATCTTGCTTCAACACATGGCAACTGACTTTGGTGAGGAAGCAACCTTGAGTTGGACTCTTTACAGCCTTGTAACTGTAAGCTTTTACCCCAAATAAATACCATTTATAAAAGTCAACAGATTTCTGGTACTTTGCGTCAGCACCCCTTTGGCAGACAAACACATCTGGGTACCCCACTGGAAGGACTGGGGAGGAGGGGGAGGAGAAACTGCTCAGATGCTTTTGTATGAAAAGCTGGCCCTATCAAGGAAAGAGAAGGAAGAGAAGGTTAGTGGAGTATAATGTGGGGACTGCATTGGGGGGATCAGCGTGAGGCATCACTATGTGTGCCCCAGAGAGGAAACAGCAAGCCTTCCAAAGGTTCAAAGGAGGAAAGGCCGGGGTGGATTTATCTGCCAGTAATTGTTTTTTGATTCCATGGTGAAACCACCTGTGACAGTTTGGATTTGGTGAATTTCCCCAAAAAAGATTATGTTCTTGAACTAATTTATTCCTGTGGGTATGATACCCTTTGATTGCATTAGATTCACTTCAGATCACTTGATTAGATTGCTTTTGACTGGACAATGTCAGGGAAGTATGACTCAGGTTGAGTCACCACCCTCTTCCTGGGTCTGATAAAAACAGAGTCACACAGAGAGAGATAGAGAGAGAAAAGGAGCTGCCATTTTGATCCTGCCATGTGAGAGAGAGGACTACAGGAAAACAGAGAAGCCCCAGGAGGCTGAGAGAGGTCCCAGAGTCTGGAACCAGCAGAGCAGAGACACACAGAAAAAGGCCCCCAAGGGGCTGGGCCCATGAAGCAGCTCAAGGCTGAAGAGACAAGCCCTGCCATATGCCTTATGGCCACGTGGCAGGACACCAGGATCAATAGTAGCTAACTTTGGTGAGAAAGCATCTCTGATGGTGCCTTGATGTGGACATTTCACATTTCACAGCCTTAGAACTTTTACCCCCAATAAATCTCCTTTATAAAAGCCAAGACATTTCTGGTGCTTTGCATGGGCAGCCTTGTGGCAGACTAAGACAGCACCATACGTGTGTTTTAAATGTTCCAGCCAACTGGCATCATATGGATAGGTTTTTTTTTAAACCCCTGTCTTCTGCTCTCAAAAATCGGTTATACCTGCAGCCTGGATACCTTTTAAAGGAGGCCCTGAAAATAAGGACATCTGCTGCCCTGCATCGCTTCCATAATCCCATGGCTCTGCCCGCTCCCTCTTCAGGGCATGCAGCGCCAGGGCAGGGCCCGGGACATGGGCGCTTCCCTGGACTCCCTGGGTCTCTGGCTGGCTAACAGGTCTGAACTGCCATAGGGACCTGAATATCTTCGGATTGATCTTCATAGAAGAGGGAAAGGCAAAAACCTAAAAAAAACAAAGTGCCACCCAGCTGGCATCTCTCTCTTGTACCCACCTTGCTTCCACGTGTCCATCTGTGCCCAGGCTAAGGGGCAGGTCTGCTGCTGCATGATCCTGCAAATGTAGCAAACCGCTGCTGCTCCCCTGCTCTGTGCTCAGTCTGCCCAAGGCACTGCCAGTCCTGGCCCTTCAGCGGCTCCTGATTTGGGGAGGAACTCCCCTTTTTCACCCCCTTCCAGTTTTCCTTCCCAAAGCCTCGCTGCTTTATTCTTCTCCTTATTTTTAAGTGTACCTGTTAAAACAGCATTCAGTTCAGTGCGCACGTGGTAGCGAGTAGTGCCCTGCTCAGCACTGCTCATCGTGGTCTGGGGTGTGTTGGGTGCTCATGCACATGCACCTGTCCCTGCAGCTGTGCATGGAGTCACCAGCCCCTAGCACGCAGGTGACGTGATGAGAATCCACCAGCTTGCCCAAGTGATTGTGCCATTCACGCTGCCCTGAACAGCTTCCACTTGCGCCCCTTCCTCACTAATGCTTGGGATTTCCGGTTGTGATAGATTGAATTTTCCCTCTGCCCTCCCCCCACCAAAGACATGCTCTTACTCTTAATCCCTATGACTGGAGTTCTTAATCAGTAGAAGAAATTCAGACATAGTGAGTCAGAGAAAGCCACAGAGAGGCACCAAGCAGACAGAAGTTAGAGGAAACCTGAAGAACAGACAGAAGGAGAGAGAGACGGCCGTGTGACGGAGGCAGGGGTGCAAGTCAGGGAACCCCAAGGATGGTGGCAAGCCAGTGCCAGAATACCACAGGAGACAGCATGGCCTTGATTTTGGACACTAGCCTCTGAAACCATGAGCCAATAAATTCATGCCATTGAGCCAACACTTTTGTGTGGGATTTGTCATAGCAGCTTCGTAAGTGAAGACACCAGTCTTTGGCCTCTGTGGTGGACGTGTAGAGGAATCTGGGAGTCTTCATTTGCATTTTTCTCCTAAGTAATGAGATGGAGCATCTGTTTATGTCTTTCCTTGCCATTCGGATGCCCTTTCGGGGTCATTGGGTTACATATCTGAGCTTTTCGCCTTATTCATGTTTAGAAAGTCCTAGAAAAGTAAAAATTTTAAAACTGGCAATTGTACTGGAGAATGCATCAACCAAAGTAAATTGCATTCCAGATGAACATTGGTGGGATGGGCTGCCTTTCGGGTCAGCAGCCCCTTTCAGGCAGCTGCTGCTAGGCAGAGGACATCTCATCTGTCATATTCCATCTGTCTTGCTGCCACCCCTTCACCATTGAGCAGGAGTTTAACCCACTGGAGCTTCAGTTTCCTCCTCTGAAGGATGCAGTCAGAACCCTCTTGTGAGTCTTTGTGCAAATCCAACGAGGCAACGGTGACAAAGAGCCAACATTGCAAGCTTTGGTGCAGGTTAGCTGTTTTGTTATTGCCATTTATTTGAAAGTGACTCTCTCCTTGAAGCTTTTCACTCATGTTCTCAGGTGACCATCCCACATTTTGGGATGAGATTTCAACTTGCTGATACCTTCCCTTCCTTTTCTTTGTGGCCACACAGGAAAGATGGAGTGAAGGATGCAGATCTATCTCTAGATCTCAAAAAAAGGACATTATTCTATCATGAATTCTGTTCTTTTAATTGTCCTTCATTTTAGCCAGGTAAACTTTGTTTCTTTTGTTTTGTCCTTCCTAGGTGTCTTTTTCCTTATCCTCTTGGCATGACTCAAAGGACTTTCCGGGGTGAATGAGAATGCCAGCCCAATGCTCCCCAACTTTCTTAGGGTGGTCTCTCTACCCTCTGTGTGCCAGTCCTGCACTGCGTTTCTCCTGAAGGCCCCTTGTCCATACAAGTCAGGCTTCACCCAGTCAGCCTAGAAGGGGCTCTAGGCAACTCTGGTCCCTCCTTCAAGTCCTTTTTCCCACAGAACTTGTCAGGAAGCCTCCCTGTCAGCCATACCCACCCTTTCCTGAGGAACTTCCTTCTGTCTCATCCATGCCCACCTACTGTTGTCTCAGGACCAGTGCCCGCCCCAGAAGCCCTAGCTGAAGCCATGGTCTCACCGTCATCCCCAGAGGACCTGCACCATAGGGACCATCATGTGGAGGGGGCAGCTGATGTGGTCTCTGGCCCTGCCCTCAGAAAGACACTGGAATTATTTGGGTGGCAACTCATGTTAGAGTGGATTGCTTCTCTCCTTTTCCCATGCTGTCCAAATGGTGACCCAAGGGAGAACTGGAAACATCAAGTCTTTGGGTGATTTTCACATAAGCTTTGAGAGTATCTCTCAATTCAGTCCAGTTGCCATTTATTGAAGATTGTCATGCACAGAGTGCTCTGCCAGAGGCTGCAGAGGAATAGACACAAGACAAGACCCCAGCTCTCCGTTACATAGATTTGATGATAAGCATTAGAGCAGAGATGCATATAGGGTTAGAAGAGCTCCGGACAGGAAAGAAAAGTGGGCTGCAGGGAGGAGGTGGCCTCAGGGATGGGCAGGGAGTTGGGGATGGAAGTGAACGGGATAGGGACTGCAAAGGGGTTTGGCTATGAGAGAAAGTCAGACAAAGGATAAACAGTTTGAGAAGGAGGCCAGCTGAGGGCAGGCACATGGTGTCCTCCAGGCAGCCCCTCTCTGGCCTCCTTTCTGCTGGGGCCAGGAGCTCTTTATCATCACAGTCTTGTCCCTGCCACCTGCCATCCAGCAGACAACCTGGTCACTGCAGGTGGACCAGCCAGACATACATCTGGCTAAAATAAAGCTTGACCATGGTGATGCAGCAAATATAAATCGCAGTCCACACTACAAGGTGGAAATATAGCTTCCTTTATTTTTCTAGAAACCGACCTAATTTGCATGGTCAAACTCCATTCTTGGGCTCAACATACAAGGACTGGTCCTTGCTTGTCACCTGACCCTAGAGCACCTACTGTGCCCCTCATCTCTCTCTGGTCCCCAGTCACGGGAGCCCGTGTATTGCCATGGAGATATCCCTCCTGTTGGTCCTCCTGACTCCTCAGGGCCAGCCCCTCTCTGCTCGTTCAATGCTGTGCTCTGTGATTCAGGAATCCATTCATTTATTTCCCTTCTGCCAGGCAAAGCACTCTGTCTCAGGCACAGGGTGAGGCTGCCTGAGGTTCCACCTCCCTACCCAAACCACACATCATTTTTCTGAGGTCCAGCTGCCCCGCTGGTGCTCTAGGCAGGAAACAGAACACCAGGCCCCTCTGTTCTCAGATCCCATTAGCCTTCAGGTTTTGCCATTTCCCCTGTGCTTAACTTGGACATCAGGACTCAGGGCCCCTCCCTCTGGGTTTATAATTGGTGTCTCTACTCTCCCTAGGCCTCTTTCACCCGCAGGCAAGGGGATTGGTTTCGGCCATGGGTGAGGTACGAAGGAAGCCTTTCCTCCTACTCAGGATGTTTTTTCCAGGGCTCTTGTGTAGACCAGGACTGGGCCTGTGGGCCACATCTGACTCACCACCTGATGATATTGTCAATAAAGTTTTATTGGAACACAGCCACACCCAACCACATGCATTCTGTACGTGGCTGCGCTGGTGTTACCGTGGCAGAGCTAATTAGGTGCAACAGCTTCTGTGGGGCCTGCAAGCCCAAAATATTCCCCATCTGGCCTTTATAGGGAAAAAGTTTGCCCTGGTGTGTAGACATTAGTTGCAAAAGTGGAAGCCCCTAGTCGGCTGTCATTTTTCTCCCCTAAGGCAACCATCACAGTTAACCTCACTGTCTGGACACGAGAAAAAGAAAGATTCAAAGTAAAACTGGTTAACATGTCAAAAATATTAACCTGCCAACAGGTGTGTTCAATTGGTGAAATCTTATTTCGCAGGACACTTAGCATTTGTGCTCTCTGTCTTGTGTGAAATACTTCAGTAAAAAAGTACGGGGGAAAGAACAAAAAAAAAAAAAGAAAGAAAGAAATCTTACCCTGACACGATGATCTTGGCCTCATGCAGATGATGGGTCAGAGGTTGTCCAGGTTTGAATCCTCTGAGGACACCCCAGAGCCCCATGGGAAATCTGGGCAGAGGGGCTGGTGGTCCTGTCCCTCCACTTGGCCAGCAAACACAGCCAGAGGGTCCAGAAGGGCTTAAAACCACAGTCTCAGCCAAGAGCCTCTAGGACACAAGCTGCGTACTTGACTCTGTGGTATCACTCTTGCCCGGGAAGAAGTAGCAGAGCTGGGACTTAACTGGTCAACTCTAAAGCCCAGGAATAAGCGACATGATACTTCTCTTTTCTTTACAAAGTAAATGTGAGCCATTTATTTACTCATCCTGAAATTTCATGACCTCTGGAGTATTCCTAGGAGCCATTTAAAAGTCTTCATTTCATTGAAGAACAAAAGAAAAACAACTCCCCTCCCCCTGCCCCCTGGGAGTTTCAATGTTAAAGACGGCCAAGTTTTAAGTTCAGACGAAAGACCCTATTTGTAGATCACATTGAACAGATTCCTTGTATCTTATTTCCAAGTGACCTTGATCGACAGTTCCTGGATGCATTTTTTGGGGGCATCTCCCTTAAACATGCCATCAGCGTGAGCGTGGGATTTCTGACAGGTGGTTTGGAAGAGCAGAGGGGATTGCTTTGGAAGCCTCACCCCACCCACCCCCTTCTCCTAGTTAGAGAGGGAGAACTGGAGCTCCCCGCTACTTCCGCCTGCCCCTACTTCCGCCTGCCCCTACTTCCGTGTGCCGTGTCTGGCTGTTAACTGATGGGATGTGCTCTCACCCCAGCCCGGGGCCTGGAGGCACGCACTGCGTTGGAGCCAGCGTGGAGCACACCGTCTGCGAGAACCCGCCCTGCCCCAAGGGCCTGCCCAGCTTCCGGGACCAGCAGTGCCAGACCCACGACCGGCTGAGCAGCTGGAAGAAGGGCCTGCTGACCGCGGTGGTGGTGGACGGTAATGGCCGCTGGGTGTCCTGACCCTCCTCCCTTCTCCCCCAAGATCTTAGAAACCTCTTGCGGGAACTCACAGGGTAGCCCCCACCCCAATTCACCTGTTTTGTGTTAGTTCATTTAGATTTTAAGTCTGGGTCCTGGTGGAGGTCAGGTGCATAGCAAGGGGAAACCGAGACCATCGTACATGAGAAAAGAGAGATTGTTTCCTACAGGTCCGGGGGATGGGCAAGAGGGGTGGATGAGAAGCATGATCAGCTCGCATGGCTCAGTCGGCAAGTGGGGAGCACACAGGCAAAGCGAGAACGGCCCTTGGGCCAGTGCCTTTATTGTGGTCCACGGGTGGGGGTTAGCAGATTTCCCGTGGGTTTCAAGCTTAAGACAAAGAGGCGTAAAAGGAAAAGGGACTGGGGATCCGAGGGTGGGGGGGATGGTGAGCTCACCATTTGGGCCCATCTGTGAGTTTGGGGTGAGGTGTGTGGGTGGTCGGGGTTTGGGCTTTGGGAGAGTTTCTGCCCCAGGTCTGGAAAGGTGATTATTGACTAGTCTCAAGGTTAGTGTGAAGACAAGTGGCTTCACCAGAGTAAGGTAGATGCTGGGTGGCACGCAAAAAACGTTGATAGTTATGGCAATCCATCCCTTGATGCTTTGGCATCATTCATTTGGAGGATTGTGGCAGTTTGGATGGCTGATATACTTATCACCAGGGGCATAGAATTATCGAGCCAGTACACACAGCATGTGGGGATATTGGTTATCATTTTTAAATGTCAGTAAATAGTAAAACCAATAGTTAGAAGCCTTTGCATAGCCATTTCACCTACCCTTCATGGGAAAGCTAGGAGGAAATGTTGGAGGGTTTTTAGAGTCTGAGGCACTTGTTGAAAAAACCTTGGTTATATTGTAAAACACCTTGATCTCTTGAGCCATTTTATAAGTTGATTTTGCCCACCCCAAATTATTAATGTGCATGCAGCAGCACGGTGGGTCTTATGGCCAAGAGGTAGTCTAAGGATAGGCAGTTATCCAAGACTATCTGGGTGAGGGAATCTATTGGGGTTTTTTGTAATTTTTTTTTACTTGAGAAGCTGTGAGTTAACAAAACAATCATAGATACTATAAAGGGTTCCCAAACATTGTCCCACCATCAAAACCTTACATTGTTGGGACACATTTGTTACAAATGATGAAAGAACTTTGTCATAATATTATTGCTCTCTGTAGTTCATAGCTTATATTTGGTGTGTTTTTCCCCAAACCATCCTATTATTTACAACATGTGTTAGTATTTGTTATAGTTCATGAGAGAACGTTCTCATATTTGTACTTTTCGCCACAGTCCAATATTCACCATTGGTTTACTGTGTTATACTTCCTTGTTCAATCCATCCAAGGTGTACACTCACTGGCTCTATTTCATCATAGAGTTGTGCTGTCATCAGCTCAGTCCATTTCAGAACATTTTCGTTAATGCAAAAGGAAAAATCCCATACCCCCTTATACCTGCCCATTATTGACTCTTAGCACTGATATAGTACCTTCTTTGCCTTTGCTACAAAAATATTACAATACTATCACTAACTATAGTCTATACTTTAACATTAGTTTTATTTTCCCCATGTATCTCCATATTCTTAATACCTTGTAATAGAGGAACATTCTTGTATTTGTACCATTAACCAAAATTATCTACCACCACTGAAGTCACTGTGTTACACAGTCCCTAGATTGTCCTCTAACTTTATTTCAATTGACATTAACCTCCCTAGACTACCCCTTTCAGCCACAATCTTGTTTATAAATAAGCAGTGTTGATTATACTCACTATAATGTGTTACTATCATCAACTCTAACCATTTCTCCACATTTATAACCCCCCTTATTAAACATTCAGCATCAGCTCCCCCTTCTCAACCTGCTTTCCATCTCCTACTAACCTAGGGTTTACTAATTGTACTTAATTCTTATTTGTGAGACCATACAATAGTTGCCCTTTTGTGCCAGGCTTAATTCACTCCACATAATGTCCTCAAGGTTCATTCATGTTATATGCACCCAAGCTTCATTTCTTCTTACAACTGAATAGTTTTCCTTTATATGTATATAACCACATTTTGTTTATCCATTCATTGGTTGATGGACACCTGGGTTGTTTCCATCTTTTAGCAATTACAAATAATGCCATTATGAACATTGGTGTGCAAATGTCTGTTCATGTTCTTGCTTTCAGTTCTTCTAAATATGTTCCTAGTAGTAGAGTTGCCAGGTCATAAGGTAGTTCTATATTTTGCTTCCTGAGGAACTGCCAAACTATCTTTCACAGAGGCTGCATCATTTTACATTCCCACCAACAGTAAAGGAGTGTTCCTATTCACCCTCATCCTCTCTAGCACTTGTAGTTTTCTATTTTTTTTTTTTTTTAAATAATGACCATTTTGTAAGGCATAAAATGGTATCTCATTTTGGTCTGCATTTCCCTAATTGCTAGTGATATTGAGCGTCTTTTCATGTGCTTTTTGGCCATTTGTATTTCTTCTTTGGAAAAATTTCTGTTCAAGACTTTTGCCCATTTTTAAATTGGGTTGCTTTATCATTGAGTTATATGACCTCTTTATAAAAAAACGGAGATAAATGCTTGTCAGGTAGGTGGTTCCCAAATATTTTCTCCCAGTAATAGACTGCCTTTTCAACTTCTTAACAATGTCGTTTGAAGGCAAAAGTGTTTAATTTTGAGGAGATCCCATTCATCTTTCTTTCATTGCTCATGCTTGGGTGTAAGGTTTAAGAAACCAAGATATTGAAGATGTTTCCCTGCATTTTCTTCTAGAAGTTTTGTGGTTCTAGCTTTTCTATTTAGGTTCTTGTTCCATTTTGAGTTAATCTTTTATGTGGTTTGAAAAAGGAGTACTCTTTCTTTCTTTTGGATATGACTATCCAGTTTCCCCAGCACCATTTGTTGAATAAACTGTTCTGGCCCCTCTGGGTAGGTTTGATAGCCCTGTTAAAGATCATTTGACCATATATGTGAGGGTCTATTTCTGAATTCTCAGTTCAATTCCATTGGTCACTATATTTATCTTTATGCCAGTACCATACTGTTTTTACCAACTGTAGCTAAGTAATATGCTTTCAAGTCAGGAAGTGGGAGTCCTCCAACTTTGTTCTTTTTAAAGACATTTTTGGTTATTTGGGGGCCCTTACGCTTGGAAATGAATTTGATAATTGACTTTTCCATTTTTATAAAAGAAGGGTGTTGGGAATCTTATTGGGATTGCATTGAATTTGTAAATCAGTTTAGGTAGAATTGACATCTTAATGATATTTAGGTCTTTGGTTTCTTTTAGCAGTGTTTTGTAGTTTTCTGCTTACAGGTCCTTTATGTCCTCGGTTAAGTTTATTCCTAAATACTTGGTTATTTTGGTTGCTATTATAAATGGAATTTTTTTCTGACTTCCTCATCAGATTGCTCATCAGTAATATATAGAAATGTCAGTAATATATAGTGTAATGATGGCTTTGTAGAATGAGTTTGGTAGCATTCCTTCCTGTTCAGTTTTTTGGAAGAGTTTCATCAAGATTGCTATTAGAGCTCCTTTGAATGATTTGTAGAATTCACCTGTGAAGCTATCTCATCCTGGGGTTTTCGTTTTTGGTAGGTTTTTGATAACTGTTTCAATCTCATTAACTGCAATTGGTTTGTTGAAGTCTTTTTCTTCTCAGGTCAGCGTAGGTTGTATTTCTGTTTCTAGGAATTTGTTCGTCTACATTGTCTATTTTGTTGGTGTTCAGTTGTTCATAGCATACTCTTATCTCTTTTATTTCTGTATGTCAGTTATAATGCCCACCTCTCATTTATGATTTTATTTATTTACATCTTCTCTCTTTTTTCTTTTGTCACTCAGCAAAGGGTTTGTCAATTTTGTTGATCCTCTTGAAAAACAAGCTTTTGGTTGTTTTTTTCCCTCAATTTCATTTATTTCTGGTCTAATCTTTATTTCTTTCCTTCTGCTTGCTTGGGGATTGTTTCTCTTTTCTTTTTCTAGTTCTTCCAGGTGTGCAGTTAGGTCTTCAATTTTAGCTCTTCTTTTTTTAATGTAAACATTGGGGGCTATAAATTTCCCTCTAAGCACTGCCTTCACTGCATCCCATACATTTTGATATGTTGTGTGCTCATTTTGATTCGTCTTGAGATATTTACTGATTTCTCTTGCAATTTCTTCTTTGACCCACTGATTATTTAAGAGTGTGTTGTCTAATGTCTATATACCTGTGAATTTTTCTTTCTGTCCCTTATTGATTTCCAGCTTCATTCCATGATGATCAGAGAAAGTGTTTTGTATAATTTCCATATTTTTTAATTTACTGAGACCTGCCTTGTGACACAACGTATGGTCTATCCCGGAATAGGATCCATGAGCATTTGAGAAGAAATGTATATCCTGCTGTTTTGGGCTGTAATGCTCTGCAAATGTCTGTTAGATCTAGTTGATTTCCAGTCTTTCACTTTCAGCCTGATTGTGTCCTTACATCTAAGGTGAGTCTCTTGTAGACAGTATATAAATGGCTCATATTTTTTTATCTATTCTGTCAGTCTGTGTCTTTTAATTGGGAAGTTCAATGTTATTACTGTAAAGGCATTATTTACTTCATCCATTTTATCCTTTGATTTTCCATTGTCATCTCTACTATTGTCTGTCTTTTTACCCTTTTAATTACCCTTACTAATATTCTTCATTTATGCACTCTTCTCTAAGTCTTTCACCCTTGTCTTTTCCTTTTATGCTACAAAATTCCCTTTAATGTCTCTTGTAAATCTTGTGTTTTGGTTACAAACTCTTTTAGACTTTGTTAGTGAAGACTTTAAACTCACCCTCATTTTTGAAGGACAATTTTGCCAGATAAAGAATTCTTGGCTTGCAATTTTTCTCTTTCAGAATCTTAAATATATCATACCACTGCCTTCTCGCCTCCATGGTTTCTGATGAGAGATCAGCACTTAATCTTATTGAGCTTCCCTTGGATGTGATGCATTACTTTTCTCTTGCTGCTTTCAGAATCCTTTCTTTATCTCTGGCATTTGTTATTGTTAATAGCAGCTGTCTCAGAGTAGGTCTATTCAGATTTATTCTGTTTGGGGCGTGTTGTCCTTCTTGGATATTGATATTTATGTCTTTCATAAGGGTTAGGAAGTTTTCAGTCATTATTTCCTCAAATATTTTTTTCTGACCCTTTTCTATTCTCTTCTCTTTCTGGGATACCTGTAATGCATATGTTTGTGCATTTTGCATTGTCTTTCAGTTCCCTGAGGTCTTATTCCATTTTTTTCAATCTTTTCTCTTTTCTTCTGTCCTTTGAAGTTCAGATACTCTGTCCTCCAATTCATTCTGTCCTCAACCAATTCAAAGCTATTATATGCTTCAAATGTATTTTTAATCTCATCCATTGTGTCTATCATCCCCATAAGCTCTGTAACTTTTCTTTGCAGGCTTTCAAATTGTTCTTTATGCTCACCCAGTGTCTTCTTAGTATTTTTTCTCTCTTTTAGGAGATTTGTGTGAACATCATTGGTTGTCTTAAATCCTGTGTCTCATCAGGATTTTTTACTTGATCCTTTGGCTGGAACATATCTTCCTGTTTCTTAGTATGTCTAGTAATTTTTTGCTGATATTTAGGCATCTGATTATGTTAGTGACTACTCTCACAGTTGATTTCTCTCTCTTGCCTAATGGTTTTGTTTCACAGCTCTTCTTTGATTTTTGGTTCAACTTATTCTAAAGCTTTAAGATCATCCAGATTACATTATCAAAACAAGGCCAGTGATCCACTGGAGTGCAGACCAGATCAAGGGGGCCTGGGACATGAGAGACTCCAAAAAATGTTTTCACTTCTTGTAGTTTCACAGACTGCCAGCAGATGGTGCTCTTCTGTGAACCTTTCCGTGGAGGTGTCTCTTTCAACCTCTACTCGCTGGTCATTCTGGTCTGGTCAAAGCTAAGATTAAATATGGGCTCCGCAGGCCAAACTCACTGAAGAGAACCCACTCTCCACCCTCTTCCAGGGAGGAAGATGTCCATTCCCCTCTCAAATATCCATAGTGGGCCATGGGTTTTACCTAGGTTATTCACCTTGAAGGTGGGGGGATGGGTGCCGTTACTGGCTGCAGGAGCTAGTAACTCCCAGTTTTCCCTTTGGCCTCTTTGTCTTTCTGTCCCTCTCCCTCCTGGATGGTGTGCAGCACTCTCTTGGTCTGCAGACCCCCAAAGCAGCTCCTTCAGACAGCTTTTTGCCCTTCCTCTGTTGTTTTTGTAAGAGAGTTGAGCCCTGCTGCCCTACCCCAACACCCTCTTCCTGGAAGTCCTCCCAAGTGGCTATTTGTTGTTTCATTAGCCCTTATTAGCATGTAAAGGGGCAGGCACTTAGGCAAAGGAACTGAGGACAAACCTGTGGGCCCCTAGATGTCAGAAGAGGACATGTTTAGCATACCACAATGGGGTAGCAGAATACAAGGTGGCTTTATAGTCATAGAGGCCATGACTCGTGGCAACAAACATTGCATAAGGAAGCAGGTTTGATGTTTAGGCAGGCTGTCATTTTAACCATGAGGTAGTCTAACAGTTTTATCCCATTTTTCAAAGTAGCACCTCTTTATCAGCTGGCTCGAGCATAGGGGAGGCTCTGGTTCATGGGGATGACCCTCATTGGTGGTCTTGGTTGGTGTCCTCTCCAACAGTGAATTAACGGGCTGGGATAATGTTATCTCAGACTAGTTTATGGTCTCCAGGGGCCAACCTGGGTATAGGTATCCCAAGTAATAATCCATAAAGGATAGGGGATTTTGTGATTTTGTCATGGGCTTTTAAATACCATTGGGCATCTCTAGTCATGACATTTTGCAGGTTTCTGTAAAACTTTGTCATCACAGAGCTCCATGACTTTTATAGGGTGGTCTAGTATGTACCTCGCAGAGGCTTTTTCTGCATATTCCCACCCAGCCTCCACACTTCCCTCTGCAGGGAAAATATGTTTTAGTCTAACAAGCCAATTGGGTGTTAAGTCTTTGGAGGCACTGTTTATAATATAATACCTTGTCTTAGAATAGTATGGCCAGCAAGCTGTGGTAGAGGACAATTCACCATGCAGGTTTGATTTGATTCTACTCATGAGGCCATTGGTGCTGTATGAGAATGTTAAGTTACACCTGGGTTGAGAATCCCTTATGCATTGGTGCCAATGGACCCATTTGATATATAGGTTGGAG
Organism: Tolypeutes matacus; assembly: GCA_026826555.1. Taxonomy (NCBI): domain Eukaryota; kingdom Metazoa; phylum Chordata; class Mammalia; order Cingulata; family Chlamyphoridae; genus Tolypeutes; species Tolypeutes matacus. Next base: position 14,603,398 of record JAKSZT010054540.1, on the reverse strand, counting down.
AGTTTGGGTTCTCAGCCGTGTTCATTGACATGCTGAGTGCAGGTGGTTGAGAAGCAACAACCAACCATCTCCTCTTTCCCATCCCTAGGGTACAATTTTAGGATTATCCAAATTTTGTTGGTGCATTCCTGGGCCTGTGTGTAAGGTTAAGACCTCTGCAGCCAGCAGAAATACTACAACCCAGAGCCAGGGTGAACACTGACATGGTGCCAGGCAGTGAGATCCAGCTTCTGGGGCTGCTGCTTGCATCATGTCAGCCAGGCCAGGTGAGGCTTCTCCCTTGCTGACAGAAGGCATCATGCACTTCTCTCGGGGCTTTCTGTAGGGCATGTTTGCCAGCCCAGGTGTTGCATCTTGTGTAGGTAATGGGCACTCCTGGCAGGGCAAAAAGAAGTCTTTTTTTTTTTTTCCATGGCTGGCATCCACCAGATGCAGCTTTCCTTCATCCCTAAAGGTGACCCAGGCTGTTCCACTGCTTGGTTTGGGAGCTGTAATCTCTACTTCCTCGTGGCTGGGAGACCCACCAGATATGCTGTGTAGGAATGAATTTTAGGTAGTTTTTGGCAGTGTGCTCCATTGTGGTGAGTCAAGGGTTTGTGGAAATGGGTGAGGCTGCAAACTGTTTCCAAATGTGGAGCACCCCCTCACCCCCACCACAAGGGCCTTTAAGGGAAAATTATTTTGTTTCCATTGGCCTGACTCTTCTGCCAGACCTCTGTCCACCACCCAAGAGTCAGTGAAGATGTGGAGATTGGGCAACTGGGAGCTCAGGGCATCCTGGAGGGCTAATTGGACTGCTTCCAGCTCTGCCAACTGTGCAGACCCCAAACAGCTATGTTGGGTAAGCAGGGTGTTTGAGGCATGGTGATATGCCGCGGGCTCCCAGTGAGCTGCACTGCATACAACAGTGTTGCCATTGGTGAGAAAGAGAGTGTTGAGGACTCCCTTTCCATGCAGATGGTTGGTCCCAAGGGGCTCCCCACTTGGATAGAGGAGGGGGTCAAGATCTGTGAGCAAGGGGCTGAATACAGGGGAAGCCACATCCTCCTGTAATACCCTGTTTATCAGGTTTAACTGTCCCCTATTGCTGCCATTTCCATTTTACCAGTGAGGCTTCAGAGGCTGTCTGAGCCCCTGCTAGGAATTAACTCTTACCCTTGGCATTAGGGGAATCTGCATGCACAGCCTGAGCGGTTGAGGCCCTGTAAGCATCTCCATTTATCAGAAGAGCCCCAAAAGCAGTCAGGACTTGCCATGCTTGGTCCAAAGACTCCAAGAGGCATATTCACAGGTAGCCAAGGCCCCTCACCTAAGTCCATTCCCAGTAGGACAGGAGCATGGCGTGGGAAGTGGCCCCAGTGTGCCAATTCTAAGGCGCCTTGCAGGGGCTCTCCCCACTGAGAAGCAGCAGGTGTACATGTGATTTTGTTTATGGGCTGTAATGGGAGTGAGAGATGTGGGATGTGTTACCTGAGAACAATAAGAAGCCTCACAGGTGTGATGCACATCTTTGTACCTGAGTGGGCTTGTGTTTGATGGTGGTGGGGATCTGGCTGCCACCAAGGGCCAGATGATGCCCAGGAATTTGACAGAATTTAATGGCCCTTGTATTTAATGGGGTATTATTTATTGCTCAGCTCATTTCTGTAAATGATGTGAGTGTGGGCCTCTGGGAGGCCCTTTTTAGAGTCATCCTTTAATTGTATGTCAGCTATCTGGTGCCAGGAGTGTTTTGGTTTTTTTTAAAGACCCATTGTTAGGGTCTTGGTGGCAGTAGTTAGAATTTTTTTTTTCTTTAGGCATTGGCACTGAGTGAAGCATGTTGGCCAAGTCAGTCTCAGCAAAGCAATTGCCCACACGCCTGTGTATATCTTTTAATAAAATTAGATGATTTTAGGAATAGGGGCTCTTATGAGCAGGACTTGTGCATGAAGGTGGATATAGTTGCCCTTCTTTGGTGGAGGGAATAACTGGCCCAGTAGGGCTAACATAGGGGAAGATGGTAAGTGTAATGACAGTTTCTAAGTTGCTTAAGACATGGGGATAATAACAGGCCCCTTCTCCCTGTTATTATCTCCAGTAGTTGCTTAGTCACCTCACACCAGGGGTTACAGCTTCTCTATCCCATGGATCAGGGGACGAAGAGTCAGCTTCGGAGATAGCCGCCACATAAGGGTCGCATAAGCCAGCAGCACCATTGCTTGTGGGGCACCGTCTTGCTTCCCATGGAGGGGGTGCCCCCGAACTTAGGGGAGGGCTTAAGACCCAGATGTGTGGTCCACAGACAGAGTGGTTGGCACCTCCCACAGCAGTCTTCCAGGTCTGGTGCTCTCCCTGTCAGCCCATGTGCCTTTAGCGCTAGCCACCTTACTTGCAAGTCACAGCTGGGGGTGCAGGGGGCATGCCCATCTCCTCCCTGCTTTGTGGGCTTCTACTGTCAGAATTCGCAACAAGACCTTCATTCTGTACCTAGTGTTACCTACTCAGTGTCAACCTACTCAGTGTCAGTGTCACCCGACACCAGTCTTTCCCATTCAGGGGAGCGCTCTAAACCACAGGGGTTTCTGTCTTGCCATCCTAGGGTTGGCCATTGGCACTTCCTGGGTAGGACTCAGAGCTGTAGGGCCACCAGTTTGGGGTGGGAAGCTTAGGCAACACCTGGCAGAGGTGACAAGTGGCAGCACAGAGGAGCACAGATGTCAGTGAGCTGGGTACCCTGTCCAAATAGGATTTGCTATCTGAGAGAGCGAGCAAGTGAGCCAAGAGCGGCCAAAGCACTCACTGTGCCACTTGTTCTGAGTTTGTTAAGTTGGTTTTTTAATTTGGGTCCAGGCAGAGATCAGGTGCGATGCAATAGGAAACTGAGGCCATCAAGCATGATGAAAGATAATTTGTTGCTCTCAGGTCCCAGGGAGAGAGGAGGGCCATGAGAATGGGAAGTGCGATTGGCTGGGGTGGCTCAACCAGTGGGTGGGGAGCACACAGGCACAGCAAGGGGGGGGGCGGGGAAGGACCCATGGACTGCTGCCTTTACTGTGGTCCAGGGGTGGGGGTTAGCAGATTTCCCACAGGAGTCAAGGATTAGTCAGTTTAAAGCAAACACACATGGGAAGGGGACTGGGGGTCCAAAGGCAGTGAGGATGGTGAGCGTATCCTTTGGGCCCAGCTGTGGGTTTGGGGTGAGGTATGTGGGTGACGGGGGTGGTGGCCGCAGATGTGCGTTTGGGCTCTGGGGGAGCTTCTGCCCCAGGGCTGGAAAGCTGCTTATTGACTATACCAAAGGTCAGTGTGGAAGCAAGTGGCTTTGCCAAAGTAAGATGGATGCTGAGGCAGGATGCAAAAAAAAAAAAAATTTGATACCAAATTTGACACCACCCAATAGGTACAGGCCATGCAAAGCCTTCCACCAGTTCCACCACAGACCCACTTTGTGAGTAGGAGGTAGGACTTGGGTGACCCAGCTCTGAGGGTCCCCCAAAGCAGGCACCAAGGCAGGAAGCACCCCAGATTCCTTCTGTACCCCCATTTCTCAGCAAGGTGGGCATGCTGACATCCTGCTCTCCAGCACCACGTGCTGAGAGGCCCAGGACAAACACCAAGGAGAGCGAGGTTCTGCAAGACCATGTCCCTCTCCAGTGTTGCTGCTTTCTCCTGTTTTTTTTTTCTTTTTTGGCTCATTTTGGATTTACTCTGACTCCTTGACTGAGGAGTCTGGGAAAATGTTGAGAACAGTTTGAAATTTGGGAAGTGCAGGTCACATTCTCTTTCAATGAGCTTTCTCCCAAATCAAAAATCTCTGCCTCACTGGGCAGTGCTAATATTTCCAGGGGCTGACAAAATTCTTGGTAGTGTATTATTTATAGGTAGGACTTTTGAGGTTTGCATATTGTAGGGAAAGGCACCCAGGACCTAGTTCAGGGTTTTTCATACCTATAATTCTACTCATCTTCACACACAGCAAATGCATGAAGTTAGCATATATCATCTCATTTAATATGCAAACACAGCTGTGCAAATGTGAGCTCAGAGATCCAGAGAGGTGATGTGGATGCCCCAGCTCATGCAGGTGATCGGAGGCAGGCGAGGTAACGACCCACGTCTGGGAAAGTTGACTTGACTCACAGAGAATAAGTAGCTCTCCTCTTGCTTCCAGTACTGGTGTAAGACAGGAAGCATGACTTTAGCAAGAATGACAGCTCCCAGGCCTGATTTTTAGGTAGCCGTTTAAGTGTTGGCAGGAGAATGACATGTGTGTGTCAGGTCTGAGGTGGCTTTCCCATGATCCGTTATTATTTTGGCAGCTGAGAGAAGAACTTCTAAGCTCTACATTCCACAGGACACTGTGACAATCTCAATTGTGCCTAACTGTGAGGGTCTGGCCAGGCGTCAGTGGAATAAGCCCCCAGACCCACAGCTTTTTAACCCAATGACCTGAGCCAACAGCTCTGAACCAGCTTGTAAGATGATGCCTGACATTCTAAATAGTAGCAGATAATACCAATCCACTCAGCTGCGGAGGTGGCTCCCCAGATATTTTTCTTTTTAAAAAGAGCACCTCTTTTAGCTAGCAGACCCATGGGAGAGACCCACCCTCCCAGAAAGGAATTCCTGCAGCTGCAGTCCCATATTCACATACACCCTCAGTGCTTTCTGCCCGGGCAGGGGCAGAGGAGAGGCTTCAAGAAACCTCAGCCACATTCAGCCCCCAGTCAGGAGGGACATAGCAGCGACGAGAGAAGCAGCCTTGTTTCTGAACTTTCAGCCATCCCCAGAATTCCAGATAAAGGCACTTTCAGGTCCTTTTCCACATCCTCTCCCACTTTGCGGGAGCAAGAAGAGGTCAATTCTAAAACAGACCCATGCCGTTTTCATTTCCACTCAACTACGTGCAGCGGCGTTGTTATTCTTTCCTTGGTCATTTATTCAATGCAGAAATCCCATTTAAATGTCTCTTTTTTCCATGGATTTCTCCAAGCCCAGATTAAACTTCTATTTTACTTTCCAACCACTTTTGGACGGCTGAGTCTCTGGGTTCCCTTATCATCACAGGAGCTGAAATTTCTCTCTCCCCAGATCCTCCATCCAGGTAGCCTCGTGACGAAGCTATTTGGGAAAGCTCATTGGGTTGAACATGTAGCTTTTCACCCACTGGCTTTTTGTTTCTTTCTGCCCAAGTAATTAATAATTATAGCCCAAGTGCCACTGTCTTTGATCTGAAAAGTTCGACCTTATTTGATAAGGACAGCTCAGAGGCAGTAAGAAGTTTGCCTTTGAAGGAGAGACCCCAAGTTCACAGTCCTTCTCTTGGGGTGGAAGTGCTATGATTTCTCTCACATTTGCTTTCATTTCTCTCGCAAATATAAACAGAAGCCAACATTTTCTTTTAAAGGAACATTTCACACGGGTAAAAACAAATTAATACGTGGTCAATTCAGAAGGCGGGGGAGAAAGCAGATTATAACTGTTCCTCTCAAAACTTCATTTATAAAAGGCACAATTTTCACTCAGCCCTGATAGAACGATTCCTGCGGTTGGGCTCCGGACTCTTCTGAAACCTATTTTAACTGCACTATTCATAGCAACTGCTATCGCCGCCGAATTCTTTGGCTAGTGACAAACAGTTCAAGAAAGGGGAAGCTGTTTTTTTTTTTTTCTTCTTTTTTCTCTTATTTAAAGAAAAAAAAAATTGTTGCAGAGGTAGATTTTTCCAAGGGAGGGCTCAGGACCACAAATCCCTACCACCTCCAACAGAAGACAAAGGCTCTCCTTAGAAAATGCTTCTAAGTGGAAAAGCCTTTTAACAGAAACCCATTTAGATGGCCCATTGCCAAACCCACCCCATTCCTGCTTTCCCTGTGGAATCTCATCCAAGTGGAAACCTTCAGGAGTTCAGTCCTCACTGTCCAGGCCAGCAGGCCTCCCGCCCACTGAAGTGTCTGGACGTGGCACTGTGTTCCCCAGCGCCTGCCCCCTGGCATGGCAGGAACTCATCCAGGTTGGAGCCCCCTCAGCGGGAGGCACACAGGATGGTTAGGACGCTTGGAGTTCATACCGGCCACGCTGGCTGGAGTTGTTTGATGAAAAAGAGAATGTTGTAAAGTGGCGGGACCCAAGGGCAGGAGTGAAGCCAGCCATAGAAAGGTGTGGGGCTGGGACTCTGAAGATGCCAGGACCTCTGCCTGTGTTGACCACAGCTCGTTTGCCAGTCACTTCTTCCTGCCCCCACAGCAGACTGGCTTCCTCCCAACTTGTCCACGTGCAGGCTGACAGGGCCACCCCACAACACCTCTCACCTGAGTCCCTTAGCCAGTCCTTCGGGGCCAGATACGTTTCAGAATTAGGTGTTGGAAAGGTAAGAACAGTGCGTCAACCATGCATCACTTAACATGCCCAGGAGCGGGGGTGAGGGGGTCTGGGGAGCACCCCACATTTAGACACATGGATATCTCTGCCAGGTCACCTATGACCAGTTCCAGTAAGTGATGTCTTGGTTTCCTGTAGCTGCTGTAACAAAATATCACAAACTGGGTGGCTGAAAACAATAGACATTTATCATTGTACAGTTCTGGAGGCTGGAAGTCAGAAATCAAGGCTTCGGCAGGGCCACACGCACTCTGACATCTGTAGGGGAGTGTCAGTTTCCTCCTTCTGGTCGTAGGCTGGCAGTCCACAGCATTCTCTGCCTCAGTCGCCACCTGACACCTTCTCTTCTGCATCAAATTTCTTCTTCTAAGGACACCAGTCATATTGGATGAAGGACCCTCCCTACTCCATGTGACCCCATTGTAACTTGCCTAATTCCATCTGTAATGTCTCTATGCCCAAATAAGTTCACATTCTGAGATGCTGGGGACTAGAACTTCAACATATATTTGGGGGGGGGATGCAGTTAGAGCCATAAAAACATAAAAAATGGTAGACTGAAGACTAGCAGGAGCCTCATGTCAGTCAAGGCTGGTTTAAACACAAATGAGAAAAATGCTTGCAGTTTTCAGAGCTTTTTCTGCATCTGATAGGGGAGTGCAGACTTCTCTGGGACTCACCCGCCGACCCACTCACCTGACTGTATCTGGACATCTGGACTGAGTTCCCAGGAGAGAGCCACTGATTGGCACATCACAATCAGGTGACCCCTGCCCATCCAGTCGGCTGAGACCTGGGCTGGGAGGGGCTTGGGTGAGCCCTGGGCTTGTGGTGGCCTCAAAATTAAACGACATCTCCACCTTAGTAAGACCTTGAAACTGCTGGCAGGGACAGCAGTGAGAGCACTAGGGCCAGAAACGTCCTCTTCATTGCAGAGGGCCGGGAGGACTCCTCTGAGCCTCCACCAGGCAGTTGTGGCCTGGAGCCCTCAAGCCTCCAGTCTGTCTCGCCTGCCCTGTCTGTGGCTTCCCCAGCCAAGCGTGAGTCCTGCCAAGAAGCCAGAACCCACGCCAAACAGTCCAGCCTCAGTCTGAATTTCATCTCAGCACCCGCCAGCCAGGCAAGAAGGATGCGCCAAGCTCCTTCTCCTTGGAGAATGTGGTTGTATAATTTTCAAGAAGATTTAGCTTCCTCCTGTACTACTAAGGATGTAAGAGCGTTGGCACCACTGCCCAAAGCAGAATCCCAGACCTCATGTTATTTACCAGGACCTTTATCCTGCAGATTAATTTCCCACCTAAAACCATCTAGAGGGCGATATTCAGAGAATTTTGAAGGGCTCTGAGCCTCCGTGTGCTCCAGTTTAATAAAAGTTGTTCTGTCTCTTTGGAAGGTAATGGTACTCCTGGTTAGATGTGGGGAGCGCTGAATTATGAGCCAAGTCCTCAAAACAGATGGGCAAGTTAAGGGAATTCCAGCAGAGTGGAGGAAAGAAGCCCACCTCAGGGCTCAGCTCAAGAGCCTGGTGGCCCAAGCTGCCCAGCCATAGAGGGGGAGGTGTCAGCAGGGGTGGAGTGGAGTGCAGATGGGACGTGG
>JAKSZT010054540.1:14404429-14595429 GCA_026826555.1 Tolypeutes matacus | reverse complement strand
TTGGGAGTGGGTGCAGGTGAGGGGTGGGGAGTGGGTGCAGGTGGAGTCAGTATGCCTTCTCACCTGTGGTCATGGCCCAAGTCGCTCTCATCTGGGCTTGAGTCCCCCTGCTCTGGAGAGCCCCCAGAGGCCCCACCCCCACTTCTCTGTCACTCAACCCAGAGAGCCCAGGTGAACAGCCTCCTCCCTTCCCTGTCTGTCCTCTGTAAGTTACCTCAAATGGCCTCTCCTTTCCTCCCCTAATCCCGTTTCCATCTCTGCCCCAGACTTCCAGGACAGTAGTGGTTTGTGTTCAGCAGCGCCATCCTGCCCCTGGTGTGTTTCTGGTGCTCATAGTTCTCTGCTCAGGGAGTGAACAGCGATGGTGGAAACTGAACCAGCCTGGGAGGGAAGAACCCGCCCTGGGCCGAAGGACTGGGACAGCAGTGCCTGCTGCGCGAGCCTGTGTGTTCGCCTGTGAGATGGAAACATGACAGCACCCACATGAGCACAATCCACCGAGCACGTTGCCTGACACACAGTAGATGCTCAGTAAACATCACTCATTTATGATGGAATCGCCACCACCATCGTCATCACTATTATCACTGTGACTGAATGAAGCCCACAGCTCATTACTCCCAGTATTGAGTCAGTGCTTAAAAATCTACGGTTTTCAAACCATAATTAAAATCCACAGTTTACAAACCATAGCCAAGAGAGTCTTCCTCGGTTTACACTAGGTCTCCCGTAGCCCTCCTTCTATCTGACCCGTCCTCCAGTGGCCCCATCCAAATGAGGGGCTAACACCCCAGCCTGCTAGCTAGGAAATGGGTCATTTCTTCCAGCTTACTCCCTGCCCTCCAACAGCTCAGGTTAGACCTGGCTCATGAGACTTTTCTCATTCTGTGCATACTAAGTTTTTATGGAAGTGTCCATGAGACCACCAGGTCTTTGCGCATTCCATATTTATTAGGAATAAAAGTTGAAACATGCTTGGTTTGCTTAATTTGGAAGCTAAAAAATCTCCAATCTATTCTTAAAAGATTTTCTTGTCCCCACAACTAACTGGGAGAACTTAGTTAAGCACACAGTCCCTATAGCTCCTTTCTAGTGCTCCTTTCCAAGACAAGATTTCCTCCCAAGAGCACTGACCAGCAGAGAGCCACAGGAAAGGAGCCTGTGGACAGCTCCTAAACCCAGATGTGGCTTAATGAATGTCGTCCAATCACAAGAGCCCAGAGAGGCTGGGGCTGCTATGACAAATACCACGCCTGGTTGGCCCAATCAACAAAAGTTTATTGGCGCACAGTTTGGAGCCTAGAAGTCCAACATCAAAGCATTGGAAGACCTTGTTTTCTCTGGAGTCTAGAACGTTCCAATGGTAACTTGCCGGCAATCCTTGTTGTTCTTGGCTTGTAGGTGCGTCTCTGCCTCCATCACAGGGCAATCTCTCTTTCCTTCTTTGGCTTCTACTTCCATGTCCAATTTCCTTTGTTTATAAGGACTTCATCCATTTTGGATTAAGGCCCACCTTCATTCAGTTTGGGCACAACTTAACTAAAAACATCTTCAAAGTTCTTATTTGCAATGGGTTCCCACCCACAGACCAGGGTTGGGACCTGAGCATGCCCTTGTGGGGGACATGATTCAATCCCCAACACTGGATAAGACAGAACATCTGTTATAACTAGAGCTTCCAGCTCAGATGCCAGTGTCCTCTGAGGTCAGGTGAACTTCAGAAGCTTTTCTCCACCCCTGCCATGCTCGCCCGAGTCTAGAAGGCCACATCATCATGACAGCTTGTAGTAGAGACAAAAGACTGGGCAGAGGTCACACAGTTTTCCTCTCTTTGGAGATTCCCTTTGCAAAATAATCAACTAAATGGCATTAGATATCAGGTGACCAAGAGAAAGAGACCAACTGTGCATTCCTCTTTCTTAGGGAAGAACAAATCTGTTCATTTGTTCAAAATCTGTTCCTAAGAAGGAAAGAACAAATCCATTCATTTGTTCAAAAATATTTCCTGAATCCTTCTGCAAGCTAAGTTCTGGGCTCAGCCCAGCGACACGAGATGAAACCTTTTCCCCCTGTCCTCAAAGTGTTCACAGTTCCATAAGTTCTTTAGTTTAAAGGTAATTAAAGGGAAGCAGCTGTGGCTCAATCAGTAGGGCTCCCGTTTACCATATGGGAGGCCCCAGGTTCGGTTCCCGGGGCCTCCTGGTGGGGGCAGGCCCACCCGCACGGCGTGGTTGGCTGACCCAGTGAGCACAAGCAGCAAGACGGGGATAAATGAATAAATTTTAAAAATCTTAAAAAAAATAAAAAATAAAAAAAATAAAGGTAATTAAAATACATCCCTTCCCAACTCTGTTAGTAATGGGCCCCTCCTTATAAGAAATTTCCTTATATATGAGAGTTGCTCAAATAATGACAGAACAACAGGCTAATGGCAGAGGGCTTTAACGGAGGTGAGTGTAAAGTGCAGGAGTTAGGGAGATGTTTGTCCTACCCCAAGTCAGATGGTGTGAGAGGAGGGTGCTCTGGAGCAGGAGCTTCTGGAGTCATGGAGTTTTCCAGAAGACTGAGTACTGGGAGAGCTTTCTGGGTAGAAGGAACAGCTTGGCTTGTTCAGAAGCTCAGGGGGTTCAACAAGCAGCCAAAAATGGGATTTCTATCCTGCCTGGGGACGTGGCTCTTACGATTTGTCCTAGAGTCCATTCCCTGCATTCCCTTTCTGTGCTGGATTCCTACCCTGTTTCCCCCAGAACCACCTAGTACATATCACAGCTCTGCAGCTTTTATCCAGCAACTGCAGGAGCACAGAAACTTTTAGCAAACACACTGGACACTACCCAGTTTCCACACACACACACTCCCCTTTTCCTTCTTCCCCACATCTACCACAGGGGCATGGCGCCCAGGCTCAACCTCGAAACCTATTCAACTTACACAGGCGTTAGCACACAGCCATAATGTATGTCCAGCCTCATATTTTCATGACCTTTGGAAAAAGGAAATGCCATATCCTTACACAGGATAAAAAGAATCCTGGAACCCTCATCCACCCTGCTACCCACACAAGTCTGAGCGCCTTTTCCCACTGGCTGCCCGTGCAGGGTTCACATGCCTGCATAGGTGGACCCGGGCACCAGGCTCCTGGGACCTTTTAATCCTGCCCTGCAACCTCCCATCCCTTGGGGCTTGCCCATCTCACCCATGCCCTGCACCCACACATGACCCCCATATTCCTGCCCATGTCAATGCCCACTCACCTTTCCCTCCACAGAGAAGCCTTGTGAACTCCACTGCTCGCCCCTTGGGAAGGAGGCCCCGCTGCTGGTGGCCGACCGGGTGCTGGACGGCACACCTTGCGGACCCTACGAGACAGACCTCTGCGTGCACGGCAGGTGCCAGGTAACCGCCTTTCCTTATGGCCTGTGGAGCAGGGATGGGGCAGGGTCTGCAGAAGGGGCTTCCCTCTCCCCAGAGTGGGGAATGAGGCCTGCGGGGTGGGGATTTTCTCAAGAAGCCTACACCTTGCTCCCTGTCCACCCTCGGGCCTGATGGAGCAGGATGCCTTCCTGCTCTGTGTCATGCCAACAAGGAGTCAGGGCACAAAGAGTAGAGGCAACGGAATCATCTTTAAAAATGTTTCAATAGCTTTAGACACTGGCAAAGAGAAAAGCAGGTCAAATACTAAGATAAGGCTGGAGGGTATATAGAAAGGTATGTTTTTGGACAAGCTGCGCTGTTTAGTTACAAAAGGTAGTGTAGACCTGAGCAGATGCCTTTGCAGGGAATATCCAGGGAGGTTGATGCACCTGCTCCCAGGGGATGCTGCACCTATGGGTCCCTTGACCTAACCTAATGTCAGCTGTCATTGACCACTGAGAAGATGGTAAATGCCACTTTAAAAGACAAAAAGAAAAAGGGAAGGAGGGAAAGAAGGAAAGGACAGGCAAGGAGGGAGAAAGGAAGAGAGGAAGGGAGAGAAGGAGGGCTAGAAGAAGGGTGAAAGGAAAGAGGGAAACTCAACATTCCACCTGCATTTAAATCTGCGTGAGCTGAGGCCCCATTTTAGCACGTGCCCTTCCCAAGCTCCACACTCTGTCCTTCTGTCAGGTGACTGCACTCCCTCTTTTGTCATCAGGACAAGCATCCTTCTCCTAGCTGTGGCGGCATCTTGGATGTTGGGTGGGTGCAGATTTTCACTGCCCAGAGGGGTTTGGCTCGGGCACTGCCACCTGCGATGGTGCCAAACATAATGGCCCGATGGCCTGGTGCAGTCTGTCCCCCATGACCGCAGGCACCTGCTCTCCATCATCACTGTGGCCATCAGCAGGTAGGGCCACGAGAGCCACGGGGGATGGGTGGCTCCCAGGGCCCTGAGCAGGTGGATCAGTGTCAGACATGCCACGCGTGGCTGCCACCAACCCTTTGCCACAGGAAGAAACACCAGGTCCTTCCTCAGATTCTAGCTTCTTGTTTGGACTCCACTGGCCAGCACCTGTGGGAGACCATGCACAGTGTCCTCTTGCCCAGGGCCACTGGAGGGCCGTTGGTTTTTGTTTGGAAAAGAGAAACTGCTTTCCAGGAGCTGCATGGCTACTGATGCCTCCAGGGTCTCCATACATTCCAAAATTCACACACAAACACCCCCAAGGCAATCTCTCATGCTCAGTTTGAGGTAATCACTATACAAAGTGCAAGTTCCAGGGTGGGAGATGTTTGGGAAAAGACCCTGCCCGTCCTCATTTAATAGTTGTTGTACCAGAAACCAGCCCCAAGCCTCCCCTGCACCCAAAGAGGCTCTCCGCCCCCTTGATGCCTAGGAGAGTTTGGGTGAGTGCACGAAAGACAGAATGAAGGAAGGGCCGGTAAGCACGACCACAAAGATAGCATCTAGCATGGTGCCTGCAGCAAGCCATTTCAACCCTAGGGGATTTTTCTCCCCTGCAAAAGCCCAAACCTATCCCAAACTGGGATTTTTCCAGGCAAAAGCCTGACACATTCCAGACTCCCTCCTGGTGGTGTTATCAAATGTGGGTGCATGCGGGTGAGAAATACTTGGTGCCCAAGAGTCTTAGCAAGATAGCCTCCCAGGAAAGAAGCCCTCCCCGTGAATGGTCAGGGTCTGGCCCCTTGAGGGGTATGGGAAAGCGCTTATCATTATTACTAAAATGAGGAATTGCTGACAGTTCCCCATAGACTGAGCAAGCCAGGTGCGTGGTTTATGTCCTTAAATTATACCCTTGTAGAGGCCATACTACAAGGCCGGCATGTGTCATGGCCTTTGATAATAACTTCCAAAGTAAGAGTACATGGACCCTCCAGGGTAGGGCCAGTTGGGCCACTCCCAGTGCTTTCCAGCATCTTCTGCAGCGTGTTCACCCACGTAGAGGCATTTCCAAGAATCCTGAAATTCTCTGGCCAGTGGGGTCCCTCTGACTGGCTGATGTAATTTTGGCTCTAAGGGATTAGTGTCCATGGGCCCCTCTATGATGCTGGTTCCAACTAGGGAATCTTCCCCAGATTATGCTAGTTTGAGTCTTTTGTGGACCCCAGAAAATTATGTTTCTGTGCATGTAAACCTGTTGTAGGTGGGACCTTTTGTTTAGATTCTGCGCAGGGACCTTTCGATTAGATAGCTTTTGATTAGACTGCTTCAGGTCCTTTGATTAGTTTGCAGGACCCAGGGTGGGTCCTGATCTGCTTACTGGAATCCTTTATAAATACAAGACTAAAAGCAGAGACACACAGAAAGAAGCGGCAGAGACAGAGAAGACCCCAGAAGCTGGAATCAAAATGGAACACAGAGGCTGAGAGGAAGCCACTTTAGCCCTAAGCTAAAAAGACAAGGCCCGGAGAAGGGTGAGACTTGCCATGCACCTGATTGCCCATGGCAGAGCTCGGGGACAAAGTGAGCCGGGAGAAAAGCAGAGACCAACGTCATTTTTGCCTTGCCACATGGCAGGAGTCCAGGATCACCAGCAGCCGATGTGCAGTGTCAGCATCTCTGATGATGGCTTGACCTAGACGTTTTCTCAGCCTCGGAAGTGTATGATTTTAACCTAATAAATTCCTGTTATAAAAGCCAACCCATTTCTGGTATATTCTGTTGGCAGCCTTTAGGAAATTAAGACAATGGCACAGCCTTTAGTCCTTTAGTCAACAGACAAGGACCAGATGCCGCTGAGGGCGTTTGACTAGCCAGCCCCAAGTCTGGGGTCTTCAGTATACCATCGAGCCAGAATCTGCCCTGCTTTTGAGTGTGATGGAAATGACGCTGGCACACAAGCCTTCCTCTTCCCAGATGCCACCCCATCCCCAGGCCCCCCAAGCTATCGCCATACCACTGACACTGCTGTCATCAGTGTGTTTAGTGGCCCCTACACTGAGGCTGGCAGGAAAACCAGAGCACAAGTGCAGAGAAAGGCACTTTTCATGATGCTCTCCAGTGGTCTCAGCCTCCTTGGGAGTCTCCCCTGCTGGTGGGAGATAGAAGCTGCCAGTTAATGGAAGCACGGTTTCTTCTGCATTGATGCCCCTGGTTACCTCCATCTCCAGGCAGTCCACCAGTCCTAGCGGAAATGCCTCCCTCTGACAGGTGGCAGTAGCACCTGCCTACAAGCACCTCACCAGGCAAGAACCCTGAGAAGCAACTTTGTTTCTGATACAAGTTAAAAGTTCTGTCTGCAGTTTTCTAACAGTACCCTTTCTTCAGAGAGAGACTGCAAAGGTTAACCTTTGCCCGCTCTTAAGTCCACTCTCACAAAAAGTATCCAAGTGATTAAAGTCATGTTTAGTAGCATTTTACAGTCAAGGTTAGGCATACTTGAATAAGATCACAACAAATTAATTACAAATACAGTGTTGATTCGTAGTGATAGTAATTGCCAAAATGGAATGGTCTGGACTCCTGTGGTACTTGTGACTACGACAAGGGAATACTAGTCATAATAGTAATAGTAACAAAAAATAAGGAGTCTGATGAGTAGAGGATGCACTGACGTAATTACATAATTGTAAAGGATAAAGCCTAGAAATAATCCACATTTTATGTAAAACAGCACTTCCAGAAATATTGCCTTGGTTTGCTCTGACTCACTTGCTTTTTCCTCTGTTCCCTTCAGCTGTAGATTTTGCTATTTTGGGGAAGCAGAGGGAGTTATTGGCAATGTTGAGAACACTTGACTAGTTGGTAGGGAAAGGATGGAGGAGAGATGCCAAAATGGCATTTTGAGTAGATTCCACTAAACTCCAAATAGCAGGCTGATTCAAACCATAACATGAAACATGGAAATACCATTTTATTCTGTTTTTATAAGGACTGAGTTCAGTTTAATTTCAGTGAGTCACACGTTATTTAACATGATGAAATTGAACTTAACAGCACCCATAAAAATGAGAGGGAGTGGGGCAAAGAAACACAAGCATTGCATATTTTTCAGCAAGGGCCTATAAATGGTTTCTACTGTTGGCACCCGGAGGCAAAGAAACCTATTGATAAGCCTCTCATACACATCCCTTGCCTCCAGAGCTCAGACACACCATGGACAAGTCCAACTGATGTATGGCTCTACCCATTTGACACTGGACAGATCCAAATACACCTGAGATCCAAGTATGCTTGGCTCTTCTTTAAGGCTTTATTAGCTCATGCACACTTACAACTAATGCCATCTGAATTTGAGTCATCCTTCCCTTGACCATAACCTGCAAACGAATCCTGGGCTTGGCAAACATCAAACCAAAATGCTTCCAGGGCATGTAAGCTTCTTCAAGGCTGAGATTGTGTCTGATTAATCTGTATTTCCCCGTGAGCTGGCACAGAGGACAGCCTTTGGTCGGACTGCATATTAAAAAAAGAAAAAAAAATTAATGGATGGATAAATGGATGAATGGATGCGTAACCTGCTCTGGAAAGTAGTGCCCATTTCCATGTCCCTTTTTCATTGTCAAGTACTAACTGACCTCCCATTTTGTGTAGAAGGGTCTATTAAGTGGGTAGAATTACTGGAGGCAATTAGGAGAATTATCAGAGACCTCACCTCTGTCCTCAGAGCACCCCTATCTAAAGAAGGGGTAATGAGCATTCAGGAAAATGTACTAGGCATGGATGTTTGGGCCTGTATTTCAGCAACGTTCTCCAGGTTTCTCCTTCCCAGGTCATGAACACGTAGCCGATGTTCTCAAGTGCATGATTATTGATGCCAAACCTTGGCAAACACGAGACCCAAACTTCCAGAATTATTTCCTGCACCCTTTTTTTTTTTTTTTTTAATCAGATTACCCCCATCACAGCTTCTAGATTAGGCCAGAGGACTGACTGAGCCACATGTTCATTATTCTCCATCTGGGAACCCCACTAAGCTGATGACAAAGGAAGTACGTGTAGCTCAACCCCACAGCCATGTTGAGGAGCCGAGACTGCCCTTTGACAAAGAAAGGCCTCAACCTCAACTTTCTGGAAGACAAAAGGGGATTGGAGCCTCGTTGAAGGATCAAAGCAGAGGAGGCCAGAACTAGAACCAACTGGAGAGCTATATCCAGAAAGAAGGCCAGTCTGTCAGGCAAAATCCAGGAATCTTTGGACTTGGGCGTGGAGGGTAGATACGAGGAGCTGGCTGCGTGCACCACAGCCGACTGTACCCCTGCCCTCAGAGCCTGATAGGCAGTTAGTGATCACACCCAGGCAGAAACTCAGAGGGTCCCTTTCCAAAGCCATGAAGTAGACTGCTGTGCTGCTTGAGAATGGCCCTCAATTCCAAATTTGAGGGCAGACTCCAGCTTCCCACCCACTTGTCTTGAAATGAAGTCTACGGCATGACCGGTCTCCCCATCCAATGCCCTGCTCCTTCAGTCAACCTTTCCGCTCTTCGTTCTTAAGTGTGAGTGGCCAACCAAAGAGCACCAGCTCCTTGAAAGCCAACATAAACAGGAAGGATAAAGAAAAACAAACAGAAAAACTGATCCAGGGAGAAAATTTGAGATGATTATCAAACTCTATATGCGGCCAATCTATCAACCAAGCCTGCGGGCAAAAGAAAGTAATTTGGAGTCATGGAAGAAGTCAGAAATTTTATTTTCCATGCCTCCATTCTGAGGAAATTACATGTAGTTTAGCAAAACAAGGATGAAATCAAGAAAGAGGAGAATGAATGCTGCAGGAATTGGTAAAACTAACCCAGGAGTGCAGTAAATCCTAGGATGATGGCTGAGCAGCTGGCCTGAAAGCATCCAGTTAAAATTAAACAAGAAGTCAGCAGGCTCCCTCCTTCAGGAGAGAGAATGAGGCAGTAGGTGGAAGACAGCTGTTAAGCTGAAGAAAGCAAGTGCCTCTTCTCCAAGCAAGAAAAAAAACAAGACCATCAAAAACTGTACAAGAAAGCTCCAGTTCAAATTAGGAGAAAACTAAGCTATATCAAGTTCAGGGACAGGTCACTGTCAAGGGGTGAGGGGCTCAGAAGAGGGAGGCAGGGAACCCTTTTTGGAAAAGAAAATCTCCTACTCCCAGTCTTGCCCAGGGCCCAGCTTGATAAGAGGGAGTTAATTTTATCCTATTTATTGAGCACATATTACATGCTCAACTTTATGTCATCTTATGTGGGCATGGGGAGAGAGGACAAGATTGCAAAGAATTCTAAGACAGTCTTCCACGTATTTACAGGCTGTTATGAAGATGAGAAAAACTAACAACTAGATGTGAAGGTGATTAAAAGCAGAAAGGGTTCGGTTTAGACATGGCAGAGAGTTCCTAGGGTGGAATTTTATTTATTCATTCTTCCATTAATTATTGAGCACATGCCACGGCTAGAAGCCAGAGTGAGTGGTAGGCGTTCAGTGGGCCCATTCCTGCCCTCATCCCATGAATAGACCAGAATGAACCAGAATGTTCATGGCAACAAAGAAACACGGTAATTCCAGGACTGAGATGGGTTAAGAAAATAAAACAGTGTCTCTGAGAGACTGAGTAAGTGGTTGTGGCAGAGGGGAACTGTAAATAGGGTGGCTGTGGCACAGGGCTCTCTGAGGAGACAGCCTTTGGGAAGACCTAGGAGCAGCATGCTTCCTGCAGGTGGAAGTAGGAGCAGGCCTGCCAGGTTCCAGGATTAGAGGAGGCAGAGCAGCAGGTGCTAAGGGCAGGTGCTAAGGTTCTGGTTGATTCTGAGTGATTGGAGGGTCTGAAGCAAAGGAGTGAAGAGCTCTTGTTTAGGGACAATTGACCACGGTGGGCGGAAACTGGGAAATCAGGGGACTGTTACGGCAATCAGTATCACTGCAAAGTGATGGGGGCTTACAGGGGCAGGCATGGGGGTGGGAAGCAGTGGGATATAGTGTACAGTTTGGAGAGGAGAAGGTAAAGCTGAGATGGTGAGCTATGGGGACACGAGGATAATGGAGGGTCTTGAATTCCTGAGTGTGGATGTGGTTTGATGGGCTGGGGGCCTTCTTGTCTCATCTTCTCATGGGAAGATGATCTGGCAGCAGCAGGGAGAGGACTGGCGTGATGACAGTTGATGTCCTGAATTATGAAGCTCAAAGCTAGGGGAGCTGTCAGAAGCATGAAGAAGAAATTCGATCCTAGAGGTTTTCAGGGGACAAGAACCACCAGGCTCAGCTACCAGCTGGGTGTGTCAGGAGAAGGGAGAGACAGATGAGGCTGGAGGGAAGGCCGCCCTGTCTGTCAGCTCCAGGAGGGACCAGAACTGAGGACATCAGGAGGGAGCCGCTTTGGAGAAGTGGGTCCATTGAGTTCACCGTTTTGGCTAGAAGGCCAAGAGAAGTTTCCCAGCAGACATTCAGGAGTGAGAGCCCGAGTGGGGTGGGGAAAATGCCATGCTTAAAGATTTGTCTGCAGGAGAGGGGTTGTCGAAGCCTAAAAGAGAGGTGAAATTACCAGGAAAAATTGAAGAGCCTAGCAAAAGGGAAGCACTTTGGGAACTGCCCACTTCTGGGGAGTCAAGGAAGCAAGAGGAACTGGCAAAGGGGTAGGAAGAGAATCATGCATTGCGCATTGCAGACACCCCTTCCCTCCTGGGTTTCTGTGGCCTCTTTGTTCACCTCCATCACAGCATGGACCCAGGTGTGTCTGCCGGTTTCCACGTTGGCCTGTCCCTCTGTCTTATACCCCCTTATTCCCAATCAGTCACATACTAGGTGCCTGATAACTGTGGGTTGAATGAATTAATATATGCACAGCCATGCAATGTCAGAGGCTACAGAGAGGTCAAACAGGCTGAGGATTGAGACGTGTCCACTAGACGTGGTGACCAGGAGGTTGCTTGTCACTAGAGATCTTCAAAAGGAAGAGATATTGTTTGTCAAATTAAATATGCATGTTAAAATAGCAAAATTTTTGAGATACAGGTAAACAGTTCTTTGGAGAAATTCATACCCTGAAATGCTTGTATGTTAGCAAAGAAGAAAGGCTGAAAATTATTAAGCTAAGCATTAGGGGGAAAACAGGAGAGTTAACGTGAAGTAGCAGGAAGGATAAAATAATGAAGATAAGAAAATTAAATAATAAAATAGGAAACAACATACAAATTGAATGAAGCCCAAAATTGGTTCTTTTAAAAGAGTAACAATAAACTTACTAAGTAGAGTTTAATAGAAAAAAAAAAGAGCAACATCAAGAGACGGGGTGGACTCCAGTTTCCACGTTGCTAAGGACCAGTAGTTCTTATTTCCGAGCAGAGTGGCCACACTTTCCATGGCCATTTTTCTCCCCCTCCCCCTTCTAGAATGTGATTGTGAGCACTAAAACTTTTCTAACCACATTTCAGTGTTTCACAGGCACTGTCTTTAGCAAGAAGACCTAATGCCCTCGCCACCAGTTCCACACTGTCGCTCGTCTTTGATTAATTATGGCTTGAAGTGGACTGGCCCCCTTACCCACACCCCAGTCAAGTCAGCAGAACATGCTCCAACCAGCAGAGGCTGACCAGGGACCTCCACAGGCCTCCTGTGAAAGCTCAGAGATGGGTAACAAGGATTTCCAGCAGATGTAGAAAAGTAACTGCCAGGGATCATAGGATAGTGTGGAAGGATTTTACAGAGTTTATTGTTTGAAGTTTCCTTGAGTTTGGTCTTCTAGTTCTCTGGGGGCATAAATGCAATTTTTAAAGCTCCTCGAACATTCAGAATTGATGGCTTGAATTGCCATTCTTAAGGTCGTTTCCATTTGAAAACAAGTCCCAGCGTTTACCACAGCACAAACTTAGATACGTTATTTTGCCGAACACAAAATTCTCGTGCATTTTTTTTTTTAAAAGAAAAAACAGGCATGTAAGGCCTTTTCCCACTCTTGGTGAACCTACTTGGGCTGTGCCTCCCAAACCCACCAGCAGCTATCTCTCCTCTGCTCTAGAGATGCCTTTTTGAAAAGGTCCGAGAGACAGAGAGCCCTGCTTGGGCTAGGTCTCTCTAACTGAGATTTGGGAGGCTCAAACCCAACACTGCCCGAAGGAGCTTTGGGCTCCCCAAAGTCCATGTGGTTCCTGCTCTATGTTCTGAGATGAGTGGCTGTTCCATCCAAGATACCAATGACTCAGCAGCCCGGAGGGGACAGGAATTGTAGGAAACTGTGCCCCCCCACCCTGGGCCCTCTGCCCTCGGGCAGCTCTGACCCCACTGGGACATCGGGCTATAATGTGACTTTCCTGGGCCAGGAGACGTACTATACATTTTGTGACTACGTTGGCATAAAGATGAATATCATTCTGGATGGAGTCTCTTCAGTGATTTTTTCCCCCTTTTCTTATAAAAGAAATCAAAGCATTCATGTAGGCCTCTGAAAGTCTGCTGGGCCCCCGGCCCTTCTTGGCCCTGCAGGGACACCCTCTGTCAAAGCCCCCCTCTGTCTCCATCCCAGAATAACCCAGTGCTCTGTTGTTTAGAAAATCGGCTGTGACGGCATCATCGGGTCTGCGGCCAAAGAGGACCGGTGCGGGGTCTGCAGTGGGGACGGGAAGAGCTGCCGGGTGGTGAAGGGGGACTTCAACCACACCCGGGGCACTGGTAAGTACAGGCCTGCAAGTGGCCACCGCCGCCCGGACAGATGGATGGACAGACGACAAGGGCCAGGTGCCTGTGGTCCTTGGCCCAGAATTCAGTGACTGCATGTTCTCCCTGTGCTTCCTATTTAAGGGGTGACAGTGATAAGGGGTAGTTGGTCCGAGACCTCAGATTTATGGTTTCTGAAAACAAAGACACTTTGGGGGACAGGGGACTTCATTTAAGTTCCTAGAAGTGGAGAGGTGACCTGTAAAAGGAAACAGTCCCTGCACTCGGCTCAGCCCACACCATGCAGGTACCTCCCTGTCTGATGAGCTTCCTAGCAAGTCCTTGATGAAATGTCAGCCCGTCTCCTGTGTGCAAACAGAGAAGGTGGTCAGGACTCCTTCCCAAAGCATTTTGGCTTGCACTCTACCTCTGAATTTTCTGTCAGTAAACGTATGACAGCTTTTACGTGTGGCTGAAAGTGTAGCATTTACATGTGTATGAAGCCATGTGTTCATATGCCTCTGCCGACTCTGCTTTCTGAGTGACTGACTGACCCTCTCTCCTATTTCCCAAGTGTAGAAATTACCCCACCATTGTCCTCAGAGAGGCCTGTCAAAGTTCAGTTGGCAGGCCTTCTTAATCTTTCTGCTGGAACCATCTTCACAGCCACGGGCTGCTTCATCAGAGGAAGAGATGGTTTTCTGGTATCCTGTGGTGGAAAATACCCAGCCTGGGATGTCTAGGGAAGCCTCCAGGGTTAATACTTAATGAGTTAGCACGAGGCAGGCAAATCTCCAGGAGAGGCAGCTTTCCTCAAAGCCTTACTGAGTGTCCACTCACCAACATCAGCCAGAGCCCTCCTGGCCACCCCTCTCCACACCCTGGGCACTTCCCATCTGCCCTGTCCTGAGATGGGCGGCCACGTGCCTCCCCCGCCAGCGGCCCCTCAGCTGCACAAGGCAAGTAGGCACTGGAGCATCCTCTAAGGACATGGGAGGAGGGGAGCTGTGGGAGGTTCTCAGGGATTCTCAGACCCCAGTGAATGAGGATCACGACCACGGAGTTAGCAAATGGCAGCAAATCATACTTAACAGAGCACTTTCAGAAAGTGGTTGTCCCCACCAAATGAGGTTTTGAGAAATAACCTGGTTTTCCTTTTTGCATACAAAATTGTTTTGACTTCCATCGTTCTACATAGAAACTCTTCAGTTTGGTTCCACCAAACAAGAATGCAGAACCACCATCATTCCTCCCCATCCACAAAACAAGCCTATGGGATAAGGCAGAGGGGAGAAATCACTAGGGACACAAGACCTGGGCTGGAGGAAATGTTCCTTCTAGATACACTGTGGCAAGGGCAACCTGTCACAGAAACATTTTGCAGGAAATCGTGAGAGTAAAAGCAGAGTGCAAAAGCATTACATTTCATTTCAGGCCCAGTAAAAGCAAGTTTCAAGATTTTAAAGGTAGGGGTCCAGTCTGTATCATGTGAAGCACATGGGAGAACCTGTGTCTGCCACATGGCTTCTGGGTAACCTCAAAAGAAGGTGAGGCTGGGACAAGTGTTTCCTTCTGCCCCAGAGTCTGACCCATCTGCTGGCCTTTGGTTTGGGCATGGGCAGAGTCATGCTCTGCCTCCCCTTTCTCCATTCTACCAGTGCTGGGTCCCTTCCAGGCACTGGGGGCAGATGGGTGGATGTGGAAGGTGCAGACTTCCTCCCAGTGAGGCGCTGCTTCTGGCTATGGCAGCCAGTCCCCCACAGAAGGACATACAGCCATGGCCGTCTGCCTCAGGTAGATGTCCCCGCCCAGGCTTGCTGCTTAGTGTGTATCCAGCTGCAGAGGCACAAATGGTTCAGCAAGCCTTCAGAAAAAGGTAAAATTGCATTACCTCCACCTACCTGTAAGTGCTCTGTCATTCTGAGCAGTTGCCAAATGTCACATCCTCATTTTAAAGTGTAAAGAATGTCAAATCCTGTTAGGGTATGTGAGCATATACTCAGATCTATGCAGATCCTATTTATTGAAAATGCATATGTAACATTCATTCACACATGAATGAGTCTCTGACTGCATGGCTAACAGATTTCCACTAAACACAACCCTGCAATAATGGACTGACATATTGGAATGCACATGGTTAGACTGGGGTCGGATGTGGCTCAACTGGTTGGGCGTCCGTCTCCCATATGGAGGGACCCGGGTTCGATCCCCGGGACCTCCCGGTAAAAAAAAAAAAAAAAAAAAGAAATAGCTGCACATGGTTAGAGATACTGGTAAGTCCGTGAGTCCACGCAGCCAAGAAACACTTATGTTTTAAGCACCAGGTATACAGAGATAAATGTACAGGTAACTGTCAACAAGTAGGTCACAGTTGAGAGAGGGACTTCCAGGCAGACAGCTCGAGTCCCATGTGATTGTGAGTTGGGGGCAGCGGGGGCCCAGAGTTCTGGTGGGACACCCCACCCAGGCCTGCAGGCACAGGAGGGGGGCCCTAGCTCTTACGGGGCAAGTCGCAGCAGAGGTGGGCGGAGTGCATTTCAGTCTGAAGGGGAGAAACATATTCTATGAGACACAACGTAGAAATCAGAAGTAAGTCACGTAATGTCTGAGTGACTCCAGGTACAGCTTTGTGGAGTCATGAAACCTATCAATTTAGATAGGAAAGTAACTTTCATCTCTGCCCAGCTCAAAAGAATGGCGAAAGGAGGAGTGGCTTCCCGCCCTTCAGGGTGAGTATCAACGAGAAATACCATTCCCAAAAGATAAAATGGGATCACGTGCCAGGTTCTTTTTTTTTTTTTTTTTCCCAATTCTTTGAAGTCCTGACCCCTGCCTGAACTCTTCTGGGTCATCTTCCCTCACTCCCTGAGCCAAGAATCCAGAGCAGATTCACACCGGTGGAGTGTCCAGTCCCAGCCTGGGGTTGTTCCCTCTTGGATCCTAAGAGATTCTAGCTCAGTGGCCAGGGAAATGATGCCCTGAGTGTAGGTTGTTTTGAGCCTCGAGGCTGCTCCTCCCAACTTTGAACAAATGAGGTCCTCAACAGTTTCTCTATAAAAGGAATCAACTCCAGTTGCCTAGCATATTCCTCTTTGGGTAGATGGTCAAGCCTTTTCATCCAGTTGAAACAGCTGAGTCACTTGAACTTAGCCAGTTGATAGTTGTGGTTTAGTGCTTTCACTTCCTGCATTGAGCGGGCGTTTTAATACCATCCATCACCTGTATTCCATCCTGCCCCTCAGCACTAGAAAGGTGAGTGGTCAGACTCAAGGTGGCTGATACCCACAGACATCAGGACACACCTTGGACTGAAGTCCCCACTGAGAACCAACCAGATGCCCCACAAACTCCAAATCCCCTTGAGCTTTGTTCTTGAAAAGAATAGACAGTAATTTCTTCAAAGAGAAAGTGGCCCATTCTATCCCTCCTGAGTGTGGATAGATCCATGTGCCACTTATTTAATTACTAATTACTTTTAGAACCCTTGTTAGGGGCAAGTTCTGTGCTCAGGTCTCTGAATGTGGGGTATGGACTGCCACGGGGAAATTCATTGTTACACAATAACAGATAATGATGCCGCTTGACACTACGATGAAGAACTACAGTATCCATTCTTAAACTGTAAATGTAGACTAGTTACAATGTGTTTCTTTTTCTCAGTCAAGAATAATCTTTGCATGAAGTTGTCCACATGCGTGATGACAAAGGCTGTTCCCAAGTGTTTTTCATGTAAGATGTCTGGGTGTCACATGTCGTCCTCGCGGTGGCATGCTCGGTGTGGGGGTCTCTCCTTGCTTACACACCTGAACTTTCCCTGAATAGAGTCAGTGAGAATGGATCATGCATGAAGCCATGGATAAACACAAAGGCCATGTATCGTTTCCATGGAGTTTACACTTAAGGCCACTTGCCAAAAAGAAACATGATAACATGAAACAAGCTTTTTGAAAACTTAAAAATGATGAAGAGTTATGGCACTGAGAGACCTGGCAGAGACCATGATGCCAGATGGAACACATGAGGGGGCATCTCCACCAGTCAACTTCACACTGTCTTTAATTTTTAGAAGCAAAAAGTTGATTTGATATTTTCTGCCATTTGCTTAATCATTTCTCTTCTCATTTAAAAAAGTATCGGGAGAGCTCACATGTGTTTAAAATGGGGAGGAGGCGGTAGATGTAGTTGGTATTTTACCTTAGCTGTGACACACCACTACTAGCTAGCAACTTAAAACATTGTATAAAGGTCTGAAAGTCGTTGCGTGGACTGAATCCTTCCCTATTATTTCTTCTCAAGTAATTCCCTACAACTTTGACCCAGCAAAATAGGGTAGCAGTGTTTTTCTAACTGCAGTGCTAGAACATTGGAGCACTTTTTTTTTTTTTTGCTTCTCAGCTCATGAGACACCCTGGCTCGTGAGTCACACCTCAGAATGAACCAGTGATGATTATGAGGCTCCTATAGGCAGAGATAAAGACGCCCTACACTGTGGGGGAGCAGGTGTTCTTTGTGATCTGCATTACTCCAATGCCATTTCACTGCCCTGGGAAACGCCCCAGTGTGCCAGGGCATATCTTCATTTCCCTAGCACTGGAGCAGAAAAAGCAGAGATGTGCCAGAGAACTTAGGTTCCATTAGCACTTCCTCCAGAGCAAGATTTTCATATAACTGGACTGAATATCCCTATGGGCAGAAGGGTCCTTGTGCTGCAGGTAAAGGCTGCGCCTTGCACTGTCAGGTCTGCTCAGCCCTCACGTTTTGAGGGGCGATTGGGGTAGTCTTGCCTCCTTGCCCAGGGGCTTCCCAAGAATGAGTTCTCAGTTTGACCCAGAAACCACCTCCACAGACAAACACAGATATGAGTTTTCCCACAAGTCACTTTTGTAAAAAGGAAGTAAAAAAATAAATATATAAAAGCTTAGATAAAAGCTCTCCAAAAATTTGTGAGTTAATTATGCAAAAAAAACGTGCATTTTTAAAATGTTTTATACAAGCTGGGGAAAGGGACCCAGTACATATATCCAGGGTTTTGCCTCTATTCTGTTATGGCACCTACCAGCTCAATGGTTCTCTTCCAAAAGGTAGCTTTAATGCTACCGAAAGCACAAGGAGAAAATTTGTGACACCCAAAATCACCTAAAAGCAAGTCTGTTTGCAAAATTCAAACAATTTCATAGGAAAATTTTCTCATGGCCGGGTAAGATTACCATTCAGAAGATTTAAGACAGTTTTAAGGTTAATATAACTTTCAAGTTCCAACCACTAATCTTTATGCCCCAAAACGGCATGTTCTCGAGAGCAATGGCAAAGGCATTGAATTCTATCCATGGCTTCCTCATGAAACCAAACCCTGTCCCTCTGATTGGATTTCTTCTGCTTGATGGCAGTGACTAAAATGGAATGATTCCAAAGATAAATGCTGGCTACCTTACTTAAAATGTGACTCAATCCTATAAATTCTTAGAGTCAATCTGCCCTTTTAATTATATTTCATCCCAATCACTGTGGTGGTATCTGGCATCTACACCATGGGACCTCTGTTCTGAGGGGCATCAGGTGCTTTGGTGATGGAATTCTTTCCTTCTGGTCACTCTTCCCATAAACCACAGGTTGTTCTTCTGCTCTGGGTCAGATTTAGGGCCATTAGAAAGAGGACAGCACGGTAAAGATTTCATTGGCTTGAGGACACAGGACATGCATTTCAATTTGGGGACTTTAATTAGTTCTCTCTATACTGGGACCAGAGAAGCTCATCTAGAAAGAAAGGTAGAGATGCAAGTGCCTTTCAGTGTTGCTACTTGGGTGAGCATTAAGTTTAAATCTAGATGTGGTGGCCATGCATCCATTGCAAATGTACCTTGCTGTGGGATATGGGAAACTAACAAAGCTGAGCCTGGGCAGATCTATCTATTGGCTCAGATTCTGCAGCCTGGTGATGCCAACACCAAGTAGAAAGATTCCACTTAATAGCAGCGTCATAATGGGTGTGAAGTTGTATCTCATTCTGGTTTTTATTTGCTTTTTTTTTCCTAATGACTAATGATAATAATACTAATGCCCTTCTTGGCCATTCACATATCTTTTTTGAAGAAATACATATTCAACTCTTTTTCTTATGTTTTAATTGGATTATTTGTCATTAAGTTGTAAGCTTTATATATTCTGATAGAATGTGTGGGTTGCCCTTTCATTTTCTTAATGGTGTCCTTTGAAGCATAAAGTTTTTCATTTTTATATAATCCAATGTATCTTTCATCACTTGTATTTTGTTGCCAAACCTAAGAAACCTTTGTCTCACCCAGGGTCACCATGATTTACTGCTAGGTTTTCTTCTAAAGCTTTTATACTTTTAGTTCTTAAATTTAGGTCTGTGATCCATTTTGAGTTAATTTTTATTTATTTTTATTTATTGTTTGGGATAGGGGTCCATCTTCATTCTTTTGCATGTGGATATCTAGTTGTCCCACCTGTTTCTTGAGAAAACTGTTCTTTCACCCATTGAATTGTCTTGACACACTTGTTGAAAATCAGTAAATGATTTACTTTTGGACCTTCAATTTTATATTAATTTCTATATCTATCCATATGCCAGTACAATACTATCTTGATTACTGTAACTTTGTAATAGGTTTTGAAATTAGGAAATGTGAGCTTTCCAACCTTGTTCTTCCTTTTCAAGATTGTGTTAGCTATTCTAGTTTCCTTACAATTCCATGTGAATTTTAGGACCAGCTGGTCATTTTCTGCAAATAATTCAGCTGGGATTTTAATAGGGATTGCATTGCATTTGTAGATAAATTTGGGTAATCTTGCCATCTTAATAATATTAAGTCTTCTGATCCATGAACCTGGGATGTCTTTCCATTTATTTATATCTTCTTTAATTTCTGTTGATGATATTTTGTAGTTTTAAGAATATAATTTTTATATTTCTTTTGTTAAATTTATCCCTAAGTATTTTATTCTTTTTGATGCTAGTTAAATGGAATTGTTTTCTTAATTTTGTTTTTAGACTGTTCTAGTATATGAAAATACAGTTGATTCTTGTATATTGATTTTCTATCCTGCAACCTGCTGAGCTCTTTTATTATTTCTAATATTTTTGTTGGATTCCATAGGATTTTCTATATACAAGATCATGTCATCTGTAAATAGAGATTGTTTGCTTCTTTCTTTCCAATCTGGATGTCTTTATTTCTTTTTCTTGCCTATTTTTCCTGGCTAGAATTTCCATTAAACTGTTGAATAGAAGTGTCAAGAGCAGTCATCCTTGTTCCTGATCTTAGGGAATTATGTCTTCCACCACTAAGTATACTATCTGTGGGGTTTTTTTTTTTGTTTGTTTTTTTGTGGGGGGGGAGTTGTAGATGTCACTTATAAGGTTACAGGAGTTCCCTTCTATCCTAGTTTTTTTTTAATTTTTTAACATGAATGGTGTTGAATTTTGTCAAATGCTTTTTCTGTTTCTATTCTAATGATCATGTGGTTTTTGGCCTTTATTAATATGATTTTTATATTAAACCATTCTTGCATTTCTAGAATAAACCCCACTTGGTCATGGTGTATAGTGTTTTTTAAATGTTGCTGAATTCTGTTAGCTAATATTTTGGGGGAGTTTTGTATCTATGTTCATAAGCAGTATAGCAGTCCTTTAAAAGTGAAAATTTTGAAACAACCTAAATTTCCATCAACAGGGGAGTGATTATATAAGTTACACAGCAATTTCAATGGAAGGTGAAATAGAGCACATACAAACATGGATACATCTCCAAGACATGTCATGTTTTACAAAAAGCAAGCATAATATAATACTCTATCTAGTCATAATGAAACATTTATGTAAAATATAGACTAATATAAGTATAAAATTACCACATATTATATTTTTCTTTGAGTAGTAGTAAATTATGTCCTAGGCCATATCTGGTTTAAGACCAAAATTTTACACGCATGCACACACACACACATAATATCAAAGGAAATGTTTCTGTACTTTGTTTTCTGATACATAGCATTTTCCCAGAGTTGAAATGTGAGTACACGTCTAGCCCAATCCAGCATTTATAAGAGCTAGACCTTACTGTTCTCATAATGAACCAAGTAAATCAGTATAAGTTCCTTTGAGGAGCCTCTGGGCTCTTATTCTTAAGGCATAACTGAAAACCTAAAACACATCACCTCATAGTGTGTTGGGCACTGGGATGTTACTAATAGCTTCTAGAATTGTAAAGAAATGGTTATAATTCAAGGTATTTTTGAAATTGTTGTAAAATTTATCTTCCTTGTTATCTATTTCAATATCTAATGATGATGATGATGATGTTAGTAACAAGTATTAATTGAATACTTGCCCTGTGCCAGGCACCATGCTGAGTGTTTAGTTACATCAACAGAAGGGAGGGTTGAGTATAGGTGCATGACTTGTAATCAGAGGAGGCAAGGGGGTGAAATAGGCTGCTATATGGTAGTCATCCTCTCTTAAAAACATAAAACCAATATATCGATAGGCCAAAAGTCATTCCTTTCACTCAGCATTAATATGCTCAAAGTCTAATATTAATATAGAGAACTCACATTCCAAGTACAGTAAGCTAAAAGTCTGGAATTTGCCATCTGAATGACCTATCAACATCCCAGTCTTAATGTGTCCAAAATGTCATTTCGAACCCTATGTATAGCAACTACTTTTTATATATGGTACCATATTGGCTTAAAAATCTCCTTTAATTAGAGTCTGTTTCTCTCTCTTTCTCCCTCTCTCCCTCTTTTCCTCCTTCCCCTGTCCCCCTTTCCCACAGTGTTTCCCTTTCTGGCTCCCCCACATTGAATCATTTATTTTCTGCAATATTTATTAAGTGAGAAATGGGATGATCAAGAAAATAACATCTTTGTAGGAAATAATTTGTCAGTGAGGCAGAATGGAAGGTTTACAGGAACATATTCTAATAAAAAAGATAATCGACTAAAATTTATTGGTGCAATTAAATAGTTTACTAATTTTGTCATTGCTCATATTGGAGAGTTAATCTGAGAGTTAATTTGATAATTAGGTGTATTATAAAATAATATGATCACAATGGTAACTACTAAAGGAATTTAAAACAAAATGCAAACCTTCCAGATTTGAAGGAACCTATGCAAAATGAAATAAAGAAAAAACCCCACAAAAAACAGATCCATAATATGGAAAAATCTTTTAAAAGAAGCAATAAAAATATACAAAACAAAGCTATGGAACTAAGACTAAACATATCTATTATATCAGTAATTATAAATAAATCTATTAAGAGATGAATGACATTTAGAATAGATCGTGTATTCTCTCCTCCTAGGTTGTCCTGTAGTAATGAACAAAACTCAAAAAAGACATAAACAGAAGTTTTTTCCTTGCTCACAATATGCTGTGGGTCATCTCTGGCTCTGCTTCTTCTCCTGTGGCTTTTTGATTCTGAGATCCAATCTGAAGGTCCAGTGCCAACCTGGGATTTGCTGTTCCCTTGGCAGAAGGAAGAAGTAGCACACTGAACCCTACAATGACTCTTAAAGCTTCTGCTCAGACATGGCATTCATCACTTCTCCTCGTAGTGTATTGGCCACAGCAAGTTGCATGATCAAATCCAAAGTTGATGTGGCAAGGAAGGAATCTCACACAGAAGGAGGCCCAAGTTACATGACAACAGGAGGCATACAGAATCCCTTTAAGGGAGGGCGATGGATAATTTGGAGCAATAGTAGCTTATGCTACATATAAAAGGAATCTAAAATAGAGTGACATGGAAAATTTGAAAGTGCAAATAAAAATAAAATCGAGGTTTTGATTTTGATATCAGTATATAATTTTTTTTTTAATTTATTTTTATTGTGGGTAAAAATCAAAATTCTCACAATACATACAAACATTTGCAAAATGATATATAAATATATATGCATATATGTGTATTTGCTTACAAAAATGTTATTTATATATATATATATATATATACATATATTTTAAGAGGTGCTTAGATTACCCAAATTATTACACGGAACCCACTGGGATTCCCATGTTGCCCACCTCCCATACCTCCCACCACATCCCACACAAACATCTCCCACAAGTGTGGCTCACCACCCTCAATGAACTTACACATCCTGGAGCCTTGCCACCAACCATAGACCACAATTCACGCTGTAGACCACACACTCTCCCACTCAGTTCTGAGTGGTGTGTGCTGATTTAAAATGGCCTACATCTGTTGCCACAACAGTACTCAGGACAACCTCCAACTCCCAAAGAAGCCCCTGTATTTCAACTGCTCATCCCCTCCCTACCCCAAAAGTGTCAAGTGGCCACTGGCTCCACCTCATTGTTATAATTTCTTGCATTGCTAGAATCACCATATGTGAACAAGAGAATACCATCAAGTCCACTCTAGTCCATAGTTCTTCCCCCAATCCTGAGGGGACTGGGATGGTGATGTCCTCAGTATATAATTTTGAGCTCAGAACTCAAAGCATTAAATAATAAATATGTAATCCTCACAAACATCTTCATATTTGTGAATAGCTTTGCACAGAATAACATCACTTCAAAATCCATACAGTGAAGACTGCATAAGATGCATGTAGTAGAAAGTCATTAGAAGTAGAATACTAAATCACCTTTCTTAGCCTATGTATCAACTGGACACGTTAAACAGGGATATAGAAGGCCTAATAGCATAATCTAGTTACCACAGATCAAACCCTATCCCTTGAAAACAGCAACTGCACCCGCTTTTCAAGCCAATGAGATATTTACAAAAAATTATGAATATATTCTGAAAATTAGAATATTTAAATTTGAAAATAATGCAATAAAACCAATACCAACAAAACTATTACAAAATGAAAATTTATCATTTGAAAATGTAAAAGCTCTCTTTTAAGTAACCCTAAGGTCAAAGAGGCTATTGAAACTGAAATTTCAATGTCTATGAAACAATATTATCAAAAATAAATATTGGAATCTGATTGATACAGCAAAAGCAGTGCTTTGGGAAAACAAAGTTATAGCCCTAAATACTTGGATGAATAAAGATAGATAATAAATTCATAAACTAACTAAAGAAGTCTCTAAAAGAAGAAATTTATGAACATATAAGTGTACTTCATTAATTAGAAAACATGAGAATGATAGAACTAATAAGAAAATCCAAAAGTTGGTTATTCAAATAAATGAGTAGTAAAATAATTCCACTCTTCACTCATCTGATCTACAAAAGTGAGGTAGAAAATTTACAATTAGAAAATAATAAAGAATGGGGAAATAAAGTACAGAAGAAATTAACGAACCATAACAGATTAGTTTGTTCAGCTTTGTAAATAAGCTTGGAACTTGGTTGGAATAAGTGATTTAAAAATAAAATTTTACCTGTTAATCTAGAAAAAAACAAAATCAACTCAGATAAATTATTACAGAAGCATAGAAATGTTTAAAGAACTACGTCTTTGAAAACTGTGCATTATCTCACTCAACTTTTACGGAAGAGCTCATTTCAAGGCTATGTAGACTGACCCATAATAGAAAGTGAAGTGAAACTTCCACATACTTTTGATTGAAACATGAACAATCTCAATACCAAAACCCAATCCAAACATTCTCGATATCAAAACCCAATCTGACAAAGATGGCACACAAAAAAATGACAATTATAGTCTAATCTTAGGAATAATGATGCAAATGGTCTATATATAATATTAGCAAACAGAATTCAACAGCTTATTGAGATAATAATGTATTGTGACCAAGTAAAGTTTGTTCAGGGACGTGAAGATGGCTCAATATTAGAATATTTATTATTATAATGTTAACAGATCAAAAGTAAAATAATATAATCATGTACTTAGATGCTAAAAAAACAAATGAAATTCAACCTACATTCCTAATAATACTCTTAATATGATAAAAAGTGTGTTCTTCCTTAGTAGGATTATATTATTTATAATGTAAACTGTATTATATATGAGATATTATTCTATTATACCTTTTATGTGTAAATATAAATAACCCTAAACCCATAGTACATTCCATATAGAAACACTATAAGCATTTCTGTTATAATCAGAAATGAAACAAAGATGTATGTTCTCCCCACTAATATTTGTCATTTTTCTGGAGATACTCACCAATGCAATTAGAAAAGAAAAATAAATAAGACCATAAACATTTGAAAGTAGTGAAATTATTGTTATGGCATATATTATTATTATAGCTATTATTATTATTATCATTAGGTATTCTGGGAAAGCCAATGGAATTATCTTTAAAACTATGATAAATTGCAAGAGGATTTAATAAATTGTCTGGGTACAAAATTAATATACCAAAATCAATAAAAGTTCTTTGTAAAAGTTAATAAACAATTAAAAAATAAATTGGAAGAAATGACCCAATTCATAATAGAAACAAACAACCAAACTTAGAATAAACTTACCATAAATTTTACAAGATCCATATTAAAGAGTTCCTTGAGGAACACAAAAGAAGACTTGAACAAAATTAAATAATACCCTTTACTTATATATAAAGATTTCATATCATAAAGATTTTAATTCTCCCTAAAATAATCTATCTATCCAATAAAATATAAAAGATTTTTAAACTGGAAAATCAATGTTAAATATTATATGAAAAATAGAACAGCCAGGAAAAAACATTTTTAATGTGTTTTTTTATTTATTTTTAGAATATACTTAGATTACATAAATGTTACGTAAAAAAATATAAGGGATTCCCATATGCCCCACTCCCCAGATCTCCCACTTTTCCCCACATTAACAACTTCTTTCATTAATGTGGTACATTCATTGCAATTGATGAACACATTTTGGAGCATTGCCACTAAGCATGGATTATAGTTTACATTGTAGTTTATACTCTCTCCCACTTAATTCTGTAGGTTATGGCAGAATATAAAATGGCCTGTATCTGTCATTGCAGTGTCATTCAGGTCAATTCCAAGTCCTGAAAATGCCCCCATATTACACCCCTTTTTCCCTCTCCCTGACTTCAGTACCTCCAGTGGCCACTGTCTAAATCTATGATATAATTTCTTCCATTGCTAAAATCACAGTAAGTCTATAGTACAATACCAGTAAGTCTACTCTAGTCCATATTTTATTCCCCAATCCTGAGGATTCTGGGATGATGATGCCCTTTCCACCTCTAATTGAGAGGTGACTTCAATCCCATAGGGCTGATGGATAGGACTTTCTTGCTTGCAGTTGTAGACTCTCTCAGTTCCTTGGTGTGGTGGTTGTCCATCCTCACCTCCTTGTTAGTTGTCCTGGGTGAGTCCAATGAACTGGAGAGTAGGTGCTGCAACTCTGCTGAGGCTCAGGGCCCAGCTCGCATATGGATAGCCCAGAAACTCAAGTCTCTTGGACGTACACCTACCAACTCCAGCACCTACTATAGGTTCAAATAAAAGGGACAGAAGAGGCATGTGTAGAGAAGTCCTGTCTGAGTCCAACTCTGGCACACTCGGGAGCACAATCTCCAAAGTAGAGCCCACTGGCAAGGCACCAAACTCCAGAGCTATCTGCCATGACCGTAGGACCTGGGTGTCTCTGGACCCCTCAGGAGCCTGTTTGGGGTAGTATCTACTTTAGCAGTCTATGAGATCCTGCTGAGACATGCATAAGTGTTACCTCTCTGATGACCTCTCAACTCACTTTGAAGTCTCTTAGCCATATAAACTCATTTGTCCTTACATTTTCCCCCTTTTATTCAAGGTCTTTTTCCAGCTGTATCACCATCTGGTGCTTGATAGTAATCCTTCGGTGCAAGGGAGGCTCATCCCTGGGAGTCATGTCCCTCGCAAGGGGGAACAGGAAAATTCTTAAAAAGAAGAGTGATAAAAAATGGACTATTCTTACCAGATGTTTAAACATATTATAAAGCCACAATATTTAAAGCAAAATGGTACTACTTCAGTAAGCATCTGAGATGTTAATGGAAAATAACAGAAGGTCCAGGAACAGACCCAAATGCATCCAGGAATTCTTGAAAAACAGGAGTATTCAATAAATAGTTTTGGGATACCCAGAAAGCCAAGATGAAAAATAAAATAGTAATTAAATTTCTATCTTACCCCTTATACCAGAGTGAATTCCAGATAAGGCCAAGATTTAAGCATAAATTAAAAATTTTTTAAAAAAACCTGCCTGAAAGTTTGTCTTCTGGAATTATGGCTAAATAACTGAGTTACTTCCTGCTGTTCTGTAAATGCTGCACAGGACACCCTCTAAGCCATTGCCGGTGTCAGGAGAGGTAGGGGAGGTCCACAAGGACATCCCACCCCAAGGCTACCTCAGTGGGAAGCTGAAAGGGGTGAACTGAAGGCAGACACTGATGGCAGCACTGCCACCAGGGCCTTGAGCCTCAGGCCAGCCAGGATTCCCAGCTCAGCCTACCCCCTCAAGAGGGCAGACATTGTCCCAGGTCAGTGGCATTCCTAGTTTCCAACTTCAGAAGTAATTCTATCTGGAGGGAAAATTCTCCTATGTAGAATTGCCAAAGAATAATATCAAACAATGAACTTATGAAATTAACCAGACAATCACTTTAGAACCCCAAAGATGAATGTAAAATAGCTGTGAATAAAATGTTTAAAGAATGATGAATGCTGTCACAAAGATAAGCATGCACTGCCTGGGATATGAGGGGACTTTCTGAGGTGATGGAAATGCTCTTTGATTATATGACTGTAGACACTGACCAAAGCTCATCAAATTGCACACTTAAAACTGGTGAATTTTTTTGTATAGAAAGTATACCTCAATAAAGTTGATGTAAAAAGAAGACAAAGATGAATATTAAACAAGAGACTGTCAGAAGTGAACAGAGAAATTTTTTAAAAGATAGGACTTTTGACAATTAAAAAAAATGATTTGTTGAAATAAAATTATCAGTAAACAAACTAGCTAATAGAGAGAGAAGGAAGCAGGAAATGTGAAAAGAGTAAAGAGGTAACAGAAGATCATATACATCAATTCAGAGTCCTGGAAAGAGATCTTCGAAAGAATGGCAAGGAGGCACTATCCGAAGAGATTAAGGGCTGTGAATCTTATAGAGCTGATGAAAACCATGAATCCACCAATCTGATCCAGGAAGCACAATGTAATCCAAGCAGGCTCAATCAAAAGACATCCATGCTTAAGGACAGTCTAGTGAAACTACAGAACATCAAAACTCACAGAGAGAGGGGGAAGGATCAAATGCCACCTGCCTTCTCAACATCAATAAGGGAAGCCAGAAGACAGTGGATAAATATCTTTCAAATGTTAAAGGAAAATAGCAATCAATTTAGAATCAAATGCCCAAGAAAACCATCTCTCAAAAGTAGAAGAAAATGTGCAACCTAAAATTTTCCCTTTTAATCACATTTGATATATAATTCAGTGCTGTTAATTATGTTCACATGTTGTGCTACCATCAACCCCATCCTATACCAAAAATTTTCCTTCAATCCAAATAGAAACTCTGTATAATTTAAGCATTACAAAAAAGGTAAAAGAAAAAAGACATTTATATATAAACACAAGTGTTTACAACAACTGAGAGAATTCATTAAAAGAGTTTTAATGGATTTAAGGAAGAAGAAAAATCCCAAAAGGACAGTCTGATATATTGGAAAGAATGGTCAGAGGGAAAAGAAGGTAGACATATAAGTAAAGCTAGGCAAGACAGTCTTTGTGAAATAATATTTTTAAAAGACAAAACTAAGATTTATAACCACCATGCCATAAAGTCACAATGAGTGTGAATACAGTCGAACTACTCTGAAGGCTTGGTATTATTTGGGAGAAAAACAATTTGATGATCTCAAGAGACTCAAAATTGCATTTGAGGGAAACAGATGTGGCTCAAGAGGTTTGGCGTCCGTCTACCATATGGAGAGACTGGGGTTCGATCCCCGGTACCTCCCGGTAAAAAAAAAAAAAAAAAAAAAAATTGCATTTGATTAATTGCAATACTTCTTCATGATAAAAAAAACTCTTAACAAACTAGGATAAAAGAGAACTTCTTTATCTTAATAAATGATATCTATCAAATCACCATAGCAAACATCATTTTCAGCGGAAAAACTTTGGAAGCATATCTATTAACATCATAAAACAAGGATGCCCACAATCTTATTTTGCATACCATTTGGTTTTTGAAGTGATGACCAGAATAGTGAAACAAAAAATTAAAGGCATAAAGATTAGAAAGGAAGAAATAAAATTGTCTGATTTACAGATGATACAATTGTCTATATAGACCTGCCAATATATACAACGTATTAGCACTAATAAGCATGTTTAGCAAGGAGGTTGGTTCTAGTATATATATTACACCTTTTATGATCAATATAATTTCTACTATATCCTTTTATAACATTTTAATTTTGTAACTTGGGCATTGATGGCCTTGCAAAGTTCTAATTATTTTAAAGGTGTCCAGATCTTTAAAAAGCAAATGTAATGTCCCATTCACATAAAATGATGTGTGCATGTTTATATGCATAAAGAAATGTGGGAAATCATGGTCACCAATGTGTTACCTTCTTAGGGGTAGTTTTCTTAGTGTCAAAGCTCACCAAATTGCACACTTATAACTGGTGAATTTTATTGTATATAAGTTATATCTCAATAAAGCTGATGTAAAAAGAAAACAAAGGTGAACATGAAACGAAATTGTCAAAAGTGAGCACACCAGTTTTTTTTAAAAAAGATAGGACATTTTAGAATTAGCGAAAGGATTTGTTGGAACAAAAATGTCTGTTGGTTTTGGTTTCCTCTTATGTTGTTGGACTTTTAATAATAATCATGTACTGTTTTTATAATAAAAATAAAGTCATTTCCTTGTAGGAAAATGAATAAACAAAACACCTCAAAGTAGATATTTCCATAATCTCTGGGAGGCTGGGTCCAAAAATCTCTGCTTTTTAAAAGCTCCCTTGCTGATTCTGATGATCACATTTGGGAACCACAGGGGTAGGATTCAAAATCTAATTTGAGATCATCATCTAAATTGATGCTCCAAGGACATAATTCCCTTGTCTCAATCCCAGATGAAAACCAAAACAAAATGTTGGCCAGCCTGCTTTTTAGACTCCACCGTAATATTGGGCTCATTTATCAGTAAAATTGCCCGATTAACCAAGCATCTGCCAGTTGCTGGCTTCCTCCCTGGCCTCACTCATTTCCTCTCTTCATCAACCAGCTGCTCTTCTGGGCACTGTGTGGAGTCAGACAATGGACAGAGCAGAGCCTTGGGCCCAGGGGGCCTCCTACTGCTTGGAAAATGTCAACAAAATGGGCAAAACACAGTGATAGTTGCAGAAACATCCAAAGGGAAGTGAATGTAGAAAACAACAGTTTTGTCATAGGGCAAGTTGCTTAGCTTCTGCTGTCATTCTGTGGATATTCAGATATTCAAGTTCAAAATGCAGCAAAGAGCGAAGGAACCTCCAATAGATGAGTGTGGCCAGGGGCACCTTGTACCCATGCACCAGGGAGATGCCAGAAAATTCCATGCAAATGGTGCTCTCTGGAAGGTAGGTGAACAGAAGGTTTGGGCAGAGAAGAGAAGTCATCCTCGTTAGTTAACTGTTTTGATTCTCAGGGCTGTACCAGCCTGTAGTTTCTGAAACCACCATGGGGGCATCGTAAGGTATCTGTGTGGACCTCTAATGGAGGTGGAGGTGTGGTTCACCTGTGTGTCATCTCGTTGCTACAGGCTACATTGAAGCTGCTATCATACCTGCTGGAGCTCGGAGGATCCGCGTGGTGGAGGATAAACCTGCCCACAGTTTTCTGGGTAAAACAAAACAAAAGATTTGGCCCATAATTTATTTTCTGAGAATTCATTTTGACCATCAGCCTGGGTAATTTGGTTCTGCAGCCTACTCTCTGATTATCACACATGTGTTTTCATTGTGACACCCCTGCCCCCCCAAAAATACTCAGAGTAGACCAAGCAGTGTTGTCATACTTGGCCGAAGCACAGCCACCCCCAAGGTGGAGGGGGGCGGTACCACCAGATTTGACAGGAAGGAAGATGACAGAGCGTAAAGGTTCACTCCACCATCTGAAAAAAATTGGGGAAGAGTGGGTCCCCCAACGTAACACCAAGCGATCTTAGCCTAAGCAGCCTGATCCCATTGCCTCACCTGGGTCAAGCTGGTGTAGGCTGTCAGTGGCTCTGCAGAGGCCTCCTTAGTGGGAAAAAGAACAACAGCCCTAAATCTAACAGAAACCCAGAAAAAAATGATTTTCACGAAGTCCTGTGTTCTCCCAAATTCCTACTGGCCAAGTCCATTGATTCCAGGCACAAATGGTTGTGTCTTTCTAGGCAAAGATTAGGTTCCATTCCAGACTGGACTTTATTACCTTAGAACCATGCTTACAGCCTGAGAACAATCATTTACTTAAATCCTTTCTTAGCCAAAGAAGACCCTCTGAGAATAGCCCAGGCTTAACCACCAGCCTCCGCATTGGCCCCAGCACATTCCAACCTGGCAGTCTAGCACCAGGTCAGCTGGAATGCTAGGCTGAATGCATAAGTGTTCTTCATGCAGGTACAAGCAGCAAACACTGCCATGCAGCCAGGGGTACCCAGTTCACTGGGGTGGAACTCTCTCCGACTCTCATCCTATGTCCCTGTGTTGGGCTAAGTTTCAAATTGGAGGTGGCTGATCTCCCTCTCCTGAGCTTCTTTCATATTGTAATCATTCAGTCTATGTTGCAAGATGCTACTTGAGATTTTTTAAAAATGTGTCAGACATGATCTCTGGCTGGAAACTTCAGAAGTAAGTTGTTTGGCCTAAACTGAAGTTACGCTTGTGGCAGTTTGAAGCTGTATGGACCCCAGAAGATCATGTCCTTAGAACTAATCCATTCCTGTGCATGTAACCTCTTGTAGATGGGACCTTTTGATTCAAGTCAGTTAAGGGAACTTCCTTTTCATTAGATTACTTCAGTAGGGCATGACTCAGGGTGGGTCTTAACCCTTTTACTGGAGTCCATTATAAAAGGAGGAATAACAGCTTCAGACATGGAAAAAAAGCTGCAGAAACACAGAAACCCTGAGAGGCTGAGAGAGAGGTCCCGGAGGAGCAGCACTTTATCCCAAGGCATCCCTGCCTTGGGAAAAAGTAGAAGCAGGGAGTGCTCTTGTTTCCACCCCCCACACCAGTGCTCACAGCACCCCCAGGTCCCTATGTGTCCCTGCCTGTGCCCCAGGCAGCCTTGCCACCCGTCCACAGCATTCTCACTTTGCCTCCTCCCTCTCTGCCCCCTTGGGGCTATAAGCCCCCAGCCCAGCCTGGCGCTCTCCTCCCTAGCTCCCCCCGCCCTCGCTCTACAAATAGAACAACGCTTATAAATGCTTTCTAAGACAGGGCCTTGTGCTGCTTCTGACACCTTCTCCAGGGTGACAGCCTCTACGAAGTCATCAAAGAGCCTGCCTCCTCCCCCCAACCCCCCACCCACCCATAGGAAATTGGGACAACTCACCAGCATTTGAATAGAAGCCCCATCCACTAGGGTTTTCTAACTGATACACTGACCCTCCCCTGCCTTGGAGTGATGTTCCTGTTCCCCAGGAGCACTGGACCTCCATGGATGCTGAGGGAGCCTTTGATCCCTTATCTTACTCAAAAATCATAATCCCAGGATTCCAAGACGTGGTTCAATTCTATGTTCAAATCTTTGGTTGCAGGTGTCCCAGCAGCTAAGTCCTTGCCTTCTAATC
Source organism: Tolypeutes matacus (assembly GCA_026826555.1). Lineage (NCBI taxonomy): Eukaryota > Metazoa > Chordata > Mammalia > Cingulata > Chlamyphoridae > Tolypeutes > Tolypeutes matacus. The sequence goes on along the minus strand of JAKSZT010054540.1, from coordinate 14,562,674 downwards.
CTGGCTTATGAGAATCCCCAGCACCATTCCTCCATCTAACCTCAGCCCTAGGTGTCTAGCTAGAATGGGAGTGTCAGGTCCACTTTTCCGTGGCAGCATAAGAATGGCAAAGGATGTTATAATGCTTTAGCTCACTCTTCATCTTGTAATTCCTCTAGTAAAAACGAACATTTCACTGAAATGCATTTTAGGGCCAATCAAGCACTAGTGGACAGAGTCCAGAGGAACTAGCTCTCATGATAATCTCTTTGGGCTTCTGAAGCCTCAAGGCTACCAAGCAAATAATAACAACAACATCAATATGAATAGCTCCCAGTCATTGAGTCCTGCTGTGTTTAAAGCTTACCTTAAATCCTGCCTCCCCAAATGTACTCCAGAGTATCATTTCACAGAAGAGGAGACTAAAACTCCAAATTGTTCAGTTAGCATGCCCAAGTTTCTCAACATTAGTGAGTACTGAACTGGATTCCAAATCTGATCTGCCGCAATCCACAAACATTGCTCCAAGGTGTCTAGTGCCAGCCAGAGATTGACCACTGGAGAAGAATTTTCATTGGAGAACACTTGGTTAAACCTGCCCAATGCTGCTACAGAATTGTGTGGACTTCAAAGAAGCTAACCCCCATCCCCAGGAGCTGGGCTGAATGTCTCTTAGGATGACTTGTCCACTCTCCAGGAGCACTGAATCTCCAGAGGAGGCTCAGGGAGCCTTCGTCCCCTTATGTTATCCAAAACTCATAATCCCAGGATTACAGGGCCTGGCATTTGCATCTAGGGTGAGCCTGAAGGTGGTCCATGCTTGTGATGTTTCTAAAGTCAGTTCAAACGGGCCTCATTTCCACTCAGGGCTGGGTGCTTTGGACGTCAGCCCAGTGTAACTTTGAATTACTCTCACATTTGCTGGGAGCAGTTCCTGAAGAATTTCACCCCATCTACCTTCAGCCCACGCTGGGTGGCTGGCGTTCTGCTCAAAACCACCTGGAACAGGAAATGTCTCTGCAGTTTGTATCCATAGCTGAAAACAGCTCACGGAACTCCGAGTAGAAATAAAAGGGGCTGGCTCCACGCTAGGATGAGAAGTAGATTGACTGTGGGTCGGGTCTCCCAGTTGAATGCAGGAGGGAGAGAGACCAGGAGACCCCCCCTCCACCGCACAGCTCTATGTCAGAGGAGGGCAGGCAGCAGGTCAAACCTTTCAGAGCTCTCTCCAGCCAGCTGGAAAGAAGTGCTGCCCCTCCCCCAACACACACATACATACCAGGAACACCCTATAATCATTCCCTGGATTGGCTCACAGTCTTCTCCCACAGTGCCTGGAATTCCAGAGAGGGCCTGTAAATATCTACAAGAAAGAAGAAGAGCCAGGATAGAAAAGGGCTTTAAGCACATGGTCTCAACTTCTGGGCCATTTTTCCAGGGCCATTCAGCCATAATATCAAAGGAACACACTTAGCCATCCTCCCTTGACACCCATGCAAGCGTCTCTCGCTGGCTATTGAGAGGCTTCTAGTAAGCAAAATGCACAGAAGAAGGCACTGTTGTATTTCCTACACTGCTTTAAAACATCAGACCTTGGCCCAGAACCAGCAAGTAAAAATCTCCCCAGCAAATGAGAGCTTCAAGACATCACAGACAGGATCGAGTTGCCCAGGAACTCCCTTCGTTCTTACCTGTGTCATTTGCCTGTAAAATCAAAGCCTTTATGATCATGTTTGTAGTCCCTGTTGAGTCCTTTCTGGGTCTAAAACTCTAATTTCAAATACAAACCCATTAATCTCATAATACATACTGACAAAGGGGCCATGAATATACCCATTGATGCCCTAAGTTTAAGAGGAACAGGAACATGTGGAGTCCCTAACTTATTTCATTTGGCGGGGAGGGGCTGGGCATGGGGGGACCTTCCTTGAAGAAAAAAGACTGCAACGTACAGCAGGGCATTGGAAAGGACTTGTTCAAGTTTGCCGGCTCCTGGCAAACCTTCCCCATGGAGCTTCAATGAAGACATGAGGGCAGGGGAATTGGAGGGATCCCCACAGCTGTCACAGAATGGAGGAGGAGGTGATCGGCTCTTGCTCAAACCTCAGGAACTGATGAGAACCCCCAAGATGCTTTTTTTTTTTTTCCTTTTTAAATATGTATTTTTTTCATTTTTTTAAAGATACCTAGATTGCATAAATGTTACATAAAAAATATAGGGATTCCCATATGCCCCACTCCCCATAGATGCTTTTTTCACTGGATTCCACATTGAACCTATTTATTCTTTGTTAAAAATGATCATGCCCCAACAGACTCTCTGAGGCTGAAGTCTCGCCCTTCTGAAGGAACATAATACACCATCATTCTGCAGGACCTTCCGCTTTTTTTGCATGGACCTTGGCAACCTGCATGTTTTGAATCTTGCTGATGAAATCCATTACATCAAAGCGAATAGCTCTCATAGCAATCCCGGTGCCTTTTGGAGCTGCAGGCCTCCTGCCTTTAACTGTGAATTCCTCCCACTGCAAAACACATAAATAGGGGAGCGTGTGTAGCTCAGTAGTTGAGCACTTGCTTCACATATTTGAGGTCCTGGGCTCAATCCCCAGTACCTCCTAAACACACACACACACACACACACACACACATAAACACACTGTTCTAAGGAAAGGGTCTTCGAGAACAGGCCAAGCGACAGTGGTAAAGCCTGGAAGCTCATAGACTTATTAAGATGCCTGCATGCAATACTTGGGCATGCAAAATTAATTCTGGGCCCTGAGAACTGCCCCACATGAAGCCATGAGAGTGTGAGATTTCACCAACTCAGTAGATTCAGACCAGGATCTCTAGGGCTAAGACAGCTTCTTGAGAAATCAAGGGAGCGCTCAGCAGTGGTTGTGTGGCTTGAGAGAGTCCGTTGTGCTCATCTGTTCCCAACTCTGCATTCAGTGATGTCACATTGACAACCTGCAGTGGGCCAGGACAGTATTTCTACCTGTGACATCCATACGTGCTATAAATCAGGGCTTGTCCCCCCGACCCCAGAACTGGTCTCCATGACCCTGCATGTTCCTCCCCACTCAGCCTCTAACCTTGTTCTAGACCAGCTCATCAGCTCTGCATCCTGCCTTCCGAACTTCCCATCCCCCTTTCCCTCGACACTCCAAGTGATTCCTACATGGCCTCGAACCAACCCAGCCAGCAGACCCTGCCCTGATAGCTCTCCATCTACCCCCCTCAACACATCCCCTTCAGACAAGAAAGACCCTGGTCTAGGGTCCCGAGGGAGGCCAACCCCCAAGCCTATGCTGGCTCTACAACCATTTTCTGTAGTCCTTGCTGCTGAATCTTACCCCCTCTCAGCTAGTTCTTTTGTCTCTCTGAGGCCGCCAGGCTGGGTTTCCCACTCTGGACCCCACACCTCTAGTTTCTGTGGCCCATTTTATTATTATCTCCAGCTGGCCCTCCTGCACTTTTTCAGTACTTCCCACTCTTGACCTACCAGATGTTTGACTAGGCATGGAGGTGGGGTCATTTTCAGTTTATGATTCTATAAGTCACTTTAAAGCGTCATGCAAAAAGGGCCAGGGAAATCCACAAACAAGGCGAGGTGAGAAAAAGCCTCCTCATCGGGAGCATTCGTGTCCAGGACTGAAGCAGAGGCCAGGAGACAATTTAAGGAGTGGAGAGAGTTTAGCAGAAGTTTAAGTGGTCCTAAGCTTCTGTTAATAAGGATCCTGGAGACTGATTTCCTGGAGTCTATAATAGTATTTTCCTTCCCACTTAACACTTAACCTGTATCATCGTTAATATTTAGGGAAAAAATGCCAAAAGTCACATGGGAAAGCCAGACCCAGTTCTTACCTGCTGACAATTGGCTTCAGGCACTGCCGGATCCAGGAGCTTAAAATTGTGTCTCTCTGTCTTGGCATTACTGTTATCTCTGAGCTGACTTTACTCTGGGGACCTCTTCCCATGTGCTGGCAGATCTAGGCTTACATCAAGTCCTGGCATCTCAGAAAGAAGAAAGCTTCCTCCAAAGGTGAACCAAAGTCTTGGAGTTGACTCTCACAGTCTAGGGTTGGGTGATGGGCCCATCCCTTGGGTTGGGTGGGATTAAGGATATGCTCCATGTGACTGGATAAAGAGCATATCCCCAAAGAAAAATTAGGGTGCCATTACTCAAAGAAGGGGATATGATGCTGGGCACCTATACACTAGATGTCCACAGAATCTGGGAACAAGATCAGACCCTTGCTGTCTAAACCCAAGGCCCTGGTCCAGGGCATGGAACGTGGGAGACAGTCAGTAGATGTGGGTGACATTCGTGGATGTGGGAGACAATTATTGGATGTGGGTGATGGTCAGTGGGTGTGGGAGAGGGTCAGCAGTTGTGGGTGACAGTCAGTGGACATGGGAACTGGTCAGTGGATGTGGGTGGTGGTCAGTGGATGTCAGTGAAAGTGGACATGGGAATGGTCAGTGGATGTGGGTGGTGGTTAGTGGGTACAGGCGACAGTGGATATGGGCAGGCAGCCAAGCCTCCCTTTGGTCTTTCTGTGGGAAAGTGGTTCTATGAGATGGCCCAAGCATGATTGTGGTCAGTGTACAGCTTTATAGGAACTGTTTATTTGCTCATCTCTCTGACTCTGAGTTACTGGCAATGTCAACATGCCTGGGTCCTAATAATAATAGCAATAATAAGCCTCTCCCTCCTTCTCCATCCTTTCTGTGGCCACTCTCCATTCTCTCCTCCTTTTCACAGCCAAACTTCTGAAAACCGTGTTCCATCCCCGTCCACTCATTTCTCCCCCACAGTGCAGTGCCTTCCTCCCCCTACCACGCTGCCATGGAAACCAACCTTGGCAAGTTCAGCCATATCCGAGAAGGGTCAGGAGCAACACACAGGCCTCCACACTGGCAAACTGCCTCTTCTGCTCCTCTTCTTCCAAGCTCAGCATAAGGGGTGCCTCTTTTGGGTAGCCTTCACCAACCCCCTCCCCTCCACACCCCCGTGGACCCTGGACTTGGCTCGATAGTGGGGCTTAACAAGCTTTATTTTGTGTATCTGTTTTCTTTTCTATCCCCCTTCTAAACCGTGAGCTCCCTGAGAGCAGGAGCTGTGCCTTTAACTCTGGACCCTAGTGGATTGTGCAGGCCCCACACGTAGGAGGCTCTCAGAAGAGGGTGAGGGGATGGGTCGGGGATATTTTGCTGCTCCATATGCATTGCAATCTTGTTCTTTCTGGGCCCTCATTTTATCTGCCTGCTGCTTCCCAGCAGCCTGCACTGGTTCCCAAATCTAAGAAGAGTGCAGTGCATACCTGTATACCCTGCATCTGGATTCACCAGTGGTTCACATAACCAAAGATAGTCTGGATGATTAGTTCACTGGGTGCTTAGGAAAGCTGTGATGTTTGTTATTGTCATAGAGTTACATAGAATCTGAGACCTTGTAGCAGTTAGAGCCTGGAATTTGTTCTCTTTGAGAACAAGTCTTACGTGTTCACATTTCGGCATTTCTCATAAAAATCCAGACTGATGCAATAACCTAAAGACCTTGGGAATTAGAAATTAGTAGAGTGGCAAGAGCACTAGACTTGGTCTCTTTAGGTTTAGGGCTCCACTCTGCGACTTCATTGCTGTGTGACTTTAGGCAGGTTACTTAACTTCTCTGTGCCCTCATTTGCTCATTGGTGAAATGAGGAAAATAATCCTTGGCCTTTTGGGGTTGTTGGGAAGATTAAATGGGAAACACCTACGAAGGCCCTAAACCAGAAAAAGTGCTCCTTAAATGGTGGTTTGCAGAAGAAAGAGAAAAAGGAGAAGCAATTATGGGCATCCCACACCATGATCACCTGCTTTGAGTAGCCAGGAAATTTCAAGAGTAGGCAGAAATTGTTGAAAGGAAACACATTCAAGTCCAAGTGATCAAGCTTTCCCTAGAGTCCTGTAATTCTCAACCACTCACTCTACACAACCAGCCTGGATTTGAAAACCCCTTGGAAGTCACCCTGGCTAGAAAGCAGCCCTTCCAGCTTCTCGGTTTCTTTTGGCACTTCCCATGAGCGTGGAGTCCCAAGTATGCAGCTTTTCTGGGTTTTCTAGGAGAGCCGGGCTGGGCAGGAGCAAGTCCTGGGACCCTAGTTTCCCAGAGACTGGACACCAGGTACCACCTGCATCTACACAGCTAGCCCTGGAATGACCAGGATGGAGCCACTGGGTCCTAACCCCAGCCTCGTGCTAATGAATTCAGCATCAACTGAACTCCTTTTTGGTTTCAACTATCATTCAAAAGTCTTTGTTAAATGTTTCTGGCGTCAGTAAGCTGAGAACAGGAAGTGAATGTAGTAGAATCTGATCTCATCAGTTGTGGACTGAGAGTGGTCCTAAAGTAATTTAGAGCAGTTTGGGGGCATCAGAAGCCTCTAGCTACACGTACAGAGTGAAGGTATTGGGCTGAGGGTGCCCTGGGATCTTCATTGTATGTATGAAATGACATCAAGACTTGCTATCACCTCTTGTTATTTGCCACCTTCACCTAAATATTAGAGTAATATCCAGTTAGTTAACTTTTCCTAAAAAAAAAGGAATTTCACTACATAACGTTCTCCCTAAAAACGACAGAGACTCCCAGCCTACACGAGGAGACCATAGAAGAGTCCCTGGTGACCTGGTGAACACTCCAAATAAAAAAATAGACACGAGGCTTGTATGGAAAGTCAAGTTTTTGCTCATGGCCAGACAGCAAAATGCTGATCCCCTGTCTCTTCCGACACCTGTCTGTGCGGATTGCAGGCATGAGCGCCCACACTCGCCCACCTGCAGTCCACAAACTTTATTTTGTGTATCTGTTTTCTTTTCTATCCACCTTCTAAACCGTGAGCTCCTGAGAGCAGGAGCTGTGCCCTTAACCCTGGACCCCAGTAGATTGTGCAGGCCCCGACCTCTGTTTGCATTTGGAAGCACAGATATTTCACAGAATAGCAGTGGTTTCTTGAAGGAACGTCCATGTGAGTAACATGGGCGTTTCAGCTCCTCAAGAGCTCTTTGAGGTAGGCTGCCCTCCTTAAAAAGCCGCAGCCAGGCGATGGTAAACGAATCGGTGTTTGCTCGGACAGCAAAGCATGTTTTGTAGCCTTGGACACATTAAAATAGAATCAATTCATTGGGTAGAAAATCATCTCCTCTCTAAGTGTAGCAAAATGTGATTGGGCTGTGGACATTTGGGTTCTCTGTCCCACCTCCTCCCCTCATACAATTTGAATTGATTTTGAGACAAAAGGCCCACACTAGAAGGTGCCATAATCATGGCAGTGCCCCATGGAGGATTCCTACGGGTTTTGAGCCATTTCCTCATTAGCCAGGCTCCTGCTCTCAGTACATAGAAAGCTCACCCCCTGCCACGTCAGAACAGCCTCCTTTCCCCGTGTAGGTAACACCTCTGAACCACCACTCAGGACCCCCAAATTCTCTTTAGAGACAAGCTGCTTTCCCCACCCTGGCCCTGACTCTGCCATGTTTGATTTTCTTTCTAGCTCTCAAAGACTCCAGCAAGAGATCCATCAACAGTGACTGGAAGATTGAGCTCCCCGGGGAGTTTCAGATTGCAGGCACGACATTCCGCTACGTTAGAAGGGGTCTGTGGGAGAAAATTTCTGCCAAAGGACCAACCAAAATACCGCTGCATTTGATGGTAACTTACTGGGCTTCTCTGTTTGTCTCAAGGGTGATGGCCTCCAGGGGTCTTCCAGCTTCCCTGGGCCCTTGGGGAGGGGGAAAGAGCCACATTTCGTCTCCCTGTGTTTCATGAGAGGCTGCTTGCCACGAAGTCCTGCACTTTGTCTTTTCTTACCTAATCCCTTTCACCACGTACTTCAGAGTTCTTCTCTCTGAAGCTTCACGGTTGCTTTTAATGGGAGAGCTCCCGTCTAGTTCAAAAGGAGCTGCCTCCAGAAGGAAAATGTTTGGCCATGTGGCAGCTGGGGAGAGTTGACTTCATGGAGCAGACAGCAGCACTCTGTGTGTTTTTATGTCAGATGGTGGAATACACAGATCTACCTCCACAGTTTCCGTATCCACGTTGGGAACTGCCTTTTGGAAATAGAGTTGGGAACTCTATTTCCAAACCAACCTCACTCACCTTTTCCAGACTCAGCTTGCAACACACATTTGGCAATGAGGAGGGAGAACTAGGTTCTAAATGTAAACTTACTTCCTGGGTGGTTTATTATCTGTTTTCTCAGCAAGGACTCCATGCAAGCCACTTTAACACATCTGTTTTTTCATCCTTTTAAAAATATTATAGATCTCCTGGGCAAGAAATACCACTATTTCCTCCTTAGGGTCCTGACGTTCTAATAGTTTACTTCTCGGATGGCTCATAATTATTGATTCCACACCTGGTTCCAAAGAACAGGATTTGTGGCAGCTTGTGCGGCTGTAATCAAAGCACAGTTTGTCCTTGCTACCTGCCAAACTCTCTACTTGGATATTCTTTTCCCCCATTAATTTGTGGTCTCTGACAATCTACAGCTATTCAAGGTTAGGTGACACCCAGAAAATTCTCTGGCCATCCCCCAGAGATGAGACTACCTCTTTTCATGACCTCGGCCCCTATCCCAGATGCAGCCCTCTGGGGGCACTGACCCACTGCAATTTCTCATGAGACAAAAGTGAACAGTTTCCTTGAGCGACATAAGCTGTCCAGAAATCTCCCAATGCCATGCTCAGTCCACTAAATCCACTGCAAATACATTCTTGCAAGTTGTTTTCTGGAACCCAAAAATCTGTACCTAAGCCATTTCTCTGTGATAAGATTGTTTCCCAGTCAAGGTCATTAGGACAAATCTTTCTATCCAGTTTTAAAGACATTCAGAGGGGCAAAAAAAAAAAGGAGACAAAAGAGAAGAGAGAATTCATATAGAAACATCACCTGTTAGCACTGAATTTGCTCTTTCTAACACCAAGATGAGTTTCTCTTCTTTCCCAAATATTTTCATAAACCAGGCAAGTCATCAGCCTATTTGAGCAAATGCATAACCTGGATTCATTTGGGCCATGAAAACACAACTCAGAGACAGCCACAACTGCATTGACTGAAGTTGTGTAACTTCAATTTATAGTAATCGTTTTTCACTCTTGAAATAGCATTGTTACTTTGTTTTTTTAAACCTAGAAATGACAGGGAAGGGACCTCTCTGCTTGTCGATAGAAAGTGGTGTGCACATGTTGCTTGTGGAGCTGGGGGCACCAGCAAAACTATGGGGACCTGCATTTGAAACCAATTACACACACGCACGCACACAAATTATACTTGGTTAGAAAATTGCATGAAATTGGTTGCCGATGGATTCTCAATTCACCAAGTCTCATTCTCAGAGTGAGATGATAAAGATTTCTTTTCATAGGTTTTTTAATTTCTTAAACTGGAGGAATTTTTTTTGAAATGCATTACTGCAAGTATATTTCTTGGAGAAGGGGACATTTCTACACTTAAGTCTGCTCTTAGCACTTGCCCCCTCACCCTGCCACCTTTGGAGGGCTGGGAGGTGCTTGGGAGGGAAGGGGGCTTCCATCATCGTATACATTTCCTCCCTGGCTCAGGTGGGCCCTGCACCTGCCAGCTTCCCGGCTGGAATTGAACTTGCTAGCTGCTTACACCCACCCTCAAGAGCGCATTGCTTCCAAGCTCAGCCTGAAGACACATGGTCCACGGCCAGGCCACTGTAAACTTGTACCCTAGGGCTTGTTTGGCACCATAGTGGCTAGAGAAATAAAGCAGGTAGCGCTTGTCACATGTATAGCCCGCAAGGATTTCACATGCAAGGGTCGCCAAGCTGTCGGCATGGCTCCTCCAAAATATGATGCACCCCTCACCCTCCACCCTGGCTTTAAGCCTTGAGTCAGAGCCTCTGGAAGTCCTAAGTACTGTCACTGTCCTAGCTCCCTTGGCAGTGGAAATTGCATCTCCCCGAAGACCACAAGAATCGGCATCCTTGGACTCCTCTTGTGGTAGATATTTTGCCTCTGAGCCTGCCTTTCCCAGGGCTCTCTGGACCCACTTACAAGTTACAATGACTGGTGAGAGGGCAGTAAAAGGCAAAGTTAAAGAAGAACCCTACTTGCTTGGAGGCCTTGCTAGATAAAAGCAAGATATTTGTGTTTTTCCTGTCTTCCAGAGGTGCTTCATGGGTGAGTGTGAGAGAACATGTGCTTTTCTTTGCATGGGGCAGCTCTCCCCGTAAAATGCAATGAGAGCCCGCAACATTGCTCCTCCCCAAACTCCCAGTCTAAACTGATCCCTGAGGAATCCGAGACGGAAATAAAGGGGCATCCCTACATTGAAGCTGCTTTGAAACCCACAAAAGAGCTGACTGCCTCTGGCAGAGAAATAAAATAGCCTCAGTGTAGGTTGGTTTGCAAATTCTGCTACCCGGTGGGCTTTTGCTTGATTTTAAAGATGGCCTTCTATTGTGCCGTGTATCCAGGTGTTGTTGTTTCACGACCAAAACTATGGAATTCATTACGAGTACACCATCCCTGTCAATGACACTGCTGAAAATCAGAGCGAACCAGAGAGACCCCAGGACTCTCTGTTCATCTGGACACACAGCAGCTGGGAAGGGTGCAGTGTGCAGTGTGGAGGAGGTGAGCGGCTGTGGGGAGGGGTGCTGGGGTGGAGCAAGGAGGGGGCTGCTGAGGAGGACTGCTGGGGGAGAGGGCACAGTTGAAAGGGGTAGTGGAGAGGGGGACTGCTGGGAGAAGGGGGCACTGCTGGAGGGGGTAGTGGGGAGGGGTACTGCTGGAGGGTGGAGGATTGCTGGGAGGGGCTGCGGGCCCTGTTTGCTTTGGGATTTTGCTGAAGGAAGGAGAGGTAAATCCAGAACCCTCAGCAGCCAGTGCACCCAGGGCCTGGAAAAGGATGGAACTTAAGCACGCCTCACTGAAAATCTCAGCAAAGACTCTTGGGCCGAGGTGTGCAAACTCCCACACATGGGAGTTGTACCCACGCAGCTTCTTTGCCTGTGGCCCTGGGTCCTCCAACCCTCCCCTGTGAGTGGGGGTGTGGCCAGCATGCTGGCTTGTCCCAGGTCCGACTGGCCGACCCTGGGCGGGACTAGGACAGCCCTTCACCTGCAGCCTGTTGCCAGGGCACCAGACTTCTCTGCCCCCAGATACTCCTACCTGTTTGCCACAGTAACCAAACCCCGTGATAGATAGAATAGGAAGAAAAAGTCCTAGAAGTTGGGTGAGACATTCTGAGTACAAGTTCCGGTGCCACATCTTCCCACCAGGCCTCAGCAAACGACTTACCCTCTCTAAGCCTAAGTCCTCCCACCTCTAAAATGGGATACCCACACTGGCGCCCGCTGCAGGGGCTGCAGGGCGAGCCAGGGAGCCTGTTCTGCTGGCAAAGCTGCTGTGAACAGGACATGAAGTTCATGACTGTTAAGTTAGAGGGAGTAACAGGAAGCTGCTCTTTACTCTTAGCCAGTAGCCCCTTTACAATGTCATTTGTGTCCTTCACAGAGGGCACAGCAGGGCCATGGAAGATGGGATGCAGGATGGGTGGATATGGACTCTGGAATGCCATCCCAGAAAGTGGGAAGACAGAATGGGTGGGGGGCATCCCCTCGCATCCCCAAGCCTGAGCTGCTATTTATGGTGAAGGACGTTTGTCACATATCCAATATGTACAAGATTGTTCATCACTTGGGTGACCTCCCCCTTTAATTCTAATGGACAGAAACTCACCTGAGCACCATTGAACCCATTACACACTGCCCTCTCCCTGGCTAACCTCTCCTGATGTCTGCTCTCAGCTGTCCTCAAGCAGCCCATGGCGGGTGGCAGAACCTCAGAAGTCCCTGCCAGCCCTGAGATTTTCTAGTCTCCTGTCCCAAGGGCCCTCTGACCTTCAAATTCAGCCCAGACCCACACCCCAAGCTGCAGCCAGGCCTTTTCTCCGGGGCAACAGCCCAAATGCAGCTGTTACAGACTCTCCCTGGCTGGGGAGCCTCTACTGCCACAGTTGCCACTGGCTTGGTGACATGCTTTTATGACACCAGCGACCTCCAGCTCCCAAGCCCAGCTGTCGGACCTGCTGCCACAGCTGAAATCTGACTGGCAGCAGCTCTGAGCTGGCCTCCCTCACATAGGGCTGCCGTTGGGGGCAGCAGGAGGTTGATGGTGTCGTTCAGGAAGCCAGGATTTTGAGTCATTCCCGCGTGGCCGATTCCCCAGCAGGCAGACCCAGTGAGGAGTCTGAGATCCAAATAGTGGTGCCTAACATCCTATTAATCTTTTATTGCCACACTTCCCAATTAATAATAATTACAACAACAATAATAATATAGCTAACACCTGCCAGGCCCTGTTCTTGGCTATATATATATACATTCATTTTAGCCATTATGAAGCATCCTAAGGTATGAAATGGGGGATGGAGGATGGATGTTAGGTAAACTAGCCTGGTTGAGGAAACCAAGGCATAGAAGGCTTGGTGAGATGACACTCTTAGTCAATGATGGATGGCCTGGCTCCAGAGACCTCCTCCTAACTCCCCATCACCCAGCTTCCCTGACAAAGTCAGGGCCAAGCAGCTATAGGGTAGTCTGGGGATACCCAGGAAAGTAGCTACATCTAGCTGGGGAGGTTGGAAACTTCCCAAGAGCAAGTGGTGCTTAAGCATAAGTAGCAGTTGGCTAGACAAGTTCTCAGATTGGTCCAGAATTCCTGCCTAGAGGATACCGGGCTATGCATCCTTCGGACAAGCCTCCCAGCAAGTAGGAATTAGGTAAATAGGTAGTTGTGCTCCCTGATGAGGGCTGAGGTACAGGTATTTAATTGAGACTGGATTTGCATAGACTTTAAACATCAAATGAGGAGACTGGCTGTCTTTGGTGGAAGTTAAAGATCCAAATCAGAATTTCAGCCTCAATGAATCCCGAGCTGTCCACGGTCACAGCTGATCTGGGCCGTTACCACTTTCTGATCCTATTCTAGCATCTTTCCCCTGCCCCATGCTTCCCCTATGCCGTCTTCCATGTCCCACATTTCTCTCTGACTACCAAAAAAGCATCACAAGTCACTCTAAATGACAAACAGATCAAAAGTTAACATCCGAACACACCTCCGCAAGCGTGAATGGCCTCTCCAGGCCCGTGTGTGTGGCCACCACCCCTCAGCTCCCTGTGGCTTGGTTTTCAGGGGAACGCAGAACCATTGTGTCTTGCACACGGATTGTTAACAAGACCATGACTTTGGTGAACGACAGTGACTGCCCTCCAGCAAGCCGTCCAGAGCCCCAGGTGCGAAGGTGCAACACACACCCCTGCCAGTCACGGTAAGCAGGCCTGTCCTGTAGCGTGGGTCCAATGGGGTTCAGGGCAGGACAGCCCATGAATGGGTAGATGGCAACACCCAGTCAGTGTCACAGCACTGCTCTGTGCTGTATTTCTGTTATTATCGTCGAGTGATCTCTGCTTGCTCGAAATATTGAGTTTCTGACTATGAAGCCAGAACTGGAATGGAAATGTACAGTCCTGGCTGGAAGACATCCCACCAGAGACCATTAATAACATCTCACTGAGAAAAAAATACCCATCGTCACACACCTACAACTGGTATACATCGGCTCCCCCAAATTACTTGGTCTTGGAGGGAAAGGAGATAAATGATATTGTGTGAGCACCCATGTGTGAATGTGCACAAAAATTTCAAGTTTGTGGCTGACCTGTCTCTGAGGCTGAAATTAATGCCAGTAAGTGTGGGTCTTGGTGATGAGTGTTTGGAATCCATCAAAACTCTTCCCACTCCAAGCTTTCATGGCCATGTCACTGTTGTTCACCAAACTGAATTCTCTTGGGTTGTCAGGCGAGGTGAATTTGGTGGTCTGTGTTAATCCATCAAGCCTCTTTTTTCCCAGTACTTTTAGTGGGATTTTGCATGGTACCATGGCCACCATGTTGTGTAATATCACCCCTTTGCCACCTCTTCTGCTCCGAGTTGAAGTGAATGGATTTTGTTTTGTGGTTCTGTATGGACTTTAAATATGACAGTTTCTGATATTTCTAAGCTCAACTGGCACCACTGACCTGAAGCAAGAGCTTTACAAAGCACTGGGTTTTTGCACCAATCCCGTTTGCTTGGCCCAACTCTTAAAATAAAATGTGGATGAATGAGAGAGAGAAGACGAGACGGAAAGTCAGAAAGCGAAAATTGTTTCATTGATTTTATATGGTCCTTGGAAAATTACAAATGAGATTCTGCAAAATGCTGAAGGCCCTGAGGAAAAAGCTCAAGATGAGCAAGTCTTCTTGAGCATCTTGGGAATGAGGAACCACCCCAAAAACCCATCAATCCTCTTCTTACACTTATGTGTGGCCAAAGGAGGAAGGGGTTGCAGGAAAGGCCACCATCCCTTCTCCTGAAACCAGGAGTTGACACCCTGGCCCTTGTGAAATGATGAGAAAGTAAGTTAAAGGAACCCAGGGGTTCTTAACAAGGGATCTATGGGCTTGAATTGAAATTCAAAAAAAAACATTATTCTATTGGGGACGTGTTGGTGCGGGTGTGATATATTTATTAAATAATACACCGTATAGTGTGGACTTAGTAAGGGGTCTGTGGAACAAAAAAAGGTTAAGAACCCTGGATCTAGGAGGAGGAGAAATCCATGTGGACTTAAGGGTGTGACTACTCAAGAATCATACTTTGAAAACACATTTTCAAACTCTTTTAGTATCGAAAGCTTTTGACACTTATGCACAGAAACTCAATGTATGAAACATATGAAGTCAGAGCTGCTCTGATCAAATTGTAACACATATATGATGGGGAAGCGTCCACTCAGCCTCCCCTCTCATCTTCTTACAGTAAGCCCAGAACTCTTGGCCAGCCATTTTTAAACCTTACTCCTTGAAGTTCTGCAGTCAAGAGTTCTTCCCAGAATGATGGAGTAACTTGTATTGGACCAACCCTCCCAGAGATAACAATGAGGAACCCTGGAGAAAATATAAAAAGCAGTAATTTGAAAGCTAGAGAGCAGGGAGAATCTGGAGGGGAGGGGATAAGTGGATGGCAGGAATGACACTGGGTGAATGTCCCAGTTTCATGGCTTTCAACTGAAGGGAGGCCCCAGGTGGATTTTGGCAGGGCAGTTAAGCTCAGATATTTGCAGTCAATTCACTAACTGAGCAATCAAAAGAGAGGGTTCACCACAGAAGCTGGAAAGTGAGGAGGGGAAATCCAGGAAAGGAGAGAGCCACAGAGGGGGACTCCCAAATTCTGCATATAAATTTTGCCCAAATCTCTAGGAATAAGAGTTATCCTGGGCAGACTACACACAGCCCAGCGAGGGCTAGACCCAAGCTGAGATTTCAGCTGCTGCCCACCCAGGGGAGACAGAATTTGGAGATTTTTTTTTTCCCCAGCCAAATGAGCTGCCTGCTGAAACAAAAATTGAGTATCTTCTAGAACAGTGCTTTAGAGCAGCACTGGTCAGTATGATAGCCACTTACAAGTCCATATTGAGATGTGCTGTATGTGTAAAATAAACACCAAATTTTAAATTTTAGTATGAAAAAAGATTGTAAAATATTAATAATTCTTAATATTGATTACATGTCAAATTAGTATATTTTGGAATATATCAGGTCAAATAAAATTATTAAAATTGAAGTCACCTGTTTCTTTTTACTCTTTTAATGTGACTACTTTAAATTACCTATATGGCTTGCATTTTCTTTCTATTAAACAGTGCTTTTGTAGATTATTGTATCATCCACAATACCTCAGGATACAATAAAAAAATTACTAGACACACAAAGGATCAAAAAAATGTGGCCCACACTCGAGAGAGAAGGCTATTCACGGAGACTCATACATAGGTACCACAGATAAGTAGGCACTACAGAGCTGCACTAAGCTTGTGATAGAGGATATCATTGTGTGCAAGGCTCCAGGAGGCACATACACTCTTTATGGTCTGACAGATCACAGTCCTGCAGTCTCGCCCTGTGTGAACACAAGTTCATGCCAAACACATTTCAGACTAAAGAGCAGTTTGAGAAGCATATTCTTAGTATCTCCTTAGAACAGAGGTCAGCAAACTTTATCTGTGAAGGGGTAGATAGTCAATAGTTCGGCTTTGCAGGCCACATCCTTTCTCTGATGCATATATTTTTTTGGTTGATTTTTTAAAATACTGCTTGAAAAATGTAAAAAAAAACATTCTTAGCTCCCATGCTGAACAAAAGAGTCCGCAGACCAGATTTGGTTCACGAGCCATAGTTTGCTGACCCCTGCCTTAGAATATTACTTCTGCTTGCTTTGCCCACAGCAATGTTAGTCTCCCACACTCAGTGTGAGCCCAAGCACTAAAGGTACTGGCTCAGGCAATTCATTTCCTTATTCTACAAAACACATTATTGTACTGCGTTACTCTTTACTGCCTAAATGTTTAGTTATTCTCATTTGAAAAATATTCAGCACAGCCCAGGGCACATAGCAAACCTTCAGTAAATTAACTCACTCAGTACATATTTACTGAAAACCTTCCTATTCACCAGGCATTGTTCCAGGTTATTTAGGGGAGAGAAAGACAGACAAGGTTTTGCTCTTATGTGACTTGATAAATAATAAGTTTCTCCCTTCCTCCCACTCTTCTCTCTCTCATACTCCCTTCTATTCCCTTCCTGGCTCTGTAAAATCATGCAAAGCAGATTTAAAGAGTGAGTAGGATTTCCATAAGCAGAGGGGAAAATGAAATTGATAAGAGAGAGGCCAATACCTGGAATAAGCCTAGAAAGGAAATGCCTGGACACTTGCTCCACCTCATTTTGTTTGTGAGTTTGTTTATCCTGAACCATCTGACCTTGTACTGTTTTTTAAAGTAGATGCGCAAAAATGAAGCTTCATGGCTCATCAGAGAATATTTGTTTGGCTAAAGAAATGTGTGATCTGTTGATAGATTTTTAAATCTTACAAATCCTAATTGAATATATATGTACATATGTATATGTATGTTATGTACACATATATATTATATACACTAAGTGAAGAAAAGAAGTGAGATTGACATTAGAAGACAAGTGGTAGAAAATGGGGGAAAGACTCAATCCATCAGAAAATATTGCACTTGGGTGGGAGTTGGGGGGTGGGGGAGACACAATCATCAGAAAAGCATTTTGGAGATGCTTAGAGTCTGGAGATGAATGGCTCTTTCTTTTGGGGTGAGCATAATTGGAGGACAGAGCCTTCAACCGGGAAGAAAAACCCAAGAACCCACAGTGTGAACTTTACTAAAGATGCCAAAATGTAACCCACTGTTGAATCTGGCAAGGTGATTGAGCCTTTATATATATATATATATATATATATATATATATATATATTTTTTTTTTTTTTTTACCGGGAGGTCCCGGGGATCGAACCCGGGTTCCTCCATATGGGAGACGGACGCCCAACCAGTTGAGCCACATCCGACCCCTCTATATTATTTTTACTCTTTAACCTTTAAAAGACAGATTTTTTCTTTTTCCCTTCTATTTCCCTTTATTTCCCCTGACCCATCTTTAATTTTCTTTGACCCTCTTTTTCCATTGAGTTTCCAACAGTTTCCTTTGCCTTAGGAATGCATGCCATTAGCACCTCTTTATTTCTTTTTTTTTTTTTTTTTTGAGAGAAAGAGCGATCTTTATTATGTTTTTTTATTTTATTTTTATTTTTTTATTATGGGTAAAAATCAAAATTCTCACAATACATACAAACATTTGCAAAATGATATATAAATATATATGCATATATGTGTATTTGCTTATAAAAATGTTATTTATATATATATATATATACACATATATTTTAAGAGGTGCTTAGATTACCTAAAATATTACACGGAACCCACTGGGATTCCCATGTTGCCCACCTCCCACACCTCCCACCACATCCAACACATACATCTCCCACAGTGTGGCCCACCAACCTCAATGAACTTACACATCCTGGAGCCCCACCACCAACCATAGACCACAGTTCACACTGTAGACCACACTCTCTCCCACTCAGTTCTGAGTGGTGTAGCACCTCTTTATTTCTAATCCTGCACCGACTCTGTGGATACTTCTCCAAAACCCTGCCCTAACTATAAGGAACCTGGACTCTGACTCACAGGGCAGAGTCTCTCTCTAGCATCTTGTTCAGCAACACAAACACATTGGCAAACGTGGCCCTGACATTGGCAGGCAAAACAGAAATCACAAATCAGCTCAACTGTTGTGACTGTGTCCAGAAGCCTTCACCTTGTTGACCAAAGTCTGCAGGGAAGAGGCCCCACCATCATCCGAAGAGCAATGCTGTGTGCCAGTCCATTACAAGCAAGCAATGGATAGTCCTGGAGCATGGTGGCAGGAGCTAACAGTGAGATCGGCTCGTCCTGGAGCACCTTGCTCATGCTTTACCAGATTTAACATTTTTGCAGTCCTTTAGGCTTATTGGTCCTTTGAAAAGGTCATTCTAAGTAATTAGATATTTCCCTATGGTATTTATGATTTGAACTTCTTCCCACGCAGTACATGCTGTACTCTCTGTTGAATTAGGGTAATCCAGAAAAGAACATTCAGCATCTTACTGGCAATTGAATTGAATAGTCATCTGCACAGAAATGTATTTTATTTTTAAATTCATCCTCTTTGCTCAATTATCTTAACCAGTTTGGCCTTATTTGGTGTTAAAATTGAATGGAGGGGGCGGATGTGGCTCAAATGTTTGGGTGTCCATCTTCCATGTGGAGGGACCTGGGTTTGATCCCCAGGACCTCCCGGTAAAATAAAGAACAATATAGAAGGCGCACACACCACCAGGCCCTGCATGCGGGCATGCCCCCAGGCCCTGCACGCCAGCACGCAGGTGTGCCAGGCCCCACCGAGCTATGCAGCAAGATGATGATATAACAGGAGAGTGGCACAAGGGAGAGCCAAGACGAGACACACTGAAAAACCAGGAACTGAGGTGGCGCAGGTGACAGAACACCTGTCTCCCACATCGGAGGTCCCCAGGGTCGAATCCTGGTGAAGACAGGAGGAGAAGGATGAGAAGAGAGGGCAGGAAAAGAGAGCCCAGTGAATGAACACAAAACAGCAAATGCGGGGTGTCGGGGGGGGATAAAAATGGATAAATTAAATAAATAAATCTTTAAAAAAATTTTGAATGGAATCCCTCATTTCTCCTGAAAGCTTGTTTGGTATCTGTGTGTGTGTGTGTGTATGAGATTTAAGAATGACACAAGAGCCAAGTTCTGAAGATATCACTGTTTAATCTGTTTCTAACTAGTCTGAAATTTAAAGGTTTCTTTCCTGCTTTCCTCTAAAATAAAATACATCTAATTCTGAATAGCACCATTGGTCTACTACATACCTTGTCATCTGGTGTACAAATGTGAGGAAAAATTTTTATTAGTTGAATTCCAGGACTTTTTCTGACATGATCCAAATTGCAGAATCTCACCTGTATTTAAATTAAATAAGTAACTTTTTGAAGCCTTTCCTTATTTATCTATATTAGGAAACATTCAATATAGAGGAAGAGAAAGTATTTCCAGAATACTGTCTCAGAATTAGAAAATTCTGATTTCTTCCTTCCACCATTCTTAACCCATTAGTGTTACATCCTTCCCTTTTGATCAAAGGATAAGAGAATTCCAAGATACCATTTTCATAGGCGACAGGATTTCTCCTATTGGGAAACACTTTGCATGTAGACTCTGGACCCCATCAAGAGGTCCTTCTTTCTTCCTGATTTTTCTGAGCAATAAAATATAAAGAACATTGAGTACTCAATATTTGCATTTGATTTTTCAGTCAGAGTTGCAGAGAAGGAAAAGTTAATGGTAAAACTCAGCCTAAGGAACACTTCAAGAACAAAAACAACCCATATTACAAGGTGATACATCAGTAATCAAAGGGGAAATATGTATTCTCCAGGTTCTGGAAGAAACATCATACCATACTAGGAATGGATGTGCAGTGAGGAGGGCAATGGAAGGATTCCTGATTTGCAAAACCCCTGGTGAGATTTCAGAAAAGAGTTTGGGATGTCCTTGGTGGCAGCCTCCCAGAACAATCCATTCCCGTTGGGGGCTAATGAAAGCCAGTTCCTACCAGAGCCCTGCAATGGCTGGCTTACTGACAGAAATGAACAGTCCACAGATTTGTCCTAGGGAAAGATTGTTCTTTTCTCCTTAAAGGTGTGTATTTATATGCAAATACATTGTAAGTAAAAGGGTGGGGAAAATATATCTGCAAACTGCAAACATAAGAAAGCAAAAGTGACTATACTAACATCAAACGAAAGAGACTTGAAATTTTTAAAAGTGTTACTAGAGATTTTTTTTCAAAAGATCATTTTATAATGACAAAAGTGTCAACTCAGCAAGAAAATGTAAGAATTGTAAACATACATGCACCTAACAACGGAGCCCAAATATATACAGAGCAAAACCGACAGAAATGAGGGAGAAAACAGACAATTAAACAATGATAGTTGGAGAGTTCAATATCTTACCTTCAATAATGGAGAAAGGAAAACTAGGCAGAGGATCAACAAGGAAATAGAAGACTTGACCAACACTGTTAACAGGCTAGATCTAACAGACATCTATAGAGCACTCCACTCAACAACAGTGAACATACATTCTTCTCAAGTTCACAAGGAGCATTCTCCAGGATAGACCATAAGCTAGACCATTAAATAAACCTCAACAAATGTAAATAATTGAAATAATACTACATATGTTTTCTAACCACAGTGGATTGAAATTAGAAATCAATAGCAGAAATAAATTTGGGAAAGTCATAAGTATATGGATATTAAACAGTACCCTCCTAAGTAACCAATAGGCTAAAGAAGAATTCACAAGGGAAATTAGAAAAAAATCAGATGAATGAAAATGAAGGCACAAAATACATAGATCTATGAGATGGCAGCTAAAGCAGTCCTTACAGGGAAATTTACAGCTGTGAAGAAGAAAGATCTCAAATCAATAACCAAATCTTCCACATCAAGACACTGGAAAAGAAGAGCAACTAATCCTAAAGCAAGCTAAAGGAAGAAAATAATAAAGATTGAAGTAGAGATTAATGAGAGAGAGAATAGAAAAACAATAGAGAAAATCAACAAAACCAAAAGTTGGTTCTTTGAAGAGATAAACTACATTGGCAAATCTTTAGTGAGATTAGCCAAAAGAAAAAAAGAGAAGACCCAAGTTACTAAAATTAGAGGGAAAGAGCCATTACTATTGACTATATAGAAATAAAAAGGATTGTAAAAGAAAACTATGAACAACTGTATGCAAATAAATTAGATAACTTACATGATGTGGACAGATTCCCAGCAAGCTCCTGAAACTGAGTGAAGCAGAAGTAGAATATCTGAACAAACTTGTATCAAGTAAAGTGATTGAATTAATAATAAAACACACTTCTCACAAAAAAGTACAGGCTTAGATGACTTCACTAGTGAATAGAAGAGGAATCAATGCCAATTCTTCACAAACTCTTCCAAAAAATAAAGAAGGAAACTTCCCAAGTCTCTCTAAGAGGTATCATCCAGATACCAAAAACAAAGAAGACATTAGAAAAGAACTCTATAGACTAATATTTATGAATATAGATGCAAAAAAAAATTCTCAACGAAATAGTAGCAAACTGAATCCAGCAGCATATACAAAGGATTATACACTATGACCAAGAGGAACTTATCCCAAGAATGCAAAGTTGGTTTATCATCCAAAAATCAGTTAATATAATACACCATATCAACATAATTTTTAAAACATTTTAAGCTCAATAGATGCTGAAAAAGCATTTGACAAAATCCAATAATGGTTCCTGATTTAAAAAAAAAAAAAAAAAAAAAAACTAGGAATAGAAGAGAACTTTCTCAATCTGATAAAGGACATCTATGAAAAACCCAGAGTTAACATCATACTTAATGGTGAAATATTGAATGCTTTCCCCTAAGATCAGGAATATCTTCTCTTGCTACTTCTAGTCAGCATTGTACTAGAGGTTTTAGCCAGCTCAATTAGGCAAATAAAAGAAATAAAAGACATCTAGATTGGAAAGGAAGAAGTAAAACTATCTCTATTCTTAGTTAACATGACCTTGTATACAGGAAATCCAAAGGAATGCACTAAAAAACTATTAGAACTAATCAACAAGTTCAGCAGTTTGCAGGATAAAAGATCAATATACAAAGTCAGTTACATTCTTTACAATATTAATGAGCAAACCAAAAATGAAACTAAGAAACCAGTTCACCTTATAATAACATCAAAAAGAATAAAATACTTAGGAATAAAATAACAAAAGAAGTACAAAACTTATGCTATGAAAATGACAAAACATTTTTGGGAGAAATTAAATATCTAAATAAGTGGAAAGACATCCCATGTTCATGAACTGGAAGACTTAATGTGGTTCAGATTCATCCAAATTCATCTATAAACTCACTAAAATTACTATCAAAATTCCAGTTGCCTTTATTGCAAAAGTGGACAAGCTGACCCTAAAATTCATATGGAAATTCAAGGGACCGAGAATTGCTAAATCAAACTTGAAAAAGCAGAATGACGTCACATTTCCCAATTTCAAAACTTACATAAAGCAAGAATAATCAGACAGTGTGGTAATGGCATAAGGAAATACATACAGACCAATGGCATAGAATTGAGAACCTAGAAATGTACCCCCACATTTACTGTTAGGGGGCCCATAGTGGTCGCTTGTCTCTCCAAGCAGTAATTTGTGCATCCATAAAATGAAGAAACTAGCAATACCATTTTTTGTAACAGCTATTTATTTACTCATTCATTTCTTTTTAGTTGTGATACCATATGTCACCATGTTTCCAAAGGACTTGACATTGGCCACTTAATATTTGCCCTGCCCTACCTACCTCACAGAGTTTCAGTGAGCACTGGACAAGATAAGAAAGAGCTCTGTAGACCGAGAAGAAAGGCCAGTCTCTGGGGCTGGGGACCCCCACCCACGGTCATTCTAGACCCTACAGACTCACCCCTGCTCCTGGTGGGTCCCAGCTCACCCATGGGCTCCGTGCACCTCACATTTACTGTTTAGACTGGCTTACCCTAGTCGGTCACATCCTACTCTGAAAAAAAAGTACCATCCCACCATTTCTCCTCATCTCTGGCACTTTTTGCCTGAACCCCAAAGCAGAAACATGAGGATAACAATGAGCAAACATTATACATCATTCAGACAATTAAAACAATTAAAAGCTGTGGCCTGGACCCCTTCATACCAAGACAGGATAACTCTTTCTTGAGTAATGTGTGTGCTCTGGAAATAGCCCGGCATTATTATTAATTTTCTAAATAAACTGGGCTCATCCCTTATAGCAGCATTTTGCATCTTTTCCTCACTAAGAAACCAGTGAGCATTTCTAGAAAGAACCTACACAGGCTAGATCCATAAACCTTCTGGGGGAGAAGGGCCATGGCCGTGGAAACTTGTTATTTATGACCACCTAAAGTCCTGCTATGGTCCTGGGTGCCTGGCCTTTTTCAGAGGCATTGCCCTCTGAAGGCTGAGCTCCCTCAATGCTTTGGAGGGTCAGAGGGTTGTCTTTGTACATTTGTTCCCAGTGCCTGGGGTTTCCCATGGTGCTCCACGTTGTTCTCCAGGGGAGAGCGGATGTTAACAAGTCAGCTCTTCTCTTACTCCAAGGAAGATGGCATTCTGGCTATGTATCTGCACATCTATGCTAAGGGGATTAACGAGGGGAAGGCCCATTTATATCAAGGAAGGAATGACACAGGATTTCTCTGGCGAGCCAAAGACATGGCCCTGAGCACTTCTTGTGTCCTTATCTGAGACAGGCTTTAACACTGGAGGAATCAGGATAATTAGCAGGTGCCAGCACATGAAGAGGCAGAGGAGGAGAAGGGAGGGGCAAACATGGCCCAGTCCCCAGTGCTATTTGGGACCCTCCCTGACATGGTCTTAGAGAGCAGCTTAAAATGCCAAAGAAAGGATTTTCAAGTGAAATCTGTCAGACTGCACATCAGCCGAGGCCAGTGCTGTGGGGTCCAGCCCTAACGGCGGTGCTCAACAACGTTGACGTCCATTGTCAGGTGCCACCTGCTCACTCAGGGTGGGGGTGGGGGGTGTCATGGTGCCCCTAAGGCTGATTCCCCACATCCTGTTCCTGAATGCCAGGCCACTCTGCAGACCTGCAGCCTGCAAGTCCCACTCTAGCCCCCATCGGCAGCTGGCCCGGCTGATCACAGCAGCTTTTCCCAGAGCATGGTCCACGGTGACTTTTGGTCACATCAGGGAGCACTGGGTGGGACAGAGCTGCACAGGCTCACAGCTGTACGTCCTGCCCTGGCACATTGCTCTGTCCTTGCATTTCAGAGCCTATAAGAATGCAGCCGTGTATGCTGTTTTCCAGGAGAATTTTGATCTTGGAGCCTATCCTGCCAGGGGCTTCTCCAGAGTCTGGTGCTCCCAGCTGCAGACTCAATGGGTCCCAGCCCTGCAAGGAAACCCAACACCTCCACTAGAAAAGAAAACTCAGCCAGTCTCTTCCTCCTAGTGAATAAAAGATAAGCACATGTGCGAGGCAAGGAGACCAACCGATAATCTAATGACATAGAGGCAATGAAACTTCTGCCTCCTTGAGCCTCTCAAAGCGGCCTGCAGCCCTCGCTGCTGGTATGGAAGCACAAAAGAGCTTCTCTGGGCATCGCCACTCTCTAAAGGATACCATGAACAGGTTTTGGGTGGGCACACTGCACCCATTCCTGCCATTTTCCCTGCACTCAAAATCCAGATTCCTGCAAGAAGATCTATTGACCAGCCTATGGTGGACATGGTGTAGACATGCAAAGGAAAGCCAAGGTGTTCTTATCAGAAGAAAGACAACACTGGGCAGGCAAAGTCAGGAGATATATCCTCTCCCTTGAACACATGGAGAGATGCTGGTCTCATGATCAAACCAAGTCTAACAAGTAAAGACCATCCAACTGACGATGTCTAGCTAGAATGAGGGCCAGCAAGTCTGCTAGCAGGAGGGCTTCTATACCAGAAAATTCCTGCACACCCCTAAAATTGGCAACCCAATGGGCTTGTCACCCTTGTTGGTGAACTTCCCACATCAGGAGCTGTATGATTCTCAAAGCATGAGTCTTTTTTACCGGATTCTCAGTGACCAGGAGTGATACAACTGGTTACCAAATCCATGCTTCTCCTGATTATTTTAACCACCTAACTCTGCTGACACAAACTGCTGTTGCCGGTGTATAACCTGATCAGGTGTGATGGCTGAGAAGAAATGACCATGGACCCAGTGAACTTGCCAGCTGCCTGCTACATCCTGTTCATTACCCTTGTGCTTCTCTAGGCTGGTTTAGTGTAGCCCCACAAATCCCAGAGAAACTTCTTTCTCTCAAGAGAATATTTGAAAATAAATTCAGTATATAAAAGCATAGAGAGAAAAATAGCTAGACGACAGGCTGAAACAGCCCCAAGAAAGATCTTCTAGGGTTTAG
This sequence comes from Tolypeutes matacus, assembly GCA_026826555.1. Classification (NCBI taxonomy): domain Eukaryota; kingdom Metazoa; phylum Chordata; class Mammalia; order Cingulata; family Chlamyphoridae; genus Tolypeutes; species Tolypeutes matacus. The sequence continues at coordinate 14,537,119 of JAKSZT010054540.1, read as the reverse complement.
GACATCAGGTGAAGGCTGCACATCACCCAGAGGAGAGAGGGACAAAAGAGGGAAATCGCAATGACAGAACCATGAGTTGGAACCAACAGCGGCTGCTGCTGCCACACCCTCCCCCACACTAAAGACTCTTTAGAATTCTGGGGCCTCTGGGCCTGTGACTACAGACAAAGGGGGCTCCAGTGATCTACCACCCCAGGAAAGGGGAGAGAGAGGGATACAGCCTAAGGCTGACTCAGCTTCTGGCCCACAAATTTGGTCTGCTGTGTCCCACGAGCCCTTCCAGGCCAGGTGAGACCACACAGTGCTTTGCCCTGGGAGCCTGTGAAGGACTAGAGAAATCCAACCCTCACAATCTCCCTGTCTTCTAGCCTGGATTAATTGTTGAGGACTCCCCAGGAAAGGGGAGAGAGAGGGACACAGCCTAAGGCTGACTCAGCTTTTGACTCACAAATATGGTCTGCAGTGTCCCGAGAGCCCTTCCAAGCTGGGTGGGGCTGCACCATTGTTTGTCTTGGAGCCTGCAAGGGGCTAAAGATATACAATCCTCCCAATCTCCTCTACTAACAGGGACTGATTGTTGAGGACTCAGAGGAGAGTGGAAATATTTCCTAGCCAGGAAAAGGGAGGGGGCTGCCAGAGAAGGCTGGAGAACTGTCTCAGAGAAAGTTTGAATTACAAGGCTCCTAGCATCCAGACAGGAAGCTCTGTCACATTGATCTGGTCTGTGTTGCCACAGATACACTCCGACCAGGCATTGAATTGAGAGCTGCTAAAGAGCACCAGACCATGGAAGTGTACACAAAAAAATTAAAAATAAGTAGGAGAGGCTTTTTTGGCCTCTATAGCCTCCATGCACAAGGCCCTAGGAAGAGAATCTACAACCAATTACTGGGTCTAGTGCCCAGTTTTGAGCAACCAGCAGGACAATCCTAACAATCCAGGTCGAGCCAAAAACCAAAGAGCTGTGGTAACTCACAGCCTCCTGCCACTAAATCCCTACAAAAGAGAAAGAGATTGAGCATCTGAGTAAACTACATCCTAATCAGATGCCTAAACACCAGCAAAAAATTACGAGCCATGCTAAGAAAATAGAAGACATGCCCCAAGAAAAGGAATACATCAAAGTCCCAGAAGAGATACAGAATTTGAGAGAACTAATCCATGAGATGAGCACAAATTTCCAAAATCACATTAATGAGTTGAAAGACAATATGGCTAAAGAGATAAATGACATCAAGAAGACATTGAAAATAAAAAAATAAAAATAAAAAAACAGAAAAAAAAAGGAGAAAAAATTTTTTTTCAAAAAAGAAGACATTGAGCGAGCACAAAAAAGTATTTGAAATCCTGAACAGAAAACTAACAGAAAGACACAATAGGTGAGATCAAAAACACATTAGAGGCATACAACAGCAGACTCGAAATGATAGGAGAAAGAATAAGTGATACCAAAGACAGAACAGATAAAATTGAAGACAAAAAAGAACAGAGAGAGAAAAGAATGGACAAAATTGAGCAGGGGCTCAGAGACTTGAATGACAACAGGAAACGCAACAACATACGTATCATGGGAGTTCCAGAAGGAAAAGAGAAGGGGAAAAAGGCAGAAAGAGTATTTGAGGAAATAATAGCTGAAAATTTCCCAACTCTCACGAAATAAATGAACTGACATGTCCAAGAAGCACACCGTACCCCAATCAGAATAAATCCAAATACACCTACACCAAGACACATACTACTCAGAATGTCATATGTCAAAGATAAAGAGAAAATTCTCAGAGCAGCAAGAGATAAGCAAACGATCACGTACAGGGGACGTCCAGTAAGATTTAGCACAGATTTCTCTTCAGAAACCATGGAGGCGAGAAGACAGTGGTATGATACAATTGGGAAACTGAAAGAGAAAAACTGCCAACCGAGAATTCTTTATCCAGCAAAACTGTCCTTCAAATATGAAGGTGAGTATAAAATATTCACAAACAAACAGAAATGAAGAGAGTTTTCAAAAAAGAATCCACCTTTGCAGGAAATATTAAAGGAAGTCTTAGACCTGAAAGAAAAATATAGGACAGAGAGAAAAATATCAGACAGAAAGGATAACCAAAAGAGTAAAAAGACAGACAAAAATAAGATATGAAATATGAAAACCAAAGAATAGTAATGGAGAAAGTAAATAGTGCGTTTACAGTAATATCATTGAATGTGAATGGATTAAACTCCCCAATCAAAAGACAGAGGATGACGGAATGGATTAAAAAAACATGAGCCATCCATATGCTGCTTACAAGAAACTCGCCTTAGACCCAGGGATACAAACCGGCTGAAAGTGAAAGGTTGGACAAAGATACTCCACGCAAATAGTAACCAGAAAAGAGCAGGGTTAGCTGTACTAATATCAGACAAAACAGACTTTAAATGCAAAAAAGTTGTAAGAGATATAGAAGGCCATTATATATTAATAAAAGGGATGATCCACCAGGAAGACATAACAGTCACAAATGTCTATGCACCTAACCAGGGTGCCCCAAAATATATGAAAAAAAACTCTGTCAAAACTGAAGGGAGAAATAGACATTAATACAATAATCATTGGAGACTTCAAAAACCCCACTCACATCATTAGATAGAACTAGACAGAAAATCTACAAGGAAACAGAGAACTTGAACAATATGATAAACAAGTTAGACCTAGCAGACATACACCGAACACTGCATCCAAACTCAGCAGGTTATACATTTTTCTCAAGGACCCATGGATCTTTGTCCAGAATAGACAACATGTTAGGTCACAATGCAGCTCTCAATAAATATAAAAAGATTGAAATTATACAAAGCACCTTCTCAGATCATAATGGAATGAAACTACAAATAAATAATAGACAGGAAAAAAGTAAATTCGCAAATGTGTGGAGGCTGAACAACACACTCCTAAATAATCGGTGGGTCAAAGAAGAAATTGCGAGTGAAATCAGTAAATATATTGAGACAAATGAAAATGAGAACACAACTTGTCAAAACTTACGGGATACAGCAAAGGCAGTCTTGAGAGGGAAATTTATAGCTTTAAATGCCTATATTAAAAAACAAGAAAGAGCTAAACTCAAAGATTTAACTGAACAACTAGAGAAACTAGAAAAAGAACAGCAAACCAATCCCAAAGCAAGCAGAAGGAAAGAAATAATAAAGATTAGAGCAGAAATAAATGAAAATGAGAACAGAAAAACAATAGAGAAAATCGACAAAACCAAAAGCTGGTTCTTTGAGAAGATCAATAAAATTGACAAACCCCTAGCTAGACTAACAAAGAAAAAAAGAGAGAAGATGCAAATAAATACAGCCAGAAATGAAAGGGGGAAGTTACAAATGACCTCACAGAAATAAAAAGAATCATAAGAGGATATTATGAGAAACTATATGCCAACAAACTAGACAACCTAGATGAAATGGACAAATTTCTAGAAATGCACAACCAACCTACACTGACGCTACAAGAAATACAAGAATTTAACAAACCATTCACATTTAAGGAGATTGAATCTGTCATCAAAAATTTCCCAGCAAAGGAAAGTCCAGGACTAGATGGCTTCACAGGTGAATTCTACCAAGTATTTCGAAAAGAATTAACACCAATCCTATGTAAATGCTTACAAAAAAATTGAAGAGGAGGGAAAATTACCCAACACATTTTATGAAGCCAACATCATCCTAATATCAAAGCCAGATAAAGATTCTACAAGAAAAGAAAATTACAGTCCAATCTCTGTAGTGAACATAGCTGCAAAAATTCTCAACAAAATACTTGCAAATCAAATCCAACAGCATATAAAAAGACTTATACATCACGACCAAGTGGGATTTATTCCTGGTATGCAAGGCTGGTTCAACATAAGAAAATCAATCAATGTAATACACCACATTAACAAATTGAAGGGAAAAAACCACATGATCATCTCAATAGATGCGGAAAAGGCATTTGACAAAATCCAGCATCCTTTTTTGATAAAAACTCTTCAAAAGATAGGAATAAAAGGAAAATTCCTCAATATGATAAAAGGCATATATGAAAGACCCACAGCTAACATCATACTCCATGGGGAAAGCTTGAAAGCTTTCCCCCTAAGATCAGGAACAAAACAAGGATGCCCACTGTCACCATTGTTATTCAACATTGTACTAGAAGTTCTAGCTAGGGCAATTAGACAAGAAAAAAAAAAATTAAAGGCGTCCAAATAGGATAAGAGGAAGTAAACTCACTGTTTGCAGATGACACGATCCTGTACTTAGAAAATCCTGAAGTATCCATGACAAAGCTATTTGAGCTAATAAATGAATTCAGCAAAGTGGCAGGATACAAGATCAACACGCAAAAATCAGTAATGTTTTTGTACACTAGTACTGAACAACCTGAGGAGGAAATCAGGGGGGAAATTCCATTTTCAGTAGCAACAAAAAGAATCAAATACCTAGGAGTTAATTTAAACAAAGAAGTACAGGACCTATATGCAGAAAACTACAAAACAATGCTAAAAGAAATTTAAAAAGACCTAAACAAATGGAAAGACATTTGGTGTTCATGGACTGGAAGAATAAATATCGTGAAGATGTCAATCTTACTCAAACTGATTTAAAGATTCAATTTAATACCAATCAAAATCCCAACAGCTTAATTTTCAGAATTAGAGAAGGCAATTATCAAATTCATCTGGAAAGTGTACCCAAATAGCCAAAAGCATTCTAAAAAAGAAGAGCGACATGGGAGGAATTTCACTGCCTGACCTTGAAACATATTACAAAGCTACAGTGGTCAAAACTGCATGGTACTGGCATAAAGACAGACACATCAATCAGTGGAATAGAAATGAGAACCCAGAAATAAACCCTCACCAATACAGTCAACTGGTTTTTGACAAACCTACCAAGTCCATGCTAATGGGGAAAAAAAACAGTCTCTTCAACAAATGGTGCTGGGAGAACTGGATATCTATAACCAAAAGAATGAAAGAGGACCCCTATGTCAGCCCCTATACAAGAACCAACTCACAATGGATCAAAGATTTAATATAAAAGTCAGGACCATAAAACTACTAGAAGAAAATTAGGGAAACAACTTCAAGACCTTGTAGTAGGTGGTGGTTTCTTGGACTTCACACCCAAAGCATGTGCAAGAAAAGAAAAAATAGATAAATGGGACCTCCTCAAAATTAAACACTTTTGCACCTCACAGGACTTTGTCAAAAGGATGAAAAGGCAGCTGACTCAATAGGAAAAAATATTTGGAAATCACATGTCTGGTAAGGGTTTAATATCCAGGATATATAAAGAGATGTTACAACTCAACAATAAAAAGACAAATGACCCAATTAAAAAATGGGCCAAAGACTTGAATAGACATTTCTCTGAAGAAGAAATACAAATGGCAAAAAAACACATGAAACATCACTCATGATTAGGGAAATGCAAATCAAAACTACAATGAGATGTCATTTCACACCTATCAGAATGGCCACTGTTAAAAAGACAGTGAACTACAAGTGTTGGAGAGGATGTAGAGACATAGGAACACTTATTCACTTTTGGTGGGAATGCAGAATGGTACAGCCACTGTGGAAGACTGTTTGGAAGTTCCTAAAGAAGTTGAATATAGACTTGCCACGTGACCCGGCAATACCACTACTGGGTATATACCCAGAAGAACTGAGAGCAGTGACACGAACAGACATCTGCACACTGATGTTCATAGCAACATTATTCACCATTGCCAAAAGTTGGAAACAACCCAAGTGTCCATCAACAGACGAATGGATAAACAAACTGTGGTCTATTCACACGGTGGAACATTATGCAGCTGTTAATATTCCAGGATGAACCTGGAGGATGTCATGTTGAGCGAAGCAAGCCAGACACAAAAGGACAAATACTGTATGATTGCATTACTATCAACCAAATATATTGTGTAACATATTGTTTGATTTAAAAAAAAAATTCACATGTATCCAGTACATTTAATTGAGAAATGTATATATTTATTCATCTGTGTTTACTTTTTAGTTTTTTTTTTTTTTCTCGGCTTTCACATTTTCTCCACATTTACTTCACATTTACACATTTACTCCAGAACCACTAATGTGTCTTTCGTTTCCTTTGTAGAGGTTTTTGTTTTTGTTTTTTTATATTTTAAAAGATGCTTAGATTACATAAATATTACCCAAAAATTACAGGGATTCCCATGTTCCCCACCTTCCACACCTCCCATAACATCCCACATAAACATCTTTCATTAGTGTGGCACATCACCTGCAATGGATATACACATCCTGGGGCTTTGCCATTAAGCATGGACCATAGTTCACATTGTAGACCACACTCTCTCCCACACAGTTCTGCATGTTATATGCTGATGTAAAATGGCCTATATCTGTAGTTGTAATGTCACTCAGGATAATTCCCAAGTCCTGAAAAAGCCCCTGTATTACAACTGCTTTTCCCTTCCCTGCCCTGAAAGTATTCAGTAGCCACTGGCTCCACCTCACTGTTGTAATTTCTTCCATTGCTTGAATCACAATATGACTACAACAGAATACCATTAAGTCGACTCTAGTCCATAGCTCTTCCCCCAATCCTGAGGAGTTTGGGATGCTGATGTCCACTCCACCTCCAAGTGAGAGGGGGCTTATATCCCATGGATACAATGGATGGGATTTTCCTGCCTGCAGCTGCAGGCTCTCTCCATTCCCTGGGATGGCCATTGTCCATCATCGTCTCCTCACCAGGTAACTTGGGTGAGTCCATTGAGCTGTAGAGTAGGAGTTGCAGCTCCACCGAGATTCCAGGCACAGCTAGCACATGGGCAGGCCAAAGGCTCCAGTCTCTGGAAGTATACCTACAAACTCCAGCATCACATATAGGTTTGAATAGAAGGGACTGATGGACCATGTGCAGGGAGGACTTATTTGAGTCCAACTCTGTCACTCTCAGGAGCACAGATTCTAAAGTAGAGCCCACTGGTAGGGCATCAATCTCTGGAGCTATCCCCCCTTATATAGGACCTGGGAGTCTCCAGAACCCTCAGGAGCCCCTCTGTGTGGGGTGATACCAATTTGGTGTTCTATGAGATCCTACTGAGGTGTGCGTAAGCGTTACCTCTGGGATGACCTCCCGACTCTCTTTGAAGTCTCTTAGCCACATGAACTTTGATTCAAAAAAAAATTTATATGTATCCAGTACATTTAATTGAGAAATGTATATATTTATTCATCTGTGTTTACTTTTTAGTTTTTAATAAAATAAAAAAAAAAGAAAGAAATTGAGAGAAAAATAAAAAATTTAAAAAATAGCAGAAACATCAAATCTGACATTTAAAAAAAAAAAAAAAAGCATAGAATCTTAAAACTTAGTTGTCTTCTACTGGAAATGATATACATTATGGAAGTAGTGGAAATCCAAAGCCAGTTGGGAGTGGATCCATCATTCATTCTTTTTTTTTTTTTTTTTTTTTTAAGTTTTAAATGTTTTAGTTTGTGCTTCATTTTCTAAAAAAATTTAAAACCAGTACCATTCATATCAAAGATCCAAAAGCATGATACAAAGGCAATTCAAAAACAGTATCTTCACCTTAATGGAATGCTATTCCTAAGTTCAACAACTATCCACATTTTCATGAAGATTTTTTGAATAAAATCTTTCTTTTAGCAAATAGTGGCTGTGGGTTCGCCCAGCAAAGTGCCCAATACGTGGTCCATTCATTCTTGTCTGTTTGGGGGTTAGGAAAGAAGCAAGGATGTGAACTACATAAGTCATGTAACACTTGAGCCACAGGCTGTCTCGACATGGAAGCCCCACAGCCATTCTGGGAAGTTGGCCTATTCACCCCATTTTACATATGAGCACTTTGAGACTGTTGTTTAATAATTTTCCCAAGGTCATACCAGTCACAAGGGGAACTCAAACCAATGTTTTCCTGCTTTAACTCTTACACACTTTCTATTATACCACTGCCATTTTTAAAACAGTACAACCTACTTCTATCATGGCACGGACAAGAAGCCTTTTCTGATCAAGGCACCTTCAAATAGAAGTTCTTATTTAGATAGTATGGGACAAGAAAAGTCAGCAGGTGGAATTGGAATGGACATCAACTCAGAGGGAAATTAAGGCACAGCTGTGGTGGTTTCCTTCTCTGGAAGTGAAAAATGCAGCCAGAGGTTAGAAGTTCTGAAATCATACACTAGAGCAGTTTCTCAGAATGCTATAGTTGGACAGTTTTCTGGCTTGTTCTTAGTGTTATCTGGACCCATACTGGAAAAGAAATTAAAATTCAGGGCCTTAGCCATCCCAGAAGAGGGGTTTAAGTATGAAGGAGTCTCCCTAGAATACTCATATGTACATGGGGTTGGGGGAGCAGCAGGGAGAGTTGCTAGTGGGGTACCATCCTGTGAATAGCCAGACAATTGCACTCTTCACCTGCAACTGGCCAATCTTGGGCTCAGCGGGGCTAGGAGGGGTCCTCATACTCTCCCACCCAGAGCTCAAGTGATCAGGGACCAGACAAGTGAGAGGCAGTCTATGGCCCAGATTGGGAGATTTCTGGATAAGAAGCTAACCCAGCCAATTTGGGAATTAAACCTACAGTGATACCTCCATAGCATCCACAATGGCCCCAAGAGTGAATTAGCCTGGACCAGATGCCAAGTATGGGCAGGACACCTTTCCCTCTGCTGTGATGATCTGTGATGATTCTGTGCATTCCTTTCTTTGCTGCTCACCTTCTTTTCCCTGCCTCTCTTCCCCAAATGAAAGTGTTCCATTCATTCAGCAAATATGTATGGAGCATTTACTAAGAGCCAGGCAGGCACTGGAAGGTATTAGGTGTGCTGCTCTATTGGCAGGGCCCAAAGTGCCTAGAGTTTAGGAGATGTTACTGGGTAATTTGAATGGATGCATGGATCATTAGTCCTCGTAGAAGGAAAGTGCCCCAGCCACTGCTGGGTATGACACCCTGTGGTGTCTTTGTGCTGAATACTGAGGTTTCATTCTAACAGTGTGAGCATTTACGCTTTGGTGGTAGATGTCTGGTCTAGACAGATGGTCTGTGGACAAGGGGGTGGACGCCAGGCTGGCTTGGCGGTACAGGCATGTGTTTGCATGTTCCCAGATTAAATGGCTCACCCTTCCTAGGTGAGGCCCATGGTGGCCTTTATCCAAGCTGCTTCCTGCCCACAGCCAACATGACCCTGACCCTAACCCTCCCCTCCTCTTCTAGTGGCCCTTATGGTTCCTCTCTCACAGCTCCTGATAGAAACCACCTCTTAAATCTTTCCTTTACCTAGTCATGTCTTACTGTGGCCTTTATTTAACTAGGTTGCTTTTAAATTGGGAACAAAATCAGGAACCCTATATCCTTACCACGTAGAGAAGCACAAAGATATATGTTAGGCTCAGCAGCTAATCAAGAAGAGAGCAAAATGCTCTTCCCATATCAAGAGGGGCCTCCATGGGGGTCCTCGAGAGCCTGGCCTCAGACAAGGAGGCAAGTGCGGTTCAGGTCCTAGCCCCACCGCTAGCTGCATGCCAGCTGAAGTCACCTGATCTCCCCATCCATGAAATTGGAAAATTGGAATCTCTCTTATGGAAGTCTTGAGAAGATTAGGTGAAGTAATGCCTATAAATCCCTTAGCTCCAAGTAAGCACTTGACAAACGTTGGCCAAAACCATCGTTGCTGCTCAGTTTACAAAACTGTATTAATGATAAACACCAGCCAGCTGTTGAACCCCAGCACTTTGTAGGTTATGCATCATTTCTTAAGACACTCTCCCCGCCACACACACACACACCCATCTTTAATACAGTGTAGAACTACATCATTTATCATGCTGATATTTTCCAGGTAATAAAAGACTGGGAGAAGGCCCTGGTCTATGCTAATGTTCCCCCTCGTGTTAGAACAAGTTTGTATAGTTTATATGTATTTCAGGGCAAACTGAAACAGCAGAAAAATCTCGAGTGGTCTCTTTCTAACCTCTTGAACATTTCTGAGTCCTCTATTTGCAAGTGCCAGAGAATATCATCAGCAGGCTAGGGGTAGAACGGGGGGGGGGGGGGATTATAAAAGGGTTTTGGCGTCATTCGAATCCGAAGATTGGGTTACAGGCTCTGTGTGTGACTAGAAGCTTCACAGATGCCTTGTGCCCAGGTGGCTCATTATAAAACCAGGCTGGAGCAATGGCGGGAAGTAAGACGAATGAAGTTACGTCGGATGGGGATGGATGTAGAAGGCTGGATCCTGCCAGCACTTCTGTCTGCTAACCTGTATTTGGAGTTAAATACCACGGAAGGAAGGGGACTGGTGAAATAGAAGTAAGCTAGTGTCAAGAGGAATTCCTCACAGCACTAAGAGCAGAAACTAGCACCGTGGAGGTGATGAATAAGACCTGGCATGTGACAAAATCATGTTTTCCCGGCCTGTGACTCTGCATATGCTTCCTGGGAAGAGGATACTCCCAGTCAGCTCCCTGAATCTTGAGAGGAGGGAGGGAAAAAAATTCATCTGTGCCTGCCCATTGAGTTACCAAGAAGAACACAGGGTGATATGAGAGCCAGCCATCCTCAGGTACAGCTAGTCAACAACAAGACTCAGTCCTCTGTGATTATTTTCATAGCCTATGCAGTGGTACTACTGTGTCAAAATCCTTGATGGTTTTTTTCCAAGGACAGATTGCCAGGCCCCACTCCCAGAGTTTCTCATTATTAGATCTAGGTTGGGACCTGAGAATTTGCATTTCTAGCATGTTCTTAGATGATTCTGGTGATGCTGGTCCAGGGACTTTACAGAGAACCACTGGCATCATTGGGTTACTTGAAATTTTAACTCAAGAATTATGGTGGGAATAGCCAGATGGAGTGGATCGGATCCCCTGGCATGAACACGACAGCAGAAGCAAACTTCCTCCAGTAGAAAGAGTGTAGGGCTAATTTGGGAGGGAAAAGCTGTGAGTTATCTGATCTCCTGAGGGCTGTAGGCCCAGAGCCCAAGGAGGGAAGGGGAGAGGTAACGGGGACTAGAGAACCCAGCCAAGTAGAGAATGCAGGTGGCGCTCGCCAGGGAGGCTAAGCCTGGCACAGCTGCAGCTCTGGTGAACTGAAGGTGGTTAGTAGCTGGATGTCCAAGTTTACAGGCAAAGCATTTCCAAGCTTGCTGTTCTCTAAAGATGAAGGATGCAATGAAAGAGCCCATTTCTGTGAATTTAATACTCACAAACCAGGAAGGAGGCATCATTTGGTATGATCATGACAAAAACCTTGGAAGAAAGAACTAACTACATCAATTTGCAATTTGCCACAGCCAGGAAAGGGAAACTCTGAGCAGGGTTAAACCCAGACACCTCCTTTGTCCTAAGAAAACAGAATTAATAAGGGTCAAAGCAGAGCTAGTTCTGATCCCAAAGGTAAAGAAGATAAATACTGCTCAGCATATAGGGGAAATTCTGGAAGATTCAAGTCTGACTGCACAATTGCGGACAGAGCCAACAAGATGCAAGAGAGGAACATACACAGAGCTGGGGGGCTGCCCCCAGGGGATGGCTGGACATGAAAACACAAGAGTACCTGGGGCCAGTGGTGACTAGCAAATAGGTTGGCGTCTTTCGGCAGCTTGGGTTAAGTAGAAGGATGTCCACAGCTGGAGCCACAATTGGAAGAGTTCACTAGAGACAGCCTTTGTAGCTTAATAAATCACCCTTCAAAGTAAGAAAAACTGTGAGGGGTAAGCCCAGTAAGGCTACAAGGGACAGAAGGCACAACACGGCTACTTTTCAACAAGGAGAAGGGAGTTAAAACCTGCAGAGTCTGGAGAAAGTACACAAAGAGCATGACAGCCCAAGAAAGAAAGGAGAAGGTAGAGCAAGGCCCCCAAGGAAGCAGTTTGAGGTTAAAGAATGAGGATTTAGACCACCTGGGGTCCAATCCAGCTCCACATATGCCACCTGGGGGTCTTGAGCTATAAAATGGGGCATGAAGATAGTGCCTACCCTGTTAGACTATCATGAGAATTATCTGAGTCATGGAAATAAATTATTTAGGGCAGTTCCTGGCAATTACTAGTACTTAGTAATGCTAAATATGTCATTTTTATGATCACTGTTATCATGATTTTTAAAAAGTGTCCAGATCCCCATTCCAGGATGAAATCCAATCCAAGATGCTAGAGAATGCCACAGATGTTACCTCCGAGACGCTGCTGCTGGCTGCTAAGAAATCACGGCATTTGAGAGAAGAGCCAGAAGTAGGAGGGCTGGGGGGATTCCATTTTCCAAACACATAAATGGACAGGTCCCAGAAATGGAGCCTCAGCTTGCTGGCACAACTAGAGGACAAGTCAATGATTTAGACAGATGGTCTGTGTGCATTTTAGAAAAGAAGGCTGTGGGAGTGCCTAAAATGTGGGAGGGTTTGAGAACACTCTGTGCCTGTCTGGCAGTGGGGAGGTCATGTCAGTAGAGCATTTAGTAAATCTCACAGGATATGAGCAGGTGGGTGGTCCATCACTATGGAGTTATGGCTAGACCAAACTGCCACAGTCTATCTTCAGGGAGCCCCAGTGGCATTTGTCAGCAGCTATGTGTGTGCAATTGATCAGCAACACTCCATGGGACTTCTCTGGGCAGAGCTCCATGGTTGGGTCTGCCACGAGGTCAGGAAGGTCCCCAGAAACTCATGGCTGTTAAGTGGCAGAGCTTCTCTCTGAACTCGGGTACTCACTATGTTCTCCCTCACCTCGGTTCCCCCCTCCACTTCTCATGGTTACAAGTCTAGCAGTGGAGTGGGACTCAAACTCCCAGTGGTTGTAAGGGTCTGGGTGTTTCATTACAGGGCAGAGAAGGGAACAAAATGTGAGCTAAGTATTTTATATCTAGCCAAACTGTCCTTCAAGTACCAACGTTTTAGAAAAACAGCTTTAAATATGTAAAAGCTCAAGATAAGACCATACCCATGAATCCTTCCTGAGAAATCAACTAGAGAAGAGATTAACAAGTGATTTCTGTAAAGGACAGACAGTAAATGGCTAACACACAGGTCATATGGTCTTTGTCGAAACTGCTAACTCTGTCAGTGTTGCACAAAAGCAGCCACAGACAATATGTAAACAAATGGGCTTGATGATGTTCCAATAAAACATTTACAAAAACAAGTGTCGGGCCAGATTTGGCCCTTGGGCCATAGTTTTCCTACCCTTATACCCTCAGATGCTTTTCATCCAACAAGAGATGACTGGGAAAACTTTGGCAAAGGGCCAATGGTGAACATTTTAATGTTTAATTTTGAACTTAAGATTAAAGCAAAGGTAGAGACAGAATATGGAAGAAGAATATGTAAATGTTATATGTTTTGACAAAATGAAAATAATGCAGCTAAAACAAGTGGGAAGGGGAGCAGGTATAGCTCGGTGGTTGAGCACCTGCTTCCCATGTACAAGGTCCCAGGTTCTAATCCCTGGTGCCTCCTAAAAAAAACAGTGGGAAAAAGAAAGAGAAGGATAAAAGTAGAATAACCACACTGATTATTACTTAGACAATGGGTGGGAGTGAAATGATGTCATTAAAAACTGATAAACCAAATACTATGAAAGAGAGGACTAGGGGCATTTTTAAAAGGTGTAAGTTCTTCCCCACCTTCAAACTTTTCTTCACCCTATTCTCCTTCCCCATAACACCTATTTGTCACGCAAATTCTCATGACCCAGCAATTCTATTCTTATGTATATACCCAATAGTATGTTCAAGACGAGTACAAGAATGTGCATAACAACAATATTCATAAGAGTCCAAAGCTCAAAACAACCCACATACCCATCAACAATAGAATGAATCGATGGTGGTATAGTCACACAGTGAAATACCATGGGGTGATGAGAAGAAACCACTGCTCTACCAAACAGTATAAGGGTACACTATGTGATTTCATTTATATAAAGTTCAAAAAAAGGCAAAACGAATCTAGCGAGAGAATTTAGAATTGTTGAGGGGCTAGTAATGAGGAGAGGGTGTGGGAGAGCTTCTGAGGTTCTGGCCATGTTCCATTTCTTAACCTGAGTTGTAGTTCTAGCCCTTGCTTTGTGAAAATTAATTGAGCTATATATTTACAATTTATGTACTTTTCTTATACTTGAATAAAAATTTTACTTAATAAAAAATGATTTAAGTACAACAAAAATTAAAACTTTTAAATAACAAAAGAAAATTTAAAATTAAAAGAGCAAAGAAATAAACAGCAAAAATACAAAATGTATATTGTAATTATAATAAAATAATATGACAGAGTTGAAACCAAACATATTAGAATGAGTTTAGCTCACCTGTTAAAAGATTTTCAGTTTGGCACACAAAGTAAGACTCAACGATATGTTGTAGGCAAGAAATATACCTAAACACAAATTCAGAAAGGATCAATATAAAGGGATAAACAAAAGTACACCAGGAAAATTAAAACAATAAGAAAGCAGCGATAGTGATCCTGATTCCAGATAAAGTAGACTTCATGCCGAAATGTGGCAAAGAAGGAAACTTACAGTGCTAAAAGTCTCAGTTCACAGTAAAGCTATAACTGTTATGAATATTTATGCACCAAATAACATAGCAACCACTTACATAAAGCAGAAACCACAGGGAGTACAAGGAGACATAAATAGAAGCATTGCAAATAAGAGACATTAATACACCACTCTTTGTATAAAATAGATCAAGTGGAGCAAAAATAAGGAAGTATATAAAAGCCCTATATAAAATCCCAGTATCAAACACTGCACCCTCATAATCGAGAATATATATTTTCTCAAGCGAGCTATGCATTCACCAAAACTGATCATATATTTGGTCACAAAGAACATATCAGTAGCTTCCATGAAATAGAAATCTTAAAAGCAACACTCTCTGACCACAAAGCAATAAAGCTAGATATTAGTAAAAATGGTCCCTTCCTCTGGAAATAAAAATATATAGATGCAGCCACCTGCTCTTGGCAGTAACTCAAAAGTGGGGGAGAACCAGGGAGCTTCCATTGGCATTAAACTCAGTCTGAGGGGTTTAGGCTTGTCCTTCACTCATTTAGCAGACATTTGCCACATGCCCACTATGCACCAGACACTACATTAAGTCTGGGACTAACCTAGGATTAGCAGGACTCATCTCTGCCTTTGGGAGCTTCCTTCTGCTGTGAAAGACGAACAGAGAAACAAGGCAGCTCAGCCCTGTGGGAAGAGCCTGGGAGCGGGGAAGCAGGATGAACCACCCCATCAGGATTTGGGCCGGGCCGTGTCCAGATGCCAGGAAGCAGTGGTCCTGCCATGCTGTGCAGCACTTGGGAGTGGGCTCTGGTGCCCATTTCACCCTTTCTTGGCCTTGGGCCCCTGAGCAGGTGACTTCACCAGGAGCCTCAGTTTCCCCATCTAATTGAGAATCAAGCAAAGACTACAGCAAATAACACCTGGCACATGGAAGGTTCCAGTTAGTGTTGTTCCTCAAGACTGGTCAGGTTTCAACCAGAGCATGTATTTGTTTAGGCCACATGTTAAGGAAACATTGACCAGCAGGGTGTGTCAGAAGCAGGAGAAAGGGGTGGAGGGCGGTGGCCTGGATTCTGCTGCCTTATGAAGAACAGCTGAAGGGCTGAGTGTGTTGGCAAAGAGAAGACTAAAGGGAGACACGGAAGGGAATTCGGAGACCTTTGTCATCTAGAGAACAAGCATGCCTTCCACAGGCCAGCAGGGCAGCATTTCCAGATCAGAGAGTTATGAACTCCCCGTCACTGCAGGTATCTGAGTAGTCCCCGGCTGGTCTTTTGAGTGCCATCTCTCATCACCTTTGATCCAGGACTTTCATTTCTACCCTTTGGAAGTCATCTAAAATGTGGACAAATCAGCAACAAGTGTGGACGAGTTAATTTATGGCTTTACCTGTATGCGAGCATTAAAAAATCACTCTGGAGAAAAGACTTTTAATAACATAGGAATTGCTTCTACTATCATAAGTGAAAAAACAGAATACAAAATAGGTTGCTTGTAGTATGGCATCAATGTTAAAGAAAATATGTTTATGGGACAGAACTAGAAGGGGAATGTTCCCGAAAAGGAAATGTCGGCTGTGTTGCCTCTACCCAGGATCTTGTGGGATTATTTGGTTCTCTTGCTTTATTCTTAATATACCTTCCAAACTTTCTACAATGTGCATGAATATTATATAATGTATATATATATATTATATATATATATATTTACTTATATATAAAACCACTACTAAGTAAACAAAAAATATGGCTGTAGAAGAGATTCCTATAATGTGTGAAAGTGTAGACCAGTTTCCCCCGAGACCCCCCTGGAGACCAACATAAAGATCATATGGGGAAGTTCCAGTTCAAGTCCCAGTTTTCTTCATTAACAACCATGGAATTCAATTAAATTGAGAAAAAGATCTATTGGGTCCTTAACAAGCCCCAGGCTCTGTACTAGAAAATGCCCTTGCTTCAGAAGTACTGGGGGATGTGTACTTGGATGAGGATCATCTAGAGCCAAACATGGCAGGCCTTTGGGGGCGGAGGGACGGAAAGTCTTGACTGTAAGTGGCTCCAAGAATCTTATCAGTGTATGAGACATTCTCTCCAATTCTCTAAATGAAATTTGCTTTTGTTTTTGTTTTTGTTTTTGTTTTTTGTTTTTTTGCTTTTGCTCACCTAAACAAAAATTGACATCATGCAATACTTGGAGGAGAAGGGAAAAGGTGTCCCAAACATCAGTCCAGCGAGAGTTGAATTAGGAGTCATTTCTCTGGGGGTTCTTGAAGGGTGAGGGCAGGGTGGTCAGACTGTGTGGGAAATCATTAAAGCCAATTAGACAGATACACCTTCACCTAATACATGCTTAGGAACCAGTTTTAAAAAGTCAAACAGCAGCAGCCGGGGTCCAGTGAAAGTAGATCATCCTGACACAATGCTAGCCAAAGAAAAATCTCAAAAGCATACAGAGGGGATTCCTGCCACCAGCTCAATAAAGGCAATAATAAAATGAATCTCCTTCCTTTCTTTTTGGAGGATTCAGGGACATGGTTTCTGCAACTTGTTAGCAATGAAAATTATTAGCAAATTATTATTTGCAATTGAAAGTGGTTTTGGTAATCATTATTCCCTCCCATGCCAAGAGTCTATGCAATTTATTCAGAACATGAATTATCAAATGCAGTCCAAAGTTCCTAAATATTTTTGGACCAGGTTCACTGACTTTGGCCCAGCAGCTGAGTGGCTAAATGTCTCCGTTACATAATTTACTGAAAACTTAATTGAAACTAATTTTTGTCTCTCATTCACTTGCCTGAAGAACATCTGCCCAGCATCTGCTCTGACTCCATTTGCTTGGGATGTTTTCTGTGAAGTGAAATAAAGGGCATGAATATTTTATTGTAGATTTATCCCACTGTAACTTTTTATAGGAAACTGCTGGTTGTTTTACTAGCCAGCAGCATTGGTATGCACTGTCTCTCTGCAACGTGCTGGAGTCAAAGTTTATGATGTACTCAGAACACACTGCTGGAGGGAGATCCTAAGCTCCACCACTGAGGAGGAGGTGGGTGTGTCTGCAAAAGGTGCAGCTAAATCTGTGTGTGTGTGTGGGGGGGGTGTATTAGTCAGGGTTTTCTCGGGAAACAGAATCAACAGGAGATATCTGTCAATAATATGAGATTTTATAAGAGTCTCTCACGCTACCGTGGGGATGCACAAGTCCAGGTTCCGCAGGCAGGCTGCAAACCAGGGGCTCCGATGAAAGTCCGATGAAATGTCCTTGATGAGTTTCTGGGAGAAGCTGGCTGTCCAACGACGAGCTGGGAAATTCTCTCTGAATGTTGAAATCACTTCCCCTTTTAAGGCATTCAACTGATTGGATAAAAGTGTCACCCATTGATGATGCAATCTCCCTGATTGATGCAGATGTAATCAGCCATCCACGCAATAAACTCACTGGTGATCGAAGTCCACAAATGCTCTTGTATTACAATTAGCCCAGTACTTGCTGGGCCAAACACCTGGAAACAATTACCTGGCCGAGTTGACATATTAGCCTAACCATCACAGGGAGGGTGTGCATGTTTGTGCATGCACACATGTGCAGATCCTGGACTACTCTGTAATGTGACTGCAGAAGTCTTGAGACAATCCAGAAAGGAGATAATAGATGATAATACACTAACCCCTTACAATCCGTTTTCATCCCCTCCGTGTGAGAAACGAACAAGTAGGAACTATTCACTGCATTTCACAGATGGGAAAACTGAACCCAGGGAAGTTTCATAGCCAAGGTCACCGAAGACTTAACCAGTGAACCAGAACTGGAACTGAGCCTCTTGACACTGAGGAATCTCTAAGTCATAGCAAGGTTAGGACCCCAAAATGGATATTCTTGGAGGAAACTGTCATTCCGACAATTTGCATAACCTTAGAAGTGCCAGAGGTGGAAGAGGGCACATCAAGGAGCCGAGCAGGACCTCATGAAGGGGTGGGTACTTGCACATGGCCCCCTGAGAGAAATAGGGGTGGCATGCCAGGCAGAGGACCCCATGTTGGCAGCACGGTCAAGGACTATCAAACAGTCTGGGGGGGCACATGTAGCCAGAGCAGGGGGCATAAAGCTGCTTACCCTTACCTTGATCTACCCCAATTCTTATTTTCTTTGGTCCAGCATCTTATTTTTCATTTGCTTGCATATAATCTTGAAAACATCTACAGTCCTCAGTGGAATGATGGAGACACATGGGCCGAATGAATGACTAAATTATCAGACTGTGCCTTAAATGCCAGACCCAAGATGTGAAAAGGTAGTAGGCACCGGGGAGCCACTGAATATCATGGAGTGAGGAAATAGCATGACTGAAGCTGTGGCAGAGGCACACAGGATTGCTTGGAAATGAAGAGAGACCACATGTGGGGAGACCTGTTAGGATGTTAGGATGTGGAAGGCAGATTTGAGAGCCCTTGTGAGGGTCGGCCTGGTGGGACTCGGCCACATTCTGGACATGGGGTGTAGAGCAGTCAGCTGAGCCTGGATCCTAAACCCACCTGGCGTGGCCAGACTTCAGCCATGGGGGAAAGAGGAGTGGTTTGTGATTGCACCCACGCAGAACCCCATGGGAGGTGGGACTTCCTATTGATCTCACAGGCCTGGAGCTCCCGGAATAGAAAGTCAAGAGTCCCTGGCATCAAATTATCTGGACAAACCATGGCAGTAGGTGAACGCTGCAACAAAAAAAAAAGAAAGAAAGAAAAGAAAAAGTGAGCTCTGGAGAAAAAGAGCCAGGATGAATCAAGGGGAAGCCTCAGCTGTGTTTAGAGAATGAGGGAAGAAATAGTCATCAAACAGGCAGGAGCTGCAGCCTCTGGGAAATCAAGAAGGAAGCAGGTAAAACAAGGAAGAGAAGGTGCAGTATCAAACAAGCCAAAGCCATTATCAGTTTGGGAATTGTTATGGCACGTTCTGCTCACCAAGAACCCTGTGTCATCATCGTCCAAGGAGATAGGCATCGTGAAAAGCCAACCGCGAGACAGGATCCTGCCCCCACATGTGAACTTTCTTCTCAAGTTTTCCATGGATGTGATCCTTTGCAAGCCTCAGCTACCAGCGCCATCCCCAAAAACACAACAGCACGTTGGCAGGCACCAGGGTTTCAAAAGAGACAGCAGAAAGTCTCCTTGGCTGGAGTAGGCAGGGAGCACCTTTGGCAGTAGGGGAGCAGGGAGCAAATGGCAGGCTGCTTGCAATTCCAGGTCGTTGTGGGTGTGGAGGCTGGCAGAGCTGTGAATCCCCTCCCTCATGAAGCTTTGCACCAGCCCCTCTCCAGCTTTCCTTCTCCATCCCCAGTTCCGGGCCACCGGTGTTACACCCCTGCCCCTGCCCTTAGCCCTCCCCTCTGCACCCCTCTAGGAGACACAGAAGCTGGCTTGCTCCAGCTTTTGAGAACTACCCCTGGGAACATTTTCTGAGCATCTTGTGACATTCTGGACATTTTCATATCCAAAGCGGGACAGCCGCGGGGCTGGAATGCCAGGGAGGTCTGCTCACATGTTTTCACGTTGAATAATTCCGTGGAGCAGACAGCTGGGAGACCTCGGCAGCAACTTCTTTCTGATGTTCATAGTCAGGCTGCTAGGATTTTTCTTCAGCTCCCTCACTCAGGCCTTTCATGTTTGTTTCCAGTGGGTACATTCAGACCGGTGTCTTGGGAAAACCATGTCATAGAATTAATTAATCCGGCAGTCTTTTTGTTTGTTTCCCTATTCTTTTTAGGATAAAATGCCCCAGGGCTGGCCTGTTAAGCTAAACAAAAGGCAGACTACTCTGTGTGTGTAACAGGAACGGGGTGGGAGTTAAGGGGCAGGTTGGTCACAGCAAAGGAGAAAGCAGTGGCCAAACTGTGAAAGCAAGCAAAGCATAACTTTCCAAGTGACAGAGAAAAACACACCCCTGGGCATTTGGGTTGCAATTCTGAACCGCCCCAGCCTCCTCCTTGGAATAGTAAAGTGCAAAATCCCAGACTGGAGGCCATGAGGCCAAATTCCACAGCAGACATGGTCAGCCCACAGAGTGTTTGAAGGTTTCAGAATTCATTTCCAACATTTTAAAATCAAGAGATTGCAATAAATCAATCCCTTGCTTTGCAGCTTTACTTTCAAACACAAAAGCTGTGGCAGTACTTCGCTGACATTACCACATGGTAGCGGAGGGCTACGGCCCTGTGGCCGCCCTCATTGATTGGGCCCCATGTCCTCAGCTCACCACAGTCCCGGCCATGCTTTGCTGTCAAGGTCATTGAGTCCATATGGGCAGGTATCCTGTTTGTGTAAATACTTTTCTTATACAAAATGTCATATATACAGGAAAGTACTGAGATTAATCAACACCCACATCTCTACACCTCCCGATTTCAACAAAACTTAACAATTGCCCTATCTGCTTCAAGTCCTTGAAGTAAGAATACGTTAGAGACACATTGAACTTCCTCTTTGACCCCTCCCCAATTCCACTCTCTGCCCTTCTCAGAAGTACACACCATACCCCTGTCCAGAAGTCTGCTTCCCGTTAAGTTTCCCCTGCTTTAACTACAGATGGATAGATCTACAAAGAGAAGAGACCATTGTTGACATGTTGTAGACAGTCCTTTCACATTTTATACTCATCTTTTCTTTGGGAACTTATCCATATTGGCATGGTAGCTCTGGTGCATTCATTTTCTTGGCTCTGCATTATTTCATTGTATGGATTTATTCATTCTGCCATGGATGGGCACTGAGGTTGTCTCCCATTGGGGGCTATTACAATCAGTGATGCAGGGAACATCCAGGTCCAGTGTCCTTGGGCACATGTACAAAAAGCCTAGAAGTGGAATTGCTAGACTATAAGGTATTCATATCTTGAGCTTTATTCCCAAGATCTCTAGAGTTGCCATACCATCAACACCATGCGAGAGTGCCCATTCCTGAATTCATTGCCAAATGTGGTCAGACTTCTCAGTCTTGTCCGTGTAGTGAGAGTGAAATGGTATCTCATTATTTAATTTTGTACTTCCTTACTCCATACTGAGGCAGAGTATATTCACATATTTTGCTTCTATGAATTCTTCTCCTGTGCTTTGCCCATTATTCTATTAGGCTATTTGTCCTTTGCAAATTGATTGATGGGAGTTCTTTCTCTCTCCTGGATTGCAAATATCTTCTTCCACTTTGAGGCTTGTCTTTTCACCAGAGGTGTCTTTGAGTAGACGCTTTTTATCTTTCAACTTAGTTAAATTTAGTGTGGCTCAATCAGTAGGGCTCCCGTTTACCATGTGGGAGGCCCCGGGTTCGGTTCCCAGGGCCTCCTGGTGAAGGCAAGCCCGCCCGCATGGCATGGTTAGCTGACCCAGCGAGCACAAGCAGCAAGGGGGGGATAAATGAATAAATAAATAAATAAATAAAAATCTTAAAAAAAAAAAATTTTTTTTTGAGTAAACCCTTAATTTAGGGATTGTGCTTCTTCGGTCTTGTTTGAGAATTCCTGTCTTATTCTGACAATCATAAATGTATTTGCTTTCCAACTTTTAAGATTTTGCTTTTTTATATTTAAGACTTTAATCATCCAGAAGTTCTTTCTTTTTAAAAAAAAAAATCAATTTTATTGATACATATTAATAAAGCATAAATCCATCCAATGTATAAAATCAATGATATTCAATGTAATCACATATTTGTGCATTCATCACTTCAGTCATTCTTAGCTTCATTATTCCAACAATAATAATAATAAACAAAAAAAAAAACTCATCACCTCTCAATCTCTCCATGCTTCCCCTGCTGTGCATAGCTGCTATTCTGCTTCCCTCTCTCTAGTATATTTGTATTTATATTTTGCAAAAACAATCTTATATATGCAATATCACCCATATTTGTGTTTTACATGAGGTTTTACTATCTTATACAGTCCCATGTTACAGTTGTTAGCTTTCCTTCTAGTATTAAACATGACCTTAGAATTTCCCTTTCAACCTCTGCAATACACATACAATAGCACTGCTAGTTACAAACACCATGATATGCTTTCACCATTTCTATTCATTTCCAAAGATTTACAAACAACCTTTTTACAGTTCTGCACAGATTAACCCTCAGCTTTCCATTCTCTACCCTCCTTCTATTTTCTGGTGACCTATATTCTAATTATTAACTCCATGAGTTTACACAATATATTTAGTTTATAATAGCACAATCATACAGTATTTGTCCTTTTGTGTCTGGCTTACTTCACTCAACATAATGTCCTCCAGGTTCACCCATGTTGTCATATCCTTCATAACTTCATTTCTTCTTACTGCTATATAATATTCCATCATGTTGATGGACACTTGGATGGTCAGAAGTTCTTTCTGTACATGGTACGCATTGAGACAATGCCTTTATTTTTTCCATATGATAACCTGTTGCCTCTGCATTATTTATCAGTGAATTCACCCTTTTCCCACTGGTGGATACGGTCAGATTTATGAAAAGATAATATTTATGATAACAAAGATAGTGAAACAGACCATGTTTTCTGACCACAAGAAAATTACATTAGAAATCAGCAGTAAAAGATGGTGATCTACATCCTCTATGCTTTTGGGAACCAAAAATATACTTTTAAATAACTCATGGGTTAAGGAAGAATCACAAAATATTCAGAGCAGTCCAATAATGAAACATTCTTAGTTTCTTCTTTTCCCTTTATTGATTTGAACTCTAGAGAGTGTATTTCTGCTGTTTTGATGGTTATTCTGAAATGTTTTCCATACATCTTAACAATAATAATTTCAATAAAGCCCAAAGTTATTTGGAATCACTATCCTTCTCCCAAACAAGTCAGTGACCTTGGCACATTTGACCCATCAAACAGCCCTTTCTTTCTCCCTATTATTCTTATCTGGAGGATTTGTTGCTACTTTTTATAAATACAAAAATGGTTCTGGCATACCAAAAATTAGATAAATTTCATGAAATAGACAAATTCCTAAAAAGACATAAACAACTGAAACTGACCCAAGAAGAAATAGAAAATACTAATAAGCCTATTACAAATAAAGAGATTGAATTAGTAATAATAATAATAATAATAATAAAACTTCCAATAACAGGAACAACAAAAAGACTATGACCAGATGACTTCACTGGTGAATTTCACCAAATATTTAAAGGAGAATTAATACCATTTCTTCACAAATTCTTCCAAAAAATAAGAAGGGGGTGGGGCACTTCCCAACTCACTCTATGAGGCCAGTATTCCCTTTATACCAAAATGAAACAAAGACATCACAGGAAAAGAAAACTACAGACCAATATCTTATGAATATAGATGCAGAAATCTTCACCAAATTATAGCAAATTGAACCAGCAATATATTAAAAAGGAACATACACCATGACAGTTGGAATTTTTCCCAGGAATGCAAGTATAGCAGTTCCTCAACTGGTTAAACACAGAGTTACCAATTAGATCCAACAATTCTATTCCTAGATTTATACCCAAGAGAAATGAAAACAGATGTCTACATAAGAACTTGTACTGGAATGAATCATAGCAACATTCATAATTGCCCAAAAGATGGAAACAACTCAAATGCCCATCAATTGAAGAATGAATAAATGAAATGTGGTATATCCATGCAATGGATCATTGTTTGGTAATAAAAAGGGATGAAATACTGTATACATACTATAACATGGATGAACCTTGAAAACACTGTGGTAAGTGAAAGAAGCCAGATATAAAAGATGGCATATTGTATGAACATTTTTACATGAAATGTCCAGAATAGGCAAATCTTTAGAGACAGGAAGTAGATTAGTGATTGCCTAGGGCTGAGGGAGAGGTCATTTGGAGGATTGAAGTTCAGGGGTGCGGGTTTCTTTCTGAGGTGATGAAAATGTCCTAAAATTGTGGTGGTGGTTGCACATCTCTTTGAATATCCAAAAAACAATGAATTGTAAACTTTTAAGGGGTGAATTGTATCATAGTGGGCTATATCTTAATAAATCTGCTAAAAAATGGTTTTGCCACTTGCTAATGTGTGACCTGGAGCAAATTACTTGCCCTCTCTATGCCTCTATTTCTTCCTCCATACAATAGGCAGGCTCACAGGCGGTCAAGTTAGTTAAATCGTGGTACATAGGAAGTTCTCAAAAAAGGGTTAGCTCTTATAATATTTAGATAAAATATTTTAGAAACATTTCCGCTGAAAATCATATTTTAGGAAAAAGTGTTTGACTTCCCTTCCTTCCTTTCTTTTGTTTTTCTTTCCCCAGAAAATGAGAGCTAACCAAATGGCCCTGTGACCTTTTCAGGGAGATGTGAAAGGTTCTCAGATCCTGGTCCATCACTCATCTCTATTTTCAGGGCTGGACTAATATAGTCAAGTGCAGAAATAAGTGAGTTTTATCAGGATACACGGCTATACGTCATTTCTTTCAAGAATACTAATTTTTCACCCTGCAAAACAGAAACAGAACTTTTACACTGCTGGTCCTTAGAGCAGGAATGTCTGCTTCCAGAAAAGCTCATATTCACAGACTAGCATGTTCTCTCCTCATGGTGCACTTCAGATTTTCATTTCCTCCTTTAAAAAACAAATATGTGAATATTATTAGTTTCAGGGGAAATGTATATGAGAACTCGTAAGTCCTGAAGTTCTTAGTGGAGAACGATGAGTGGAACCTTCACGTGCACCTATAAGGCATCACACTCACTCCCCAGGGAGGACGCCGTAGCCTGGGTCATTAAGGCACAGTTGTATTGCCTCTCCCCCATCCTTCTTTTCTGACATCTGTTCAATAAAAGCAGCGACATATCTTCAGAGGCTATAAATGGCACGTGTTAAAGTTGTGTTTTGATTGTTTCTATCACAGAGCTGTTGGATCCAATCTGGGAAGAGCTGGGAGACAGATCCGGTCTCTGGCAGATACGCAGGTCTGACCCTGCCCAATGGGTGCCCTCCATGTTATTTTGTAGGAAAGGATTAGGAGGATGGATTCTGGGCTGGCCTGTGGCTGCTATGCCACCTCACCCCAGGCTCACAGATCCCACAGTCAGTGCAATCACAGGCACCTGAGAAAGGTCCTGCCCTCACAGGGCCCAGCCCTGAGGGGAGACTGCAGTCTTTGCATCACCTTCCTCTCAGAGTTATGGAGGCATGAAAACAAAATCACGGTGGGGAAGGACACAGGAACCATACAAATGTAAGGGTTATTACCACAGCATCAAAGTGCTGACAAGCAGCAAGGGAAACCACGTGAGCCTTTTCTTTCAAACATTCTCCGGGTGGAGAATAAATGAGAAGTGGGACTTACACGTGTCTAGCTTTCCAAATCAGGTGGCCAAGTTTCCCCAGGCCAGGAATGGACAAGACCACTCTTCTGGCCTTAACTTTTTTTCAAAATGACTTGACCAGCCAGCCTGGGCCCCTGTCACCAAGTCCCAGGGAGAGACAGCAACTGAGCACTGGCCAGGCCAGCCCCAGCCTGCCCTCCCACATACTTCCCTTTACCAGGTCCTGGGCCAACCTTCCCACCAGCCCCCTGCGGGTCATCCCAGATGCCACACAGGCCTCTGATGGCTGTCTGCTCCTCTGCTTGGCCCACGATGACTGTGTGGGCAGGTGTGGCCCTCCTAGACAACCACATCCATAGGTGGAGGCTCCTTGCTTGTTCTCGGGCTGGCTCTCCACCCTCGACAGCTTGCGGTGTTTTCCTTGGCAAACAGGTGTCCCTCCTGCTCATGCCTGCCTTCCACACAGTGCACCTGGACAGAGGCTCCCAACCCCCTGCAACTCTTTCTTGGATGGTCAGGGCAACTCCAGTTGGAGTGATTGTTCCAACCCTTCTGAGATATCTCCCTTATCTTGACCACAAGTTTAGGCCCTAGGGTGGGCATCATCAAGATTGAGGGTCTACTGCTCTACAGGCACCAAACCAAATTCATTCAAGGGGTGCCCATATTTAAGACTGTCTTCTTCTTCCCCCATTCAGCCCTGAACTCACAGTACTGTCAACCCCTTTCCATCTACCCAGCTGCTGTGACCAAGTCCTCTCCTAGGTCAACAACATCTGCTTGTTGCTAAAGCCACAGAAGGCTTTTCAGGCCTCATCCAACCTGAAATGCTAGACCACAATCCTCTCCCCCAAACTCTCCTCCCTGACATCTTTTGCACTATTCCTCGTGCCCTACCTAGCCTTGCTTGCTGTCCCTACTCTATCCCCTTTAGAAGCTCTGTCTTAGTTTGCCAGAGCTGCTATGACAAATACCGCATAACAGGTGGGCTTAAACAAAAAGCATTTATTGTCTCACAATTCTGAAGGCTAGAAGTCCGACATCAAGGTCTCAATAGGCCATGCTTTCTCCTCAAAGTCTGTTGCATTCTGATGCTGGCTTGTTGCTATCCTTGGGTTCTCTTGGCTTGCACCTCTACCTCTGTCACATGGTCTACTTCTGTGACTTTCTCTGTGTCCAAATTTTCTCTCTTTATAAAGCCTCCAGTAATACAGTGATGAATTCCCACTCTGATTCAGTTTAACCAAACCTAAATAGGGTCTTCAAAGACCCTATTCACAAAAGAGTCCACACACTGATACACATTGACATATTCAAAGCTACTACTTGTAAATGGGTTCACACCCACAGGAACTCAGATTAAGACTCGAATATGTCTTCTATGGGATACATGATTTAATCCCCAACAGGCTTCCATTCTTTATTCCAACACCCAGGTGCTTGCATTCCCCTAGTCCCTGCCCTCTATCCTCTTTTCTCCTTACCCTTTGCAAGCTCCCCAGATGAGTCTTTTGTACCCTTGGTTTCTATTATGACCTTCTTGCTGATGACTCCCAACCCCATATCTCCAACCGAGACCCTACTCACCCCTGTACTCCAGAACTACACATCCAGACCTTCCCAACACCTCCACTCAGTGGCCACCTCACCTTGACCCTCTCAAAATACCTCCCACAATTTGGCCTTAGGCCAGCTCATCTACTGGATTCTCCATCTCAATGAAGGTACCACCAATGTTCTCAGTACCCAGCAGAGTCCTGAGAGTGACTTTTGCCTCCTTTCTCTTCTTGACCCCACATACCCAAATCCCTGTCAACTCAACTCTTTAATAGCTCTTAAATCAGTTCCTGTTTTCCATCTCCAGCACCACTGCCCTGGTGAAAGTCCAGGTCTTATCCTAATGCACAAGACAACTGGAGGTGCCCCAAAGCAATTGGGGTACTCCTGAGCCAGCCCTGACAAACTGTCTTCTCACACACCTTTAAGTACCCTCCAAGGACCGGCCATCCTAAACTCAGCAGTTGTACCCCACACTCTCTTTCCATTAATGAGCAGTCTCCCTCCATTTGAGCCCTGGGTCCTTCTTCTTTGGTTGGTCTTCACTTTGACCTTCAGGACCCAACTCCACAGCACTTCTCACATGGTAAAGGAATTGCTTATATGTTTCTCTTGCCCCTATGGGCCACACACCTGACTGAGCCCCATGAAGTCAGGGACACTGAGCCAAGTGCCTAGCCTTTGGTTCAGGGATTTGTATGGAATTCACATTCATGTGTCTGGGGGGAAACCATTGTTGAGCAAATTAACCATCCTGCAGCTGTACTCTCTTTAACCTGTCCTACGGTTTCCCATCATTCATTTTATGCTGTGAATGATTCTAATATGTGACCTATTTGATGCCATGCCTAGAATTTGCCAATCTCTTTAACAGGTTCTCAGAGAATTGTATTCAGGCACCTTGTTTCCTTACTTATATTAATTTAGATATTGATGAGAACGTTCCTAGCATGGATATTGGCACAAAGTAGGTACTCAGTCAATGCCAGATCCTTTATTTTCACCCATTTTGGGAATGGATAAAATTGACACGACCCCATGAACAGATTGCTTTATAGCCCAGATTGTGTTGAAATACATCTCCCACCACTTCTTACTATGTGAAGTTGTTGAAAATAAATGACTTACCCATTCTCTTTTTCATTATCTATATTTGAGATTCACTTTCTACTCACTATAAATTAACTGTATCAGAAGAATATGGCACTGAAGATGTTATTGTTTCCTTGCAAGAACTAAGTCACATTTCAGCAGATCTCACAAGCTCTTTACCTGGCTTAAACTCCATCAAGTCAATATTTGAATAGAAACTGAACTTTGAATAGAAGCTGAAATTTTTCAGAACTCTGAATGTGATGGGGTCTGTGGTAGGCAGAATAATAGCCTCCAACGATGTCCATGACATACTCCCCAGAAGCCATGAATACATTACAATACATGGCAAAGGGGAATTTAGGTTGCAGATGGAATTAAGGTTGCTAATCAGCTGACCTTAAAATTGGGAGATTTTGCTGGACTTGTCAGGGGTCCCAATGTAATCACAAAGGTCCTTAAAAAATGGAAGAAAGGGGCAGAAGAGGTCGGAGTGATGCAATGTGAGAAAGACTTGCCCTGCCATGGCTGGCTTTGAAGATGGAGGAAAGTGCCACCAGCCAAGGAAGGTGGGTGGCCTCTGGAAGGTGGAAGAGGCAAGGGAACAGGTTGTCTACTAGGGCCTCCAGAAGGAGTCAGCCCAGCTGACACCTTGGCCTTAGCCCAGTGAGACCCACATCAGACTTCTGACCTGACCGCCACAACTGTAAGATAATAAATTTGTGTTGTTTTGGTAATGTGTTACAAGAGCAATAGGGATGTCACACAAGGTCTCATGTAGTGACTGACTGCCCAGAATATCTCATTCAAATGATTTAAGATGAAGTACATGCAGGGGAGTAGAGTTTGCTACTCTGGAAAGAAAAGGAAATAATGAGCCCATCCTGACTCCTTTGGAAGAACTGGGGAGAGGTGGGCCCAGATTAGGAACTGTTAACAGTGGCCTTCAAAAGAATTAGTTTTATTGCTTTTAAGAAGAGCTGCTAACTCAAACGTGGCTAGTCAGTGTTGCCCTTAAGGTTTTCAGGGACAACAAGGAAAAACATAATGAGGCTTAAATTGTCATTGTACTATAAATTGTTTTATGGAACTGCAGTTCCTCTCCCAAATTACTGGATTTGGAATTAATGAAATTTTACTCTACTAGTCAGTGCTACAGTATTGGAAGTGGGCCTCCTGCGGCCATAGCAATCAGGTGAAATGGTTCTTTCAGCAGCAAAAAAAAAAAAAGTTTGAAGACTTTTCTGGAATTTTCTTCCTATCACACCATGATGTATTTGTCAAGATTAAGAGCAAAAGATCTACCTGAAAAAGACCTAAAATGCACTGCCAAGTATCTGTGTGTGTGGCACAGGAAATCTCTTGCATATTTCAGGCCTGAACACGTGCATTCTCAGGTACCCAGACATCAGCACAGACTGAAGCCCAGCTCCTCTCTTGAGTCTCACCTTTCGCTGCCTGGGACTTGGAAATCACTTCACTTCTTTACCCTTTGTTCATCTCTTTCCTACCTGCTTCTAACTACCCATTACCATCACCCTTTTTTTAAACTATGAGGGGTTAGGATGACAAATAGCCAGGGAGTAAAACAGCACACAGCAACCTGGCTCATTCCTGGCCAAGCACTGTTGGCATTTCAAAACTCAGCTCAGACATCACCTCCTCCTGCCTCCCTGACTGCAGGATGGAGCAAGGTGACTTCCGTCCTTAACCACAGCCAGATGCTCTCCTCCACCTCAGCAGTGAGCTTCTCGCACTCAGCGTCAGTTGTCTATCTGTCTCCCTTGCTACTGTGCCTCTTCCTGTATGTAGGCCCAGAACCCAGCACAGAGCTGGGAAAAAGGAGGAAGGGCCTGGGAGAAAGGAAGTTTGTCGAGGGAGCTGAGAGTGTGCCATGAGCTGCCCCGAGGGTGACTTTCGATCATCCGTGCTCCCTTCTCACCGCTGCACCCCCTACTGCTTCATCTGTGAGAACCCAAGTCCCAAATGGTGGAAAAGGGTTGA
This sequence comes from Tolypeutes matacus, assembly GCA_026826555.1. Taxonomy (NCBI): domain Eukaryota; kingdom Metazoa; phylum Chordata; class Mammalia; order Cingulata; family Chlamyphoridae; genus Tolypeutes; species Tolypeutes matacus. The sequence goes on along the minus strand of JAKSZT010054540.1, from coordinate 14,506,608 downwards.
ATGAATCTCCAAAAAGATCTGTTAAAGTCCTAACCCCCCACCCCCACCCCACCCCACCCAGCCCCTTGAATGTGACCTTTTTGGAAACGGGGGAATTTCTGCAGGTGTCGTCAAGTTAAGTTGAAAACATACTGGATTAGGGTGGGCCCTAAATCCAGTGATTTTATAAGAAGAGGAGAGGACACATAGACATACACAAAGACAGAGGCAGAGACTAGAGCAAAGCATCTGCCAGCCAAGGAATGCCAAGGATTGTCAGCAAACACCAGAAGCTGGGAGAGGCAAGGAAGTAGTTTCCCCTATAGGTCTCAGAGGAAGCACGGCCCTGCTGACACTTGGATTTTGGACTTCTGCCCTGCAAAACTGAGAAATTGTCTGTTGTTTTAAGCCCCCACCCCACCCTAGTAGGTAGAATTTTGTTAAGGCAGGCCTAGGAAACCAAAACAGGGTGTGAAGGTTGGGAGGGTGTTTGGGCCTCAGACAGAGCAGGTTTCGTATCCCAGCAAATTGCGTAGCTTCTCTGGGCCTCTGTGTTCTAATTAATTAACAAGAGATGATAACACTCCCTGCTGGGGTGATTATTAGGATTAAGTGAGCTATACTTTCCCTGGTCCCTAGATGTACTCAGAACATACATCTGACAATGACTGTAGCACTCAGAAGGGAGCGTGGCAGTCCATTTGCACAGCTCCTGGGGGTGGTTTGAGCAGGAGAATGGCAGAGTGTGCCCGCGAATGGCCCAGGGCAGGCCACAGATAGGTTTAACACACACCTGCACACGCTTGGGGCTATGCAGTCTTCTCCATGCAGATCTAGATGAGCCAAAGCACTCTTCTGGAAGGGTTGGGCAGTAGGAAGGAGGGAGGTATGGGCTATTTTCCGTTCTGCTATACTTTTGAAAAGCATCTACAGGTGCAGGAAAAACACCAGGGAAAAAGGAAACAAGGTCCTGGAAGGCTGGCAGATCCTCCCGCCTCTGCAGAAATCTGATACATGGAGTGATGCATCTGACATCCAAGGAGTGCCAAGGATTGTCGGAAAACACAGAAGCTGGAAGAGGCAAGGAATCGAAAGTGCACTTCCCAGTTCAGTGTCTCCAAATTTCTCAAATGAAGAAATAGGTTTTGGGGGAAGCCTCTTAAATAGACAAAACCTGTCAAATGGAAACCTGACTCTTGACCCTTTACCCCCACAGATCTAACTTCCCAGGTCAGCGATAGAGCAGGGGGACATGGGCGACGGCAAGGTCAGGGATTGCCCCGTTGCGTGTTGGGGTCCTCCTGCCCCTCCTGTGTGGGCTGGACGTGACCTCTGCGGAGCCCAGAGTCATACCCACCCCACAAGAAGACGTGCCCTGGGTTGCATGCCCAGAAGGGGAAAGAGTCACATGCTATAGCAATGGCTGCAAGTACAGCCTAGTACAGGACAGGTGACATCCCTGTCAAACAGTGAATATAATATAGATATCAGGCATCTTGGGTCCAGTCCTGGGAAGCAGAACAAATACGGACTACCAGAGTGCGAATCAGGCCATTTTCACAGTTGAGGATCAATGCAGTAACACAGAACAGGTTTCAACACAAAGCCTGATGCTGATGTTCAGAAAGTCAGTTGCAAAAGGACAGGACTGAGGAGAGCTGGCTGAGGAGTCAGCTGATAGTGGGGAAAGTCTTTAATCTGAGCTACCAGATGTGTGATCTGGGAGCTTAAAAAATAAAAGTGACACAAATTTGGGCATCAGGGGAGCCAATGTGGTTCAAGCAGTTGAGCACCTGCTTCCCACATGGGAGGTCCCATGTTTGGTTCCTGGTGCTTCCTAAAAAAAAAAATAAAAATTTTTTTTTTAAATTGTAAACTATACTGTAAATCATTGACAATGTTTAGTTGCTATATTTTGCTATCTGTGTAACAGTTATAACAATGCTAACATCCAAAAAAAAGGGGGGGTTTAATATGGGGTGGGGAAGGGGGGGTGGTTTGTTATCTGGGAGGCTCCGGCACTCCATGTGTGACTTTGCTGTGACCTAAAACTTCTTTGAAAACTAAATGAAAAATTGGGAGACAATGGGGATTGAGAGGGGGAAGGTGTCACGGCACATCAGACATCCGATAACACAGTGATAAAAGGAAGGAAAGAAAAGAAAAGAGAAAGGGAAAAAAAAAAGAATAAATATATATATATATATATATATATATATTAAAAAAAAAAAAAGTTGGGTACAGTAATGAAGACAGAGTATCCATGTAAAGAGACACAAAATCATCACTGCTCTCCTGCTACTTTCAGACCACACCTGGATCATTTTGTTCATGACAGAGCAATCCATTTTAAGAACAGTCATGACTTATTAGAGAATTAGAAATACAGGTGAGAATTGAGACTCTGCCACATGAAAAGTACTTCAGTCAAGAGAAGAGAAAATTTAAGGGGGTGGGGCACAAAAGAACTATCTTCAAATATATAAAAAAAGGCATCTGTGTTACTCCAAATACCAAAACTAAGTGAAATGGACAGAATTTGGTTCTATAAGCATTAGGTAAGCATTTGCCAGGTGTTAAGATGAGAGCAGGACTCGCCAGCTGCCCTCTGGGAAGATCACCCAATCCTACCAAGGAACAAAAGAATAACAATAATAGCTAAACGCTATACAGGCTTACAGGTGCCAGTCACTACTGTAAGTGACTTATAGACAATGTCATTTGTCCTTGAGCCTACACCCCAAGGGAGACAATCATTTCCCTGCTGTTTAGGCAGTTGGTCCAAAGAGAAGAGCTTTAATGTAGTTAGTCCCTGGGAGCATGGAGGACAGTGGTGGGCTCTGCCAAGGGGACCAGAAATTTGTTCCAGGTGAAGTGCCTTGAGCTTGGCCTAAGGGTCGAGGGTGGATGTGGAGGGGCAGGTCCCAGCTAGCTCTGACTTCTCAGCATTTAGAATCCAACCACCTCCACCCGCACTGGCTGGTTGATGCCACCATCACCTCTCACCTCCTCCCTGGTCCACTTGGAAGTCAGGGTGGCCCTTGCCAAGACTGGAGGAGCACGTCACACCTCCATCTAAACCCTCCAGGACTCCCATCGTCTTCAAAGTAAGAGCCCTCCACCAGGCCCAACGTGGTCTCACTCCCCTTTCTCTCTGATGCCACTCCCTTTACAACCCCCCTCCCACCACTCTCCTGCTCACTCAATACTCCCAGCCACACTGGCCTCCTCTGCACCTCCTGTGCCCTCTGCCTGGAACCCTTTTCCCAAAGGTTCATGGAGCTTACTTCCTTCCAGGCTCTGCTCACATATTAGCATATCAATGAGGCCTCCCCTGTCACCCTGTATAAAATAGGGCTCACCTACTCCCTGGTCTGTCTGACTCTGCTTTCCTTTCCTCTAAAGTACTTTTTCACCCTGTGGCATACTCCCTATTTACTCATTCATTGGCCTCGTGTCAATAGAATGTCAACTCCAGAAGGCAGGGACTTTTTTTGCTTTCCTTTTTTTTTTTCATCAAAAAAAAAAATGTAGTATAGCATTCCTATGTGAACATACATAAACAGTAAGTGTATAGTAAAAGTTGTGAACTTACAAAACAAATATGCATATCATCATACAGGGCTCCTATACATCACCCCACCAGCAACACCTTGTGTTGTTGTGAAACATTGGTAACAAATTATGAAAGAGTATTGCCAAAGTATTACTACTAACTACAGCCCATATCTTACATTTGGTGTTTTTTCCCCCAACCCACCTGATTATTAATAATTAGTACTATTTATTTGTTATATTCATGAGAGAACGTTCTCATTCTTTCTGTTAACCACAGCCCATCTTCCACCACAGGATTCACTGCTATATAGTCCCATGCTTTGTACAATCCATTCAAAGTGTATACTCAGTGGCTCTCATTGTCACCACAGAGTCATGTTGTCATCACCTCAGTTGATTTTAGAACATTTTCATTACTCCAAAAGGAAAAGATCCTATACCCTCTTATACCCCCCTATTGTTGTCCCTTATAATTGATATAGTATCTTCTTTGCCATTGCTGCAAAAATATTGCAGTATTACTGTTAACTATTGTCAGAGGGCAGGGGCTTTGTTTCAGTCCCTGCCTCACCATCAGAACCTAGAACAGGGCCTGGAACATAGTAGATTCTCAATAAAAATGCAAGTGGACAGATGACTGAGCTGGAACTGGAGAAAAACAGAAGCACCTACCCACTGCTCACCCAAAGGTCCCCATCTGCAGGAAGACCCTCCCTACCTCTTCACAGGCATTTCTCAGCATGATCAGATTTCTGTTTCATTTGGAATTTAGGCATATTTTGACTAATAAGGAAGAATTGAGTGGTGATAAGAGCTCTCCATCCACATGTTGAGCTGCTTTGTCAAGTGGCAGGCTCCTGGGAAGTAGGAGTATTTGAGCAAGGACAAGAAAGAGGGTGTCATCTGGGTTCATCCAGGGACTGAAGCAGAAAAGGGTCCTTTTGTGTCCCCAGGAGGGCACCCAAAGCCTCATTGGTGTCCTGAGAAATCATGATTCCCAAACTGCTGTGCTTCCATCCAACACCTTGAGGCCAAAAGAGACACTGTCAGAATTGGGTTCCTTGGAATATGAGGCAGGGAGACAAGGTTTTAGAACAGAAATTCTAGACCATACTCCAGAAGAGCCCCAGTTACCATTCAGCAGTGTCCATCCTCTTTGGAAAGCAGGGTACTCAAACTGGGCGCGGAGGATCCTTTCTCAGGGGTTGTACTGCTCAGCTTTGGTTGCAATAACAATTGAGCTCAGTGACTTATAAAAACACTTCTTGCTCACAACAAATGAGGGTTCTAGTTTTGGATTGGGGGGCTTGGCTGAGCAACATGTGTCACCTTATTCCAGAACCCAGGCTGGAGGCATGTACCCTTCATTGGGACCTGCTGTTCTCATGGCAGAAGGTAGGGAACAAAGAAAATCTGAGTCGAATGACATAGTCACATTTAAAGTGTCTGCTTGGACATGGCAAGCATCGTATCTGCCCACACCCTCCAGAACAAAGCACGTCAGATGACCAAGCATCAAGCCATGTGACAACGGGCTGGCTGTGCAATCCCGCTGCAGGGAGGGAGTGACCAGTTGGGAAAAGTAATAATTCAGTTTACCGTTGGGGTGTTGTATGACCAGATGACCATTTGGGTCACTCACTTTGCTCTGATACTCAGGAATTATTGCCCGGGTAGATTGCAAAGGTCCCCGAGTCCATCTCCCTCCCTCCCACCACAGATCCCTAATTCCCTGATGAACCTGGAAGGCCATCAGGGCCAGCTGCCCTCTCCGTCCAGCTCTTTTCTCACTGTCTTTCCTCTCCTCTGGGCAGGTGGGTGGCAGGGCCGTGGAGCCCCTGCTCGGCGACCTGTGAGAAGGGCTTCCAGCACCGGGAGGTGACCTGCATGTTCCAGCTACAGAATGGCACCCACATCACCACCCGGCCCCTCTACTGCCCGGGCCCCAGGCCGGCACCTGTGCAGAGCTGCGAAGGCCAGGACTGCCTGTCCATCTGGGAGGCATCCGAGTGGTCAGAGGTGGGTCCCTGGGCTTTCCGCCTCTGGGGTCTCCACGGGGACCCCACGCGGTACCTTTCGCTCGAGGTGTTCGTGAGCTGCCAGCTGCCACACCCATTCCCAAAGTTCTTTCTAGCTCATGTATTCTCACATTCCATCTGGGATACAACAGGCTACCCCTCATTGCTGACAAATGAATATGCTGACACCACAGGGAGAAAATACAATTTGATCCCATTTTCTGCGAAAATTCACATGTAAATATATATGTCTCTGTATGGGTGTATAGGTATGCGTGTATGTGTATACATGTACGTGTGTATACATATATAGGTATGTGTATGTATGTATATGCCTTTTGATTTTCCTCTGGGCATATTTGAACTTAGTGTCATCAGTTCCAGAAGCTAGTTTCAGGGGCTTTCCTTGAACTCCTTGGCCATCTTTTATATGGCAGGAGGCTGGTGCTGGGAGGGTCAACTTTTAGTTTGCAATCAGAGCTACAAATCTCATGCTATAACACATTTTGGGAAGGGGTCAATTAAGCCTTAAGTTTTAACTTGGAAGACTGACTCTGGAAACATCATTTTATCTGTGGTGATATTACCCTTAAAGGCCCACTTTACATGAATGATTTTGATATTTTGGCTCTAAAACAAACAAAAATAGCTTCCCTCAGGTCCTCCATCAAAAGTGTTTAGAGAACTCAAAAGGCTAAATCTGAGACACTCTTTAGTGTGGAAAATATTTTAAAGTTCCTTTTTATTGCCAAACAGTTGGAATTATTTTGAATAAGAACATATTCAGCCCATTTTAAATGAACAAAAAGGCTGCTCTTGGCTGCTGTACAACTGACTTTGGTTTTCAGACAGATCTTGACATGTACCCGTTAAAAGTAGGTCTTTAACCTACTCTGATATTTTAGGAAAAGGAGAGAAACTAAAAAGTATGTTGTTTGATTTTTGTTAACGTATATGTACTTGGATTCACAAGTTTAACAATCAAGAGACTTTTTTTCCTAATACTTGCTAGAGGGGGAGTCCCCTCCCCATCCCAGGTGAGCTTGAGGGCCTGGATAGCCTGGGCCTGGATTCAAACCAAATGTGTGCTTTAATCTGATCGAAACAGTAAATTTTCCACTCCCTTATGGGGGAAAAATGCCTCCTTACCAAAATAGCTAATCCCAAACATCATTGAAGCATCAAGTAACACCATATTTGGAAAATATGAGACAATTGGACCATGATTTAAAGAATAAGCTATATATCTATATATATGTCTAGTATCCATACCAAACAGTCCTAACTCTAGTTCAGCCCAGCCTTAAACAAAATGCTTCTTTCTAAACATTTAACTCAGAATCAAATCCATTCCCATGAGGTGCTCGCCAAGCTACCAGGTGTTGAAATTCCTTTAGCCTTTCTTTTACTGGAAATGAATGGGTTAATTTTCCTTATGGAAGAGTTTTTTGACATGGTTGTTTTTATGCAGAACTATCACTCACTCTTCCTACCTACCTCCCCAGCTTCTTCCTGTTTGGGGGTGAATAAGGAACTAACATCCTGAGGGAAGCCAAAGCGCTCCATTCAGGCAGCATCAGCCAGAGATTTCTGGAGATGGGCTGCTGGTCCCAGGAGGCTGAGCCAGTCAAGAAGTAGGCTGGAATTCAAAGGAAAGGGGCAAAGGAAGTGGAACAGAAGTAGACAAAGCAGGAACTCTGGCCAAAATGTTGAGCCAGCCAAACCCCCGAGTCAAGTGGTGAGGACAAAGCTGCTCAAATGGTCAGGAAAACCTCCCATGAAGAGGAGGGGAACTGGGAGCCCTTCAGTGCTGCCACCATCACCAGGGGGCCCGTGTGCTCGGGCTGCTGTGCACTGACCCTCGGCCCCGCACCCCACACACAGGATCAGTACAGTAGCACCCCAGACTTCCTCCAGGTTTTATCATCATCAGTTTCTGAAACCAGTGCATTTCTTCTGAAACAAACTATTTTATAATCATCTAAAAAGAAAACCCAGTGGCACTTTTAGGCAGAGAGCTAAATTGAATTCAAAGGAAAAATAAAGCTAGATGACATTTCATAACAGAATGGTAAAAAAAAAATAATAATGTTTGTCCCTTGTGCTCTTTTTTAAGTAAACAGAGTGGAACTTTTAAAAAGTCGGGTTGGTTGTAGCTCAAGAAAATTGCTGTCACCTCACATATTTTGATAAATTGAGCAAGGACAAAACTGAAATTAAAGATGTGGAGTCTCAATTTTGTGCTATTGTAGCCCATGAGCATGCCCCCTCCCCCCATAGCTCTGGAACCCAGATGTCAGGAGGAAGTAGAATCCAGAATCCCCTGGGCAGCCTGGGCTTCCTGGTGCCTGTCCAGCTGGGTGGAATTCAGCCTTCGACCCACTGTCTTCACAAGTTCTGTGTGTCTGTCTATCCTGGAGAGGGCTTCTCAGAGCCACTGGACCACATCTCTTCTGTTTGCTCGATGGCCCGTGAGCCCTTGTTAGTCGTGTTCGTGTCAGAGGCTGTGTTCCGCTCTGCCTGGGCTTTCCTTGGCAGTGGGTGAGCATCTGCTCCAGCCGGGTCACCAGCCTTCTGCGAACCCAGGGTCAGGCATGCTGCGACAGGCTCAAACACATTCCAGAGCATCCTCGGTGTTCACAGCCGCCCGCCACCAACTGTATTTCCTCCTTCCTGCTTGAGCCCAAGGGAATCTTGATCTCTCAAGGCTTTGCACATCACCCCGCACCCCACCCCTCCATCCCCTCCCCATACTGTCTCTCACCAGGATCTCCCAGGACGTTAGTAAAATACAAATACCAGAGGGAAGCTTCCTCTGGAACTGTTTGGCATTCCCATGTAAACATTCCTCCTGGCTGTCTCCAAGGGTCTACCCACTGCCTTCCGTGGACATCGCCTGGGGCTTTGCTCCAATTTGCAGAGCACATGCACCTGGAGGCTGGCGGGGGGAGGGAGCCAAGGGCTCACTGCTTCAGCTTCCTGGCCTTCCGACACCTGACCCCTGTTCCCTGCTCCACTCTGGGATCCACCTGCATTTGCTCTTCAACCTTGCCCACTGCAGGAATCCTTGGGACCTGGCCTTGGCCACCACCACTAAGTCCTACTCCCCTAGTTTGACCTTCCACCCACTCCTGTCTTCCATGAGCACCTGACCCAATTCCACCATCACTGGCGACGTGGCTGAATAAGATGCTAGGAAGACAATGACCTTTCTGAGGCTGGAAACCACTTCATCCTCATCTGTGCATCCCCAAGTCTGGCACACGGTAGGGACCACCCAGGTGTTGAGTGACTTGAACCGAAAGGGCCTGGATTAAATACCCCAGTGCTGTCTTGCAGTGTTCTGCCGACTGCGGCACAGGGACGCAAAAACGAACCGTGACCTGCACCAACCCACAAGGAAACTGTGACGCGTCCAGGAGGCCGAAAGCCGAGGCGACCTGCGAGGACTACTCGGGCTGCTACGAGTGGAAAACGGGGGACTGGTCGAAGGTAAGCGTTTTCCGCCTGGCCCCAGAAGGGCAGAGGACCAGACAGCCAGGAGCTGAGCTCTGGTCACGGACCCCCATGCTACGAGGGTGGTCCCAGCGTAGTCAGGAAACCTACTTTCTTTCCAAACTCTGCACCAGCTGGTGAGGCCATGGCTTTATTCCAGCATCTTCCCGTCCGGCAGCACCGGCTTCCAGCCCTCCTACCCCCAAGCCTGGCGGGGAGCACTCCGCTGCTTCACGCGCCTTGAGCACGCTGCACACAGCCCAAAACCCGAGGCGGGGAGCTGGGGACAAGAGCGACCGACCGGGCCAGGGTACGGGGTGCGCCCGAGCATGGCACTGTGGGCTTGGCTCCGGCCATCACCAGAGCCTGGGAAAGGTTGGGGGAGCCTTAGCGGAGGCAGGCACAGAGGTGACTCACTTCGATTCCTTGCCAGGACCTTGCAGGGGTCCTGGGGTGGGGGGGGAGGGGCGGGGGGGTTGCAGAGAAAAGGAGGGAGCCTTCCTGCGGAGCTGTCGTGACAGCGCCCCCTGGAGACAAGGAGGGTTAAATGCCAAAATGATTTGACTTGAAACACTTTTGGAATAGGTTTGGAAGGGGGTGGGGTGGGGAATGAGCTTCTTTGATTTCTTTTTTTAATGATTTCTACTAACTAGGACTCAGTAAACACAATTGCCTCCTGTGAGAACCACCCAGTAGGTTTCCTAGACAGCCTTTCCACAAACACCAAAAAACTCCAAAGGAACGCAGTGTGTATGTGTGTGTGTGTGTGTGTGTGTGTGTGTTTCCTTATGATCTTAGCAACTGAAGAACTCCCCGTTTGCTTTTCTTGGTTTCTCTTCACTGGAAGGCTGCAAACCAGTGACCTGAGAGCCCACCCGTTTTTGCTTGGCCTGTATAATATTTTAAACATGATGGGATTGGATGCTAATGTTTAACAATGGGAAAATTAACCTGAAAATTTGGAGTTTGGCTTCTCTCTGAAAATCAGAGGGTCTGGCCACAAGGACCCTCACCCCTGTGGGGTCAGCCCCCTCCCCCAACTGCCAAGCCCCTCCTCCCAGCCACTTGGCAGTTAATTTACCCACCTGGCCCAGGCAAGTAATTCAGTTTGTGCCTCTGCTTCATGGAAGGCAGAATGATTTGTCCATTGGGAAGTAAAACCTATCTGAATGTGGTCCCAGCAGAAATGTCACTACCCCCAGCCAAAACCCATACCCCTCCATAGAGTGTATAGAGTACAAAAAAGCCCATTTTCTCAGGTCCCAGTTTGCCCGGCTGTGCTAAAATGCAGTGTCTGGATAGCACAAACTTTGGAAAGATAAAAAATGCCTCCTTCCCATTTACTCCCTAATCAAAAAATCTGATCAAAGCAGAAGAACCAAGAACAATAGTCCGCTTTCCCAAAAGAGCAAACACACAAAATTTAATAAAGCTAGTACAGAGCTGCCAGGATGAATCTTACACTGAAGGAAAAACATCACTTCAAGGCTTTCACAAAAGAAATGGGCACTCTGAATTGTTGAAAACTGGAGCCGAGCATCAGCTGCAATTCACTACTTATACGTTTTAACCTCTATGGACCTCAGTCTCTTCTTCTCTGAAATGGCAGTCATTAACATTGGCTCTGCCTGTTTCTCAGAGATGTTCTGATGTTTCAAGGTGATTAAGCACCTTGATAACTAAACCCATTTCACTGCCTAAAACCCACCAACCTCCTGCTCCTGCTGTTGTGGGGCAGCCATCCCCCAGGTCTAACCTGCACTGATTTGATTTAATTTTATCTTGTCAGGAGAGCTGCCTAGCCTTTTATAAAATGACATTGAGAAATGTCTCATATACCAGCATGTCCAGCCTGTGTGTCCAGACCCTCATACCCAGATATGACTGGGGGAAAGGTCACTAATCATAGCCCAGGGAAATGAAGATGAGCTGTTGTATTAGTCAGAGTTCTCTAGGGAAACAGAACCAATAGGAGATACCTGTAAATAGTATGAGATTTTATAAAATTCACATGACCATGGGGATGCACAAGTCCAAATTCTGCAGGGCAGGCTGCAAACCAGGGGCTCCAATGAAGGTCCTTGATGAGTTCCTAGGAGATGCTGGCTTTCTGAGGTAGAGATGGGTATCTTCTCTGAATGCTGAATTCACTTCCCCTTTTAAGGCCTTCAGCCGATTGAATGACACGTCACTCATTGCTGACAGCAATCTCCTTAGTTTATTGTTGATGTAATCAGCCATCTATGCAATCAACTAGCTGATGATTAAAGTCCATGAAATGCTCTTGTTTTCCAGTTAGCCCAGTCCTTGCTTGACCAAACAACTGGGCACCATTATCTGGCCAAGTTGACACATTAGCCTAACCATCACAGCTGTCAACAGTTTAGATTCTGATTAAGGAACAAAACAGTTATAAATGTCCTATATCTAAAGACTTGATGATGACATTCTTCCTAAATGTCCAGAAGATATGGTGGGGCCACATGGGGCGTTGGGGAGCTCCTGCACTTGTTTGCCTCTTGACAGGTTACGAGGCCCTTTCCTGCACCTCATGTCTTCAGTCCTCTCTGGCCAGGGTTGTTATCCTTGTTTTATAGAAGAGGAGGTAGAGGTTCAGAGAGGTTAGCAGACTTGCCCACACTCTTCTGGAACAGTCTAAGCTCCTGAGCCCCAATTCCATGTCCTGTCCACCATGGTGGATATGGAGCAAGGGGGGTGCCCAGAAGTCACAGTGAAGGTGCCTGGTTGCTGCAGGGTCACCCTGCAAACCAGCCAGGGCCTGGTGCCTCTAGCCTAACCAATCTGGCTTTAAGGATTAAGTAGACAGCTTTCATTTTTGTAAATTCTTTGAACTTCTACTACTAGGAGCAGCGCCAGGCCAAAGGTTGGTGGTTAGTATTGTAGGAAAAGCTCAGCATGGCTCTGCCCTGGCTCTGGCAGCTCATGAGTTGTGTGCCCCAGGCCCTGGGCCTTCCCTCCTCCACACCACACCTCTTGTCACTAGCCCTGCCCTGGTGAATGATGCCTCCTGGGTTTTCAGAAGAGAGGAGCACCGTGCCACGCTGACCATTTTTGCCATAGCCATCTCGATTGGTGCTCCCAGGCAAGAAGAACTACTGGAATGGCCTCCGATGGCCTGCCAGCACCCATGTGGTGGGAACCGAGCCTTCTGGAGAGCACCCAGCCTGGGCATGAGCCAGACGGCCCTGCCTCAGGCAGCAGCGGGCTAGGCAGAGCTGGTGAGAAGTTGTGCCATGCAGCCAAGTACCGAGACAGGCTTGTTCTAGCAAGTCGAGAACTGCAGGGGTGCAGAGAACTCAGCCCAGAGACCCCCACCACACTGCCCACCTCACTGCCACTCCCTTCCACCTATGGGGGTGGGCCAGGCAAACGCCCCTCCCCCATGCAGTTCTATAAAGTTGTCCATTGCTTTTCTCTGTTTGCCTCCTGAGTGCAGTTCCTTGTGAGGGCCCCAAGTCCTCTATCCCCCTAAGTGTATCCTACTGGATGGATGTTTCCTCCATCTTTCCTTTGGCCCAATTGTCTATTTTGCTGATGAGCTGGTGGGGGTGCCACTGTCACTCACTAGGGCTCCTGTGGACCCAAAAAGCAATAACCATTCATTGCTTTCCTATAGCCAGCCTCAAAATCTCCACACGTGGCAGGCTTTGAAGAGGGTAGACAAGTTGCCTAAAAGGAAAGCAAAGAGCAGGCTAAGCACTGGCAGAGGAGTGCCATATCCCGAGGAACTTGTTCAAATCCCAGTTGCCAGGGCAAAAACGCTGTGGCAGCAGGAATGTGCTTCCCCGAGCAGACTCAGGAAACGTTTGTGTGATGGTTGGGGGAGCCCGGAAGGTGTATCTTCAAACACACCTTCCCAGTGGGGGGATGGTTTGACATCGGTCGTGCAAGCAGTCTCTCACTGCTTAAACCCAAGGTGCTGTTGAGGACGACCCTGTTTGCAGGGAGGGGTGGCCTTGCCAGTTCATGGACATGCCATAGGTGCTGTCTGTGCTCCCGGAAACAGCAGGCGCTGGCCCATCCCTCCCTGTGACAGGGCGAGGCTGCCTGAGAATGGCTGGGCCCCAGCCCTCCTGCACCCTGGTGGGCAGAGCAAGCTTGGAAGGAAAACCCTGGCCAGGGTCACCCCCCCTCCTGCCCCTGTATGTTTGAAAAATGGCCTGCAGCTGCTTGTCCTCCCATAAGTTTAACTATTTCTTTAGATCTCTGTAAATCATCATTTATACCCATGAAATGCTCAGTCGCAGGGGGAGCGCTTAAAATGGGAGAGGGGAAATCTCATTTCTTTTTAGAATAGCCTGACTTCTGATCGGTAGTTGAAAAGTTTCAGGTTCAAGACCTGATGTCTCTAATTAGGAACAAATTATTCTGGAGGGATTACAATGGATGATGTTTTTAAAGAAAACCTTGGCTGTCTGTGTTAAAAGTATAATGCTCCCTTTTACTGAAAAGACCAAAATTCCCATTGACTTACTGGTGTGTGTGGGCATCCATGGAAGGGAGCCTGATCTGTAGGTGCAAGAAGGTCAAGTCCCAAGGGCACCTGTCACCACCCCAAGACTTCTCCAAGCCCCAATCTTCTCTGTAATGTGAGGATAACAGCTCCTCTCACAAGTGTTAAGATCAGATGAAACTATGTGCATCGAAGAACCCATGAGCTGCAAACCCCAGACAGATGGAAAGGAGAGCCCATCTCTGGTCAAGTTCACACAAACTGCTACACCCATGCATTCCCCACAGTAGCTGTTGGACATCATCCTGTTTTCTGGGCAGGAAGTGAGGACTCAAGTTCCATGACCTTAGCAACAGTCAGTGCGTCCTGAGAGGGGGGAGTTCCAGAAAGCTTCACCTCCCCGACACTGCTTGTGAAGCCAGCTTGCTTTGAGGGGGTCTGACCATGTGGCCAGGTCACTGCCATTCACCCAGCATTTCCTGAGCTCCTGTTTGGTGCCGGGTCCTGCTCTGGGCACTGGGGGTTCGAGAGTGGGTAAGGACACAGCCTCAATACAGACAGACAGCCAACACCAGAAGGTTATGCTAAGTCCCACCAAGCAGATATGAAGCCAGTGCTGTGGGCCTCAGCCCCTGCCCGGGGAAGCCAGGGGTGGGAGTGCTGGCAGGGGGTAATACTACCGTTATTGGGATCAGTGGCCCTGGCCCCTGACATCTACTGATAATTTACAAAGCACTTCCACTCACGTCGCCTCATTTGTCCCTCACAATCACTTCTATGCGCATTTTTATGGATGAGAAAACTGAGGTTCAGAGAGGTGACAAGTGCCTTTTTTCCCAAGGTCACACAACTAGAAAATGGCAGGGCTAGGATTTTGGTCCCCATCTTCGGACTCGTAGTCCACCTTTCAAGTGTATAGTGGTATCAAAGGCTTACATTCCTAATGTGAAAGGTAAAGGCACTGAAGTCTAAGATGCCTTCAGCTCTAATCACCATAGGCATATACTTGTTATAAAACCGAATATGTGCCTGGTCTCTCTACAGCTCCACCTCCCCAATTAAAACCTGCTTCCCTAAATAGGGCTTTGTATACAATTTAGTATGCATCTGTTGCCTCACATAGGACATCCTGCATTTTGAGTCCTACCTTACTTGTGAGATAAAATCTGAGTCCTAATGAGAGGAAACTTGAACATAGAAAAGCAAGTATGAGAGGTTTCGGGGATACTGGGGCCCTTTCCTGGGATGTGCAATATCACACGATGGAGGCAACCAGCACTCTGCATGAACACAGGGCAAAGTAGAGCCTCCATCCAATATTCCTCTTGAGAGTAGGCAGTAAGCAGTGCAAGGAGGGTCATCAAAATCCAGAAATTTCCTGGGCAGGGGCTTGGAGTGGCACTTCATGTGGGTGAACAGAGCCTGCCCCTGAGCCATGGGGTCACAGAGAAAAGTCCAGGGCCCAGTCCAGTCCAGTTGAAAAAAAATGAGTTTGCTAAGGAGTAATGGAGTCCCCAGAAATTTCCAGGAAAGGCACCTGCATGGAAGGTGACGATGGGTTATCTGTGCTGAGCTCAGTAGTCTACAGGTCTCCTTCATCCATCCCCCGTGCTGCCCCATCTACTCTTCCAGACTCCTTGTCAAACCAACCACCTTCGTGTGGCATGAGAGAGGCAAGAGCAGGAACACTAGAGCGCTCATTCCCTGGGCCGCCTCTCAGCTACACGGTGGGTTCTGATAAGTGCCTGGAACAAGGGCCAATCAATCAGAGGAGCCGCCATCCCTGAGCGGAACTTTATTTCACCGCACGCCATGCCTGTGGCCCCAGAGTGGGGTCCTGTGGTCAGGACTGCACGGGTTCAAGTCCTGGCTCTGCTGTGACCGAGGCACATGACTTTGTGTAACCTTGTCTCAGAGGTGCCCAGGGAATGGAGAAGAGCCATGGAACACAGCCCAGTGCCTGTCTAGAGGAAGTGCCCAGCAGATATTAATGTTTATCTCCATCATTGTCATCATCAGTTTCACCATCAGCACCTGAAACAACCCTCTCATCTCTCATCAGAGTCCCAAGAATCCCATTCCTTACATGGGCTTGAAAACTATTTATGTCTTAGAAGAACAATTCTTTGGATGTGGTCCAGGCCCCGTAAAATGGTGCCTGCCCTAGCCTCATGCCCACATGGGATGAGCAGGGCTGGGGTAGGGGGGGCGGGGCACAGTTCCCCAGCACTGCTGGGCACCTGGGCCTCCTCTCCCCGAGGGTTGTTTTCAGACCTCACTGATGGGGCCCTGATGTTACCAAACTGTTGGAGAGCTGCACTTCCACCCTTCTCTGTGGGTCAGGCTCCAGCCTTGACAACCAGAATCGAGAGTGCTGGGGGGAATAGGCTGCAGCCCACTTTAAGGCCCTTGGGTCACCTTGACCTTTTGGTCCCCTAGCCACAAAGACCCAACCAAAATCTGCAGATTGGCAGACTGCAAATTCAGAGGAATGGGGGAAACCCAAAGCCAAGGCTGAGGGAAAGAAGACCGCAATCAGCTTGAAAAGAAGCCTGAGCTGAAGTAGGGGAGGGTGTGTGTGTGTGTGTGTGTGTGTGTGTGTGTACACGTGCACACAAGCTGAGTGGGAATTTTCATTATTGCTTCAACCTGCTATTTCAGGTTTCAGCAGCTTCAGAGGTTCTCATTGCTCATGCCAAGCATGGGGAGTGGGGCAATCTGTCAAAAATACTTTTGAAGAGCTTTTGACATTTCGCCAGGCAAGCCTTTCAGACACACAGAGAAAGGGGAGTTCTTGTAAGGATTCTTCCCCCCACGCCTCCTCACTTTTTGCTATCCAAAACCTGCCTGAGGCAGGCTGGCCCCTCAGAAAATAACCTGGTGAAATCACTGAGGGAGAGCATGGAGAGGTGCACACTGAGGGTCCCTCTTGCCTCTATTTCATTCTAGCTGAGACCCTCGCCCCCACATGTGTCCACTCTGTAGAAGCCAGACTTCATGTATTTATTGAACATCCATGTAGCATTTCCCTGTTCTGGAAATTTCTTTGGCCTCCTTTAGCTAATTCTCAAAGCATCCCTTAGAGATCTATTGTTATTGATGATCATGATTTTACAGCAGGGAGAACCGAGGGTTAGGGGTCACCACCACAGCGGAGGATGTCCACCAGGGTGAGGGAGGCAGAGAGCTGGGGTCTCTCTGCTGAGGGACAGTGTGGCCAAGAAGAAAGTGTGCAGTTCTTGGGATGGGCAGGCCAGGGCAGGGGGCCCAATGCTGCGTGACTTGGGAAAAATTACCCAGACACTCTGAGCTTCACGTTCTGCCTCTTTGAATGGCAGTTCCCTGTCCCTGCAGAGCTCATCCATGCATTCAGCACTTATTTATTGAGTGCCTACTGTGTTCAAGCACTGCCCTGGCCACAGCACTGTAAGACTAACACAAAAGTCAGCATGAGGATTCAAGGGAACATAGCTGGGCCTATGCAGACAGTGGGCTCTGCTGCTATTACTATTATTATTATTTTTATTATTATTATTATTATTATTGCTATTATTATACCACTGAAGCCAAACAGTAATGCCTTCACAGTGCCTTGCTGTCATGGGTCTGAGGAACAGAAGGTCTTTCCCCCTGTTGTGCAAGAAGTTCTTATCTGCCTAGAGGGAAATGTTTTCCTCACAGCCACTTCATAATTTGCATCAAAAGCATATGAAGGGGAGTGGATATGGCTCAGTGGTTGAGCACCTGCTTCCCACATGGGAGGTCCCAGGTTCGGTCCCCGATGCCTCCTAAAAACAAAGACAAAGACAAACAACAAGCAAACAAATGAAAAAACCAACTCGGGAGCCCATGTGGCTCAGTGGTTGATTTCCGGCTTCCCACATACAAGGCCCTGGGTTCAATCTCCATCCCTGGTACCTCAAAAACAAACAAACAAATGAAAAACATATGAATAAATCCAAATTAACTAATATTTCTCTCTTTCCTTTGTCACCACGGACCTTCTGCTCTTTCTGCACCAAAATTTTTCACTTGGTTTTTTGCTTTTCCATTGAGACCTCTGCCCCGGTGTCTTTTGATGTCTCCTCCCCACCTACATCAAGTCCCACTCAATGGGGGGAACGAGGGGGCCCCAACCTCCAGACTTGGCTCGCTGGCGCCACCCAGGCACTGTTTGTGAAGCACAGCTGCTGGCACTTGCTGGGGAGGTACAGGAAAGGCATTAGGTTTAAGCCAGGTTGTCTGGCCAGACACTTCTCTGGTTATTTTACTGCTGCCCCCATTTTTTGTCTCAGCTAACTGAGTCTCGTGGAAACACATTAAATTTTAAAGTAATAAGCACCTTGAAAAAATGCTCATCAGTGGAACTGTGCTTCAAACAGGACCAGATATCTTTTTTTATAGCTCTGTTTGCTTTGATTTTAAGAGCCTGAAAAATGGTTTCGCAGCTATGCTCGGGGCTAAGGCAGTCAGTCACATGTTTAATTAGAGATGGAGGCACCTGGTGGGAGCTGACGGAGATGAAATTCATGGTGGGTGCCTGTGTTATCATTAACACAGCAGCTCAGATGACAGGAGAAGGCCACTCAAAACAACCCCTTGAGACCTGCCTGGAATCTCGTTTGTATGCAGAGCCAAGTGGGAAAAGCAGCCTCTAATTGTGCTCCTGGGGTCTGGCTCTCCTCTGGGAGCCAGGAGAAGGTGGAGTTTTATACCTGCCTCTTGCTGGGCATGGTAGCCCGGCAGAGCTAAGTAAGTAGAACAGGCAACAGAGCGTCCTTCCGGGGCTCCAGGTTCTCCTTGTGCAGCTTTCTTTGCTCTTGCTGATATTAATTAAAATAATAATGGTGCAGCCATTATTGAGCACCCTCTGTCTTCCAGACTCCCTACTGGGCACACCACTATACATGTTGTCTCAAATCATGGAAACCAGTCTACATTGAGGGTTTTCTTCTCCTCATGCTACAAATGAGGACATTGAGCCTGAGATACCTAAGGATATGCCTCAGGTCACATGGCTAGTAAGCGACCACCAGGCCCAACCTTCTGGTCACTCCAGTCAAGGAGTGTGATCACACCACTGGGTGACGCTGGCCCACCCAAAGCGCATGGATTTCAGGCCAGGGACAGGTTTGCCACTTAACTTTGACTTGGATGAAAAAACAGCTGTGTGGAAGGTGGGCAGGCGGCAGTTTGCAGCAAAGGGTCTGTGGACTGAACTCTCCACTTTTATGTTTTACTTACGTAAGTAATTCTGTCTTACTATAGAAAAAGCCAAAAGAGAAAAAGTAGTCCCACAAACCATATAATAACAAAGTATATATTTTTCTTCTTTTTTATTTAAAGATTTTATTGAAGTATATTATTTATACATGAACATACATAAACAATAAGTGTCTAGTAAAATTGTGAACTTACAAAATGAACGTGCATAACATCATACAGGGCTCCCATACCTCATCCCAACACCAATATCTTTCGTTGTTTTGAAACATTTGTAACAAATTATGAAGGACCATCATCAAAGTATTACTACTAACAATAGTCCATATCTTATATTTGCTGTATTTTCCCCCAAACCACCCTATTATCTTTTTTTGTTCATAAACCATACAATTTATCTAAAATGTACAATCCGTGGCATTTGTTATAATCACAGAGTTATGCATTCATCACTTCAATCAATACTAGTGTATTTTCATTACTCAGAAAAGAAAAAAACAAAAAACAAACCACTATCATACCTATATATTAGCTCTACTAATTACAAATCCTATGATGTGCTTTCGCCATTTCATTTCATTTCCAAACATTCACAAACAACTTTTTACTAATTCTACACAGATTAAACCTCAGCTTTCCATTCTCTAGCCACATTCTATTCTGGTGATTTATATTCTAGCTATTAACTCCCTGAGTTTGCTCATTATATTTAGTTCATTATAGTGAAATTGTACAATAATTTTTCTTTTGTGTCTGGCTTGCTTCACTCAACATACTGTCCTGTAGGTTCATCCATGTTGTCATATGCCTCATGACTTCGTTTCTTCTGACAGCAGCATAATATTCTATTGTGTGTATACACCACAATTTGTTTATCCATTCATGGGTTGTTGGACACATGGATTGTTGCCATCTTTTGGCAATCATGAATAACACCGCTGTGAACATTGGTGTGGAGATGTCTGTTCATTGCACTGCTCTCCATTCTTCCGGGTACATACCTAGTAGCTGTATGCCAGTCACATGGTAAATCTGTATCTAACTTCCTTAGGAACTGCCAAACAGACTTCCACAGTGACTGTATCATTCCACATTCCCACCAGCAGCGAGTAAGCATTCCTCTCTCTCCACATCCTCTCCAACACTTGCACTTTCCTGGTTTTTTTTTAACAAATCAATTTTATTGATACATATTAATAAAGCATAAATCCATCCAAAGAGTACAATCAATGGTATTCAGTATAATCACATTATTTGTACATTCATCATCCCAATCATTCCTAGATCACTTTGATTATTCCAATAATAAAAAACAAACAAAACTCATCACCTCTCAATCTCTCTATGCCCTGCCTGCCATACATAGCTGCTATTCTTTTTTCTTCTCTCTGGTATATTTGTATTTATATTTTGTAAAAACAGTCTTATATATACAATATCACCCATATTCGTGTTTTACATGAAGTTTTACTATCTTATACAGTCCCATGTTATAGTTTTTATCTTTCTTTCTAGTAATATATGTAACCTTAGACTTTCCCTTTCAACCACTGTCATACCCATACAATAGTTCTGCTAGTTAAAAACACCATTATATGCTTTAACTGTATGTTTTTTCCCTTTCAGGCTCCAGCACTCCCTTTAGTATCTCTTGTAATTCTGGTCTTTTGGTAACATATTCTATCAGTTTTGTTTGTGAGGACTTTGAACTCACCCTCATTTTTGAGGGACAGTTTTGCCAGATACAAAATTCTTGGCTGGCAGTGTTTCTCTTTCAGTACCTTAACTATATCATACCACTTTCTTCTTGCCTCCATGGTTTCTGATGAGAGGTCAGCACTTAATCTTATCATGTTTCCCTTGTATGTGATGCTTTGCTTTTCTCTTGCTGCTTTCAGAATCCTCTCTTTGTCTCTGATATTTGTCATTCTGAATAGTAGGTGTCTCAGGGTAGGTCTATTCAGATTTCTTCTGTTTGGGGTATGTTGTCCTTCTTGGATATTGATATTTATGTCCTTCATAAGGGTTGGGAAGTTTTCAGTCATTATCTCCTCAAATATTCTTTCTGCCCCTTTTCCATTCTCTTCTCCTTCTGGGATGCCAATAATGTGAATGTTTGTGAATTTCACATTATCATTCAATTCCCTGAGATTCTGTTCCATTTTTTCCAATCTCTTCTCTTTCTGTTCTCCTGTCTTTTCCAGTTTGGATGTTCATTCTTCAAAATCACCAATTCTGTCTTCGAGAAATTAAAATCTGCTCTTATGTGCCTCTAATGTATTTTTAATCTCATCCATCATATCTTTCATTCCCATAAGGTCTGTTACTTTTCTTTGCAGGCTTTCAAATCGTTCTTTATGCTCTCCCAATGTCTTCTTAATATCCTTTATTTCTTTA
This sequence comes from Tolypeutes matacus, assembly GCA_026826555.1. NCBI lineage: Eukaryota > Metazoa > Chordata > Mammalia > Cingulata > Chlamyphoridae > Tolypeutes > Tolypeutes matacus. Next base: position 14,485,464 of record JAKSZT010054540.1, on the reverse strand, counting down.
GTCATATTTTCTTTAAATTCTTTGAACTGATTTAAGAAAGTTGTGTAATCATCACTGATTAATTGTATTAAATCCTGTATCTCTTCAGGATATTTGGTTAGTTCTTTGGGCTGGGCCATCTCTTCCTGTTTCATAACATGGCTTATAATTTTTTGTTGATGTCTAGGCATCTGAATATGTTGGTGAATTTACTCTGATGGCCAATTTCTCTATTGCCTAGTTTCTTTCCCACAGCTCTTCTTTGATATTTGGTTCAACTTATTCCAGGCCTTTAAAATTGCCCAGCTTAAGTTATCAAAATCAGGCCAGGGACTCACTAGTGGGGTGCAGATTTTCTCCCAGGGATAGGATACAGAAAACTAAGTTTCTGTCCATGCAATTTCCAGACCTGACAGCAGATGGCGCTCATCAGTGCACCTTTCCACAAAGGTGTTTCAGTCTGGGCTTTCCAGTGTTCCCATGTTGAATCTCCAGAGTGGAGGTTCAGAGCAGGCTTTGCTGGCCGAATTCACTGAAGAAAAGCTCTCCGACTCCCCCTCCCTTTTCCCTTGAAACAGCTGACAGGGAGGAAGATGTCTGTTCCCTTCTCAGTTGGCTGCAGTGAGCCAGGGGTTTTACCCCCACTTAATATGTTGGTGGAGGAGAGCCCTTTCCAGCTGCCACAGTAGCTTGGTAACTCACGTTTGTTGTTTTGGCTTCTTCGTCTCTCTGTCCCTCACCCTCTTGAAAGTTGTGTAGCACTGTCCTGGTCTGCTGACCCCAAAGCAGGTCCCCTGGGCAGCTTTTGGCTCTTTCTCCATTGTTTTTGTGAGAACATTGAGTTCTGCCTGTTAGTTCAATGCCATCTTTCCACAATTCCTCCAAGGTACATTTTTTGATGGATTATCTTCCAAACTTTTAAGTAGGTACACACCTACACATATATTGAACAAAAATAGGATGATTTCTGTACATACTATTTTGTAACCTTTCCTTTTTTTCTATATAACTCGTTGAAGTATCTGCTGTGGGGTGGCTCAGACACAGTTCCCAGGCAAATAAGCAAACACCCCCACATTCTGGAAGGCTCTTCCATTCACAGCCCACAGCTATGGGAACTGCCCACCCCCATCCCTAGATTTTAGAATAAACCTAATCCAAAGGGTAAAATCCATAGGAGGGTGTTTTCATTTGCTAAAAGCTGCTGGGAGCAGTATACCAGAAATGGGTTGGCTTTTATAATGGGAATTTATTTTTAACTGTAAGGTTAAAAGCTTACAGTTCTGAGGCTGTGAAAATGTCCAAATCAAGGCATCATCAGAGATGCTGTCTCACCAAAGTTCAGCTGCAGGTAGTCCTGGACTCACACCACATGGCAAGACACAATGGTGGCTCTCCAGTCTGGGTCTCTTCTCCAGGCTCCCACTTCAGGCTTACTTTCTTCCCAAGCTCAGCTGTGGGCAATCAGGCAGATGGCTCATCTCACCCTTCTTCTCTGGACCTCGTCCCTTCCAGCTTCTCAGAGGGCCTTTTTCTGTATCTCTGTATTCTGGTAATTCCAACCTCTGGGACCTCTCTCAGGGTTTCTCTGTCTCTGCTGCTTTATCTCTGTGTGTCTTTGCTTTCAGTTCTCTGTTTATAAAGGACTCCAGCAAGAGGACCAAGATCCACCCTGGGTCACACCTCACTGAAGCAATCCAATCAAAGGGTCTCACACCTACAACAGTGGATTAGCTCCAAGAACATGATCTTCTCTGGGATCCACCAAAAGCTTCACGGAGGGTCAGAGTCTGGGGTACCACTAGTTGGGAACGTGGTACAGCAGTGAGCCCCAAAGCTCACAGTGACCCAGTCTACATCCATGGTGCTGATCCTGCCTTGTGGCCTCACGGAGCAGTTCTTTTTATAGAATGGAAAATTAAAAGCCAGTGACCCATGCTAGGAAAGATAATGGACAAATGGTGGCGATAGGCAACCACCCCAGTCTTTGATTCCTGGTGCCCCATAAAGTGCCACATACAAGATGATTCTGTCGTTGGGATTGGGCAGGTGGGGTCCTGTCCCCAACTCTGTAACCATGAATGAAACATGACATCCCTGAGCTCAGCAGCCAATGTCAGTCTCAGAGGAGGCATGTGGACTCCTAGGAGCCCACAGGAGAAGCCAGCACAGGATGGAGGGTCCTCTTGGACCCAGATCACATTAATCAAGACTAAGAACTGTCTTCAAGGTCACCCCACACTCCCACATTATAAGATGGTCACTGATAATTCTCTAGGCAGAGACCTTGTCAGTTTTACACCTCACAGGGCTGAGCCCTCAACCTGATTATTAATACACAATAATGACATCTGCAAAAGAAACCAGAAGCCTTCCTGGCACTTGTGCAGGGCTGACCCCATAACAGAAATGGGGCATCTGGGTTGGTTCCTGGCATCCAGGGCCACGCTACCTCATAGTCATACAATGCAGAGGAAGCCAGATGGCAATAATGGTGGAAGCCTGTGAAGAGTTTCCACCTGCCCTGCCCTGTATGCTCTTCCCTCCCAAAAGGAACATGGAGATGGCTAGCTTTACCTACTGTCTCAAAGGATTGGGTATGCGTCCTGCAGCAGGCAGCCCCATGGCCGATGATAGATGATCCAAGTAGAGCTCTGAAGACAAAAGGGATGATGGGGTGCTTCCTGTAGATCAGCTCACACACCCCTCTTTTCTGAAAGGGAGCCATGCACATGCCAAATGATCACAGAATTAAGACCCTGATTATAGGACAATCCCCTATTTTTCTTAGGAAGCAGGGTTGGTTTTTTTTTAATTATAGGGTCAATTTAGATGCAGAAGCCCCTTTAATGGTGGACTATTCAGATGCCTACTTAAAATATGTCACTAAGGTACGTAGGCATTTGTGTTGAAACTTGTATGTTATAAAGATATTTTAATTTAGGAGTATTATTTTCTCTCTCCCGCATTTTATAAAATTGAACTGGATGCAGTGGCATTAGTGATTCATAAAGTTTTGCAGTGTGTTCTCTGTCATGAGCTCCACTTTCTGGGTCACCACACCCATTTGAGTGGTCACTGCTGGCAGCAGTCATGGAGACGTGACCCCTTTTGAGTTTGGGGTGCTGCTTGCCAGACTTTCCTTTGCACTGCTTTGAGGATGCTGTATCTTCTCCTCTCTCCCCACTATGAGTGTATACTCACAGGCTCTGGGTAAAACCAGCCACCAGATTGCTTCCAAAAGTGATCCTCAAAAACGTGTCACAGCGTCCTCCCTCCCTCATTGGTCATTGTGATGTCCTGTCTCCATTACATTTCTTTGTCACCTTTTTTTTTTTTTAATTCCAGGTGAGCATCTCAATAGTACCCCTAAGGAGTACTTACTGAGGTCACTCAGTTTAGTGACTTCCCCAAGCAGTGCTTTGAGTACAAACTAATTGAGGGCACTCCTTGCCCCTGCCCTTGTACCATGAGAGGGTTGATTCTTACTTAAATAGAAGGCAGCTTACTCTTTGTGTGGTATAATTTTGAGGGAAAGCCTGCCCCCGTCGATTCGAGCACACCTGTCATCTGGGTGTGAACTCGAAGGTCAGTGCTGAGGCTGGATGTCCGTGCTTCTTGACTTAATCACACATACTCACATTTAATACTCTGCTTAATAGCAAGAAGAGAGAGCTCCTTGCCTGCAAGCCTGGGCACTGGGAAGGTCATGCTAAGAGGTTTTCAGCTCCAGCTGCCCTTTGCAGTTGCCCAGAGAGCTTTTGAAAACACTGGTACCTGGACCTCCTCCCAGAAATCCTGATTCGATGAGTCAGGGACATCGGGACTTTTAAAAGCCCTCAGGTCACTCCAGGGCACAGCCAAGTCAAGAATGCCGACAACTAAGGGAGCAGATCTCAGCAGCCGCTGGCACCCTCCAAGACATCCCCTGGGCAGACAAGTGGAAGGGCTCCCTGTTGGTGGGAAACTGCCTAGTGCCACCTCATCCTCAGCACCCCTCAAACTTCCAAGTGCCTGGATGCCAACACCTCGGGTCTGGGATGGTACCTGGAAATCTGCATTTTTGCATGCAGGACTCATTCCCAAGGATGCTACCTGCCATTTGAGGGACTGTAGAGCTCAGCCCTGTGGCCTTTGCTGTGGGGGAAGAAAGCCCTTTCCCTTCTGAACAGGCCCAGGGCCCACAGAAGCATCTTGGGGTTTTGCCACCCCTGGCGTGACTTGAAAAGCCTAGGGCCTCTTCGGAGCACCATTCCCTCTTGCCCGCCTTTAGGCTTCTATGGTGAAAAAGCATCAGAACGCAGAGCTGCCCACCTAGTGCACACAAGCCCCTTGGAGAGCAGACAGCACCGGGTATGATAACACCATGGGCTCCCTCTGAGTCTGTGCTGGGTGAGCCCCCGCAGTCTGAAGGAGGCCCTTCCACCAGGTCAGCCCATGCTCAGGCCTCAAGAGGAGGAGACGGGGCGATGCACAGCATCTGGGTGGCACCTGGTGGCCTTGGCACCTGTGGCCTTAGAAAGGACGTCTCCTGCCCCCATCTTCCAGGCCCCAGTGCTCTCTCCACCACGAGGCTTCATTATTAATTCCAGCTGGGGCCCACTGCCCCCCTACCTTGCTTTATAAACACTTTGCAGTGTTCTCAGAACCGTGTCAATCACGGCCTGTGGGCGTTTGAGGGACACCAGACACAGGAGGTGCACAAATGAAGCTGGCCTCTGGCTGGGAAAAGATGAGCTTCATGGAAAGACAGATTCTGGGAGAGCTAGGGGGGAAAAGGGCCCGAGGGGCTGGGAGACCTGGGGAGGGCAAGGAATAGGGTGCCTGGCAGGCTCCTCTTTGTGAAATACTTTACAAGAGGGAGAAAGGGAACAGCAGGGAGAACAGAACTCTGTAGTGAAGTCTCACCGAGTTCACTAATTGGGAATTTGGAACCATCCACTGAACTGTTTTGATTCATGGTTTTAATGAGCCCTGCCTCCTCTGGCTGGGTCTGCAGGTGTTTGAGATGCCACCAATTAGAGCTTTGATATCTAAATTAGAACTGCTAGCCATGTTCCACTCCTAGGTATATACCCCAAAGAATTAAAAACAGGGACTCGAACAGATATGTACACCAGTATTCATCGCAGCATTTCCAGACAATGAAATACTACGCAGCTGTACAAAGGAATGAAGTCCTGATAAATGTGACAACAAGGATGAACCTTGAAGACATCACGTTGAGTGAAATAAACCTGACACAAAAGTGATTCCACTTGTGTAAAATACCTAAAATAAGCAAATTTGTAGCCACAGTGAGTAGAGGACAGGCTACTGGGAGTTGGGAACGGGAATGGGGAGTTAGTGCTTAATGGGTGCAGAGTTTCTGTTTGGGGTGATGGAAGCAGTGATGGATGGTGGTGATGGGATCATAACAGTGTGAATGTATTTAACACCTCTGAAGTGTGTACTTAAAAAATGGCTAAAACAGGAAATTTTGTGTTTTATGTTATATATTTTTTAAAAACCCTGCAAGCCACAAATATGAGGCCATGGTTCTGTTATACAAGAAAGGTTGCCCTTCTTTATTTTCTTTAACTTAGTTCTGAGCCCCAGCAGTCCAGGCTCACGGGAAATTGACCTCCGAGGCCTGGCGCAGGCCCAAGACTCCCACAGCACAGAGCCCCGCAGAGCTCCCTGTGGTGGGGGGCCCCCCGTGCTTCCCAGGAGCCTTTGGCCGCCCTCCCCATTATCTTCAGAATTCCGAAGCCCGGCTCTCTTCTTGGAGCAGGGCGGAGATGCGGAGCAATTAACTTAAATTCATCTTTCAGCCCAAATTCTTGAAACATACTCCGCTCACTCGGGTGGCCGGTCAGCTCTGCCCTGCGGTCATTCCAAGCTTTCCGGAGATGACACACCCAGGCTGGCCCTATCTCCAGCTCAGGCTGACCCTGTCCCCACAGTGCTCGTCGACCTGCGGAAAGGGCCTGCAGTCCCGCGTTGTCCAGTGCATGCACAAGGTCACCGGGCGCCACGGCAACGAGTGCCCCGCCCTCACGAAGCCAGCCGCCTACAGACAGTGCCACCAGGAGGTCTGCAACGACAAGATCAATGTCAACACCATCACCTCCCCCCGCCTCGGTGAGCACTTCTGTGCCCCCCCATCCCCATCCCAGGGGTCCCCGAGTCTCCAGGGCAGCCAAGCTTTGTGGCCAGGAAGTCCCTTCTTGGGGTCTTCTTCAAGGCCGACACTTGTGAGCTCTGGAGGAGAAAAAAGGTGTCAGAGATGGAACAGCAGTCTTGGACACAACAGGATGAGCATCCCACTGACCCCTTCAGCCCACAAGTGGGAAACACATGAGAATGTCCCTCCAATGTTTTAGGGTTCCTGAGAGTGAGGGGGCCAGAAGAAATGCTCCTTTCTAACAAAGAGAGCTTTGGAGGTGTCCGCCCTTCACCGAGGCCTTGAGGATGCATGCAGGGGATGTACCCTTGTGGGCTGAGGCTGGAGGAGAAGACAGACACGTATGGTAGAGTGTGTGAGCAGCTTTGGCCCTGGGTGCTCCAAACCTGTCCCTTTTCCAGTCCATATCTCGGGCTGGGGGTGGGGGGGTAGCCTGAGAAGGAGGAGAGGGACTTTCAATACTGATCTGATGAATCCTCCCAACAGCGTTTCTGCTTTTCCAAATAGAAATCCCTAGAGAATTTTTTCCCACCCGAAGCCCCTTTTCCTAAAGCTGGGACCCCACGAAAACAAAGGCGAGTTCATTGGGGTGGGGGTGCTTTGAGCCTGCAGATTCGCACACAGAGCTTTGGCAAGCACAAGCCTCCTTGGCCTCCTCCAGAACGTCTAGCAAGGCCTTCACCCAGGATACCAGGACTGGAGGAGATTCGGGGCACTTGTCTGCGCTTACGCCTCTTGCTTTGTGACCCCTCCCATGCCCGCTGCTTTTATAGATGCCATTCAAGTAGTTAAGGGTGTCCTCTGCCCCAGCTCAGAAACACGGGTGGCTGGTGCGCTGTCCCTGGAAGAGGCTGCGAGACCACCAAACGCACTCACAGTGGTTCAGGCTGCCCTTGCATCAGTCCATGCAAGCAGTGGGTGAGGGGGGCACAGAATGTCAGACCAAAGCTGTCTCTCAGGCCACACCTTCTGGGGGGGCGTGTTTCACACCGTTCCCCTGCTGTCCATAACCCACGGGCTTTCTCTCTCCCCTGTCCCCTTAGCTGCTCTGACCTACAAATGCACACGAGACCAGTGGACGGTGTATTGCCGGGTCATTCGAGAAAAGAACCTCTGCCAGGACATGAGGTGGTACCAGCGCTGCTGCCAGACTTGCAGGGACTTCTATGCCAGCAAGATGCGTCCGCCACCACCACCAAGCTCCTGACGTGACCCAGCTGACCCCAATGTCCTGACGCCAAGCCCGGGGCGCACTGCTCAGTGAGCCCTCAACTCGGCCCCCCAACCAAGAGCACGCCATCCTGCAACCTGGACCTCCCAGAACACCCGTGCCCACCCACAGGCTGTCTCCAGAATCCAACCGCAAAGCACTTGAGAGTGCACTTGACATTGGCCATCCATGCTTTTTACTTAATATATTATTAACAGCCACTGGATGGCTTTCCACGGTAAGAAGAGAAATAGGCCAGAGTCACAACATAATTAACAGTTTTTAAGGTTCTGTGTACCTCAAAGGGAAACACTTCTGGCAAACCATTGGGGAAGAGAGAGTGCTTCTGCCTTAACTGCCCTTTGACGTTTGAATTCCCAGTGATTGGTGCACCACTGGGGGCAATCCCATAAATGAAACATTTCCTGTTAAAAGAGGCTTTATTCTGAAAGCCAGGCACCTTCAGATGGAAGGACTGCTGACAACAAGCCCCTGCTCTTGGCTTCTCTGGAGAAGGCTGGGCTGCCAAAGAACACATTCCTTTTATTCTACCTTCTTGACAATGCAAGTCAGGACTTGGCTTCTCTGCCCTTTTCTGAAAACAGTCTTCTTTCAATCCTGGCCTTGTCTTGGAAGCTCATCCCTGAGTGTCTAAATCTGTGTAAACCAATAAGGACACCATTAGCATGGAGTTTTCATTACCACCTGTAGGGGAGAATATTCAGGAAGGGTTGGGGTTTGGGGAAGCACCATAGTGTTCTGATCTCTGCTTTCCACCTTGTAGGGAGCCTTCCTTCAAGGTAAGGACCTGTGACACAAGCTAATTTTGGCAGTGGGATTGCTGGCGGGCATAAAGGTGAGCTCGGACAGCCTCATGGGGGCACATGGGTCTTCCCCCTCTGCCTTCTGGGGCCTCTGGTCTCGCCAGTACTTCATAAAGCTTGCACATCACAGATGCTGCAGCACTGCCCAGCGGCTTCCCATTGACTTCAGCCATTTATTGGAAGTTGATTATTTTTAGAACCTCTTAGGATTCAAGTGTCAGTCCTGGGGTCTGCAGAGGAAGGCCTGGCCTCTTCATCCTGGCATCGTGGGCTATTTATTTCCCAGGGTCGTTGAGCCAGGATCAAGGAGGAGAGCCCCTGGCTCTCAAGCCTTTCACGTAGCTCAGACCCCCTGTTCCCCGCATCGTCATGGTTGCTGATATTGGTGGGGCAAGAATGATGCTCAGAAAGGCCCAAATAAGGTCTTTCCCTCCTGCCGCCCCCTCGTCTCTCTCCCGAAGCCCAGGCAGATGACCAGGGTGGCCTCTTTGAGAGCATAACATGGTAGGCCCCTACCTGCCTCGGGGGGCCAGCCTGCAGCAATCCTGGAGGCAGGAGGCCTCTTCTGGTGCCAGAGAGGTGGGTGTTTCATGGGTGCTTATGTTTGAGGACATTTAAGTGAGAAACCCACCTTCTCCTCCCTTATTTCAGGCAGAGGATCTCACTTATGCTCATTTCCTGGGGATCATCGCCATATGCTTCTTCATGTATTGGTGCTGTGTTTATGCTTTCATTCTTTTTGTTTTTTGATGTTTAGGGTTAGCTTAAATCAGAAAGTAAAAAAGAAAACTCACCACCTTCTCCCCTGTCTCTGGGTTATATATTTGCTTTTGATTTTTAATACCCCAGAGGCAGAGAATTGGTGAGGATGTCAGGGAATATATTCAGTTCCTCTGGAAGCAACAAGAAGCTGTTGAGAAATCCTTTAGGAGCCCCATGGAAAGAGCCAAGAGCATTATCCAGATGCCAAGGGCCCAGCCTGCAGAGCCAGCATTTGCCCAGGGCCTGTGCAAACACACTGGCCCTCTCTGCCGCTCAGGTCTAGTCATCCGCTGGCTTCCCCGGGCCCCATTTCCACAAAGCCTGCAGAGTCTTGGGCAGCTGGGTTTCCATTTTTGTCCCAACCCCAGACTGGCTCTTACTTCACTGCAGGACAGACAGAAAGACCTCAGCCTCTTGAGGCTGTGAAGCAGAGCAAGGCCGGTCAGCTAAGGAAGCCCATGGCCGCCTTGCGTGGCCTGGACGGGCCCACCCCAGCCGGGCAATGGTGCACATGCGCCCACCTGCACCCTCATTTCCCTGAGCCGAGGCAGAGGCGGGCACTGCCTCCAGTACCTCTGGCTCTGCACCCTGGCCATCCTGACGGTATCAGCTGGGCTCCCCCTGGCAAGAGCCCCCAAACCCTCCAAATGCCAATGATTGCTTCCATGACCACTGCTCCCGAAGTGATTGTCTTGCTGAACTCTCTTAACCCTTCCTAATGTGGTTGCTCGGAAAGCCACCAGCCTATCCTCTATTTATGCCACCAGCAATGAATTACTTCAGTGAAGCGATTGTAACAGTCTTATTCCACTTTGTAGAGGAGACGTTGAAACTCTGGGACTACAACAGCAACACTTCTGTACTGCTAGCAATACCCTGTACTGTTACTCAAGTACTGTACCCTTGTGGTTGCACAAATGTGCTCCTGATCACAGAGTCTCGAGACTCTATGGTGCTATTTTTATTGGTGCAAGAGAAACCCTCTCAACTGACCTTGGCTTGATGTTCTCAGAATACAGGGATAGATCCTCAAGGACAATAATGTCATTGCTTTTCTTTGTCATTTCAGAGTCAAATGTATATATTTTCACTAGTTAACTTACACTATGTACTGTACCCACGGTATTTGATTTTACATTTTGGTGCTGGTTTTGAAAGAAAGAAAAAAGAACAGAAGACAAACATTGGAAATCATTGTTAATGAAAAAATATGAATCATTTCATTGGAAGCAAGTTGAATATGTTTAATAAATTTTTTTCTGGAACAGTTTTCAAATGGTCTGTGACGTAAAAGACAAAACCCAGTCCTCCTAGGCTGACAGAGGGAGGCCGTGCCCTTCCCTCTTTGCAGTGCTTGGAGAGCTTACTTGGGTCTTGGCCTCGGTCTGCCGGCCAAAACTGTGGCCCATGTCAGAGGTCACCAGTAAGTGCAAATGGTGGCCTCTCTCTGAGAGAGAGCAAACAAACCCTTCAGCTCTGTGGCTTGTCCTTGCAAATTCCCAGGCAGGGATGTGAAGGTCTGACGGCTGTGAGTCTGTGTGTCTGATGCCTGGCTTCATAGGGGTGGCCCTGATACAAGGGGGGACATCCCCGTGGCCAGAGCTCAGGCCCAGGGTGTGCCAGAATAGGTTCCTGCTCCCTACAACCTCGGCTCTCCAAACTTGACCCCTGCTCCCCATCCTGCTGACAGCCCAAATGGCTGCCCTCCTCCAGCAGGTGTGAGCAGGAGTCCTGGCCCTGCCAACCTTCCAGCAGCAGGAGGGACCCTGCAAGGGTACCACACCATTGACCGTTGCTGCCAATTTGGACCCAATCTGGGCCTGGCATGGAGCAGGGGTGTCACCAATCCGGGGGGGGGGGGTTTCATCTCCTCCTGGCATCCAGGAGAAAGAGCTTCCCACACAAGAGCTTGCAGCCCAGTTAGACAGCAAGGGCCCCCTTTTAACGTTGGAGCAGCACACAGAAATTGAACTTAATGAAAACCATGTGTTTAACTGACAACAAACTTCCTTGCAACCCCTTGGTTGCCAGGAAACCTGTAGCTAGTGTTAATTCTCTGAAACAACCACCCACTTGCCCCAGGGACATTTGACAACCTTCTCCTTTCCTTCAGTGTTCTGATCTCTCCAGTGACTTACAATTTTAATGTTGGTATAACATTTCTTTACAAGCTGTCTGATGCCTGGGCGACTCTCAGCGACTCCGGTTGGTTAGATGGGATTGACAAGCTATCAATCTACAAGAGTTGAGGGAGCTTCTATTAGGAACCCAGCACTTCTGGAACTGCCGAGAGCACAAAAGACAGGCTCAGTAGCCAGCAGCCCAGGTGGACAGACAACTCCAGCGACCCGCAGATAGAACAGCAGAAACTCCGAGAAGAGGAAGGTCAGGGACTTCCTATGTGGGTTTGTTGATTGACATTCCTGTCTTCAGGCTAAGAAGGCTCCACTGGAATATTTACAGTGGAGCCCTCCCTCTCCAAAGCGCCTCAGCAAAAGCCATTTTGTTCCTTCTTCCAGACACAAATCTTCCTGTAACTGTGCCCACCTACCCTGCCTGACTTGCTGTGTCCCACCCCTCATCCCCTTTTGTTGTCTACACTGTCTCCACTTCCTAACTTTCATTTACTCCCCAGGCTACTCCACTGGCTTTCACCCTCTGCATTTTCATGAACGCTGTTCTTGCAATGTCACCGATGATCTTCATGGCATCGAATCCCATAGATGCCTTAGTGTCCTTTTTTTTTTTTTTTTTAATTGTGGGTAAAAAATCAAAATTTTCACAATACACACCAACATTTGCAAAATGATATATAAATGTATATGCATATATGTGCATTTGCTTACAAAAATGTTATTTATGTATATATATAAATATATTTTAAGAGGTGCTTAGGTACCCAAAATATTACACGGAACCCAGTGGGATTCCCCTGTTGCCCACCTCCCACACCTCCCACCACATCCCACACAAACATCTCCCACAAGTGTGGCCCACCACCCTCAATGGACTTACACATCCTGGGGCCTTGCCACTAACCATAGACCACCTATTCTTACTCGAGCTTCTCCTTTGGAACATCCTCTTCTCTCAGCTTCTGGAGTGCCATGCTCCCAGCAACTTTTCTCCTCCTCCTTATTTGGCTGGCTCCCCCTTCTCTGCCAGTAGTGGTGGAAAGCTCAGTCCTTCACCCTCATCTCTCTCTCTCCCTATTTTCTCCCTAGGTGATATCACCCAGACCCGAGACTTTTAAAACCATATACATTCTGACAGCTCCCAAATGAGTATCTTTCTTTCTCCCTGACCTCTCCCTTGACCTCCATGTTCACACATGGCCTCTGCACCTATGTATCTAACAGACACCTCATACTAGGTTGAATCCCATGGGAAATGAGGGCTTATGTGCAGAAAGTTCATTGGGAGGTACTCATGGGAACAACACCTTTGTGTGGGAGGAGGGAGAGGATTGGACAAAGGAAGTTACAATAAAGGTCCCCGTCAATCCCACAGGATGTTTTGGGGTTGAGATGGCTCTTCAGAGTTGTCCCAAATCTACAGTTTGGGCAGGGGATTCGGTGGGAAAAATATATGACATCAGCTGGGGTGGCTCGAGGGACAGACAGGGCTGGGATTATGAGAAGGCTTGCTCACTTGCATGTCTGGCAGCTTTGGCCACTGTCAGAACCTCAGTAAGACTGTCAGCCAGAACACTTACAAGTGCCTCTCCAAGGCACTGCTTGGCTCTCTTGCAACATGGTGGTGAGGTTTCAGTGGTAAACATCCTAGAGAGAGCACAGGGAAGCCATGTCACCTCATATGATAACTCAGAAGTTACACAGTATCATTTCCACCATACTCTTAACAAGACAGTCACAGAGGCCCACCCAAGTTCAACAGGAGGGAGCATAAAGTCCACTTCTTGCTAGGGAGGTCCTGGAAGAGCAGGTGGGATGGGAAATATTGTTGCAGACATTTTTGGAAGATTCACATCCCCACACATGCAAAATGTACTCACCCGGCCTCATCCCAACCACAACCACCAAAGTCTCATCTCATTTCAGCACCAGGCTCAGGCTCAAGGTTCAGGATTGCATCATCAAAATCAGGTCCAGGTGCACACGAGGCACCTCCTGTCTGGTTCCTCAGGCTCCTTGAAGACCTTTGAAGTAAAGCAAGATATCTGCCGGACAGAAAATGGTGGGACAGGCATAAGATAACTGTTATAGCCACTCCCTATTTAAATAGCATGGAAAGGGAAAGAATACAGCAGTCACTGTCCATATCAGTGTTCAAGTCCAGCCAGGCATGTGTTTCCAGTTCCTTTATTAGGGCTCATTCCCACTTCCTGGGGAGGATTTTCCTTGGTGTACATCAAGAACCACATGTTGTAATTCATTCTTAATTGTAGGGGACGAAAGATGCAATAAAGTGTCCTTTCCTTTGGAGAGAATATCCTGACATGCCCCAGACCACTAGACTCCAGAAAATATCACTGATAAAATGGTCCTGGGATCTTCAGAGGTTCAAATCCCACTCTCTAGAGTGCTCTAATTCACTTGCCACTGCCTGTTCATCTGGTCTGACTAACATAATGTCACTGATACAGTGGATGAATGTTTTATTCGGTGATATACTGTGGTAGGTCAACACAGTTCAGGTCCTTTTGTACTATATTATAACAGCAGGTGGGAGAGTTCCCACGGTCCAGGGGAAGACTAAATGGGTACTGTTGTCTGTCATGCATGAATGTGAACTGCTCTGATCTACCTTAACAATAGGCATGGAAAAGAATGCATTTACCAGATTCATGGACATGTTCCATGTACCAAACCCTGTTAATCTACTCTAGCAAAGATATCAGCATAGCAATTCAGTTGGGGATAATTCTTGGTTAAGATGGTGGCTGTCCACTGTCATCTCACAGGAACCATTCTAAATTTTGTAGGGGCCAGACTGATGAGTTATGTGGACATGTGATGAGGACAGCCATCCCTGAATTCTTTAGGACCCGAAGTATGAAACTGGGTTACAGTGTTGCTATTGATTTACTCTCTTGCCTGGGGAGAGGGAGGCAGTTTCACAGGCTCCCACTTGGTCTTCCCCACTACGGTAGTTCTTAGCCCACAGGCCAAGGATCAAGTTCATCCATTCTAATTATATATTCAGGGACAAGGACAGGAACATTCATGGACCCACTGAACCCACTATGACTCAAACGTGGAGCAGGACTCTATTATTTAAACCCTATTCCAGTTGACTTTAAAATGGGGACCATGGTGACACTTTGCCCCTTCCCCTGTGTATCAATGTCAATATCAAGGATCCTATGTGCAGTAGTCCTCTAAATGTCTGTTTATTTCTCCTTCCACCAAGTAAATGGCTGTAGGTACCTTTGGGGAAGGTTTGGGAATGATCATTTCATACCCTTTCTCCTGAGACCCAGTCTCTCCTTCAGTCAATGGATTCTGTGTCTGATAACTGAATCAGGACTGGAAACTGGGCAAGGTATCATGAATTTTCAGGGGATGGTTGCTCTCAAGACCATTCATCCTTGATTTTTTTTTATATAGATTGAGTAATATCCTTTATGGCTGCCCATCTATCTTGCCCTGTAGATGGTTCTATTAACTATCTTCATAGCTCTCTGGAGGTCAGGACCCCCCTGTTGCTACTCTGACCTTGTCACTCATCGTGATAATTGCATCCACCTTGTTTCTCATGTTTAAAAGCTGCCATCTGACATCATTTTGAGATCTTATTACCCTATTGCTATCAGGGAGCCCAGTTCTGCAATAGCATCTCCTACTGTTAGTCATGACCTACAGAGACCCTCTATGACTGAACCTCTCAATAGCACCAGTGCCTTCTCACCAGGGCCCCCTTGTTGCTTCGGGAGGTGGCATAGCCTATGGGACCTCCTAAGGAACATTGTTAGTGGGTTGTCCAGACTTTCCAAAGAATACCCTCCCAAGCAGGCCTATTCTCTCAGTTCTCTGATCCCTTTTCCCACCACTTGCCATAGCATTTTCAAATCACTTTCCTCAAGATCCCATGAGCTATTTACATCCCAGGGTCCTTGTCAGAGAGTCAAATCCTATACCATGGGAGGATGCTCCATGCCAATAAATATTTCCCATCCACCTTTATGTTCCATTGTCTTGCTGTAGCACCCCCAGATCTGGCCCATACACACTCTTCCAGCTTCTGCATCTATGTGTGCACTAAGGCCTGCAGCTCTTTCAGGACATATTCCCTTCCTTCTGGGGTATGCCCAGGCCTTCTCTAGCTGGGTTCTACTGTGATTAACTATTTATCTAGCAGCCAGGAGGGGAGGTAGGGGTAGATTCTGAGGGGGTAGGGGGGTCGTGTTATCTTGCAGGGCAGAAGCTTTTGCACCATCCTCAAGCAAAGGACATGTGACAGACTTTAACAGAGAAGAGAGGGTCACTTTTGCAAGTTGGGGAGGTTCAGAAAAATCTGGAGTTTCAAGGTTTTGGGGGATATTGGCCTAGATATCCCCAGTCCAATATCACAGTCCCACTCCTTCTAATTGGGACCCTGACTTGGTGTAACAGGCCTGCTGGGGCTACAAATTCAACCTTCTTTACAGCTTCCATCATCATTATCACTAAATCCCGTGCTTGAGCCCAGCTTTCCCCACCTTCCATCTGTAGGAGATGTCTCATTTTATGCTCCCAGAAAGGCAACCTGATTCTCACACTTACCTTAAATTGGTGATGAATCATCCTCAGCATTTTATTGTCTTTCTCCAATGCATCACTAAAATTCAGTAATATCCATTTTATTAATCTGCCTTATAATTACTATTCCCCTAAATCTTTCAACTGCTCAAGATAATGCACCACTAGTGAAAGGGTGAATCAGTATCCTGTCCAGTTGCCAGGGGCGTCTCTCCATGGTGGAGTCCTCATATCCAGCTGGCAGGTGGATCCAGATACAAAATCCTATTTTAGGATCTGCTCCCTAGGACCACTCCTGGCACCAACTGCCTTAGTTTGGGTTCTCAGGAGCCAGTCTCTGGGATGGACATTTGTGGGCAGGAAGTTTCTTGGGAGGTGCTCTTAGGAACAATGCCTTTTATGGAGTGAGAGAAGCAGAATTGGGCATAGGGAAATCTTGGGGATAAGAAAATATAGGGCATAGAGGGATATGGGGCTCAGGAGATATGACACATAGGAGGATATGGGGCATAAGAGGATCTGGGGCATAGGGGGAAATGGGGCTCAGGGAGATGTGAGGCATGGGGGAATGTGGGGCATAGGGAGATATGGGGCTTAGGGAGATACTGAACTCTAATGCAGTCACATCAGAGGCTCAGTTGATTCCCTGGGGAGCTTTAGAACTGGAATGTCCTCTCAAAGTTGTCTCAAATTAAGGCAAAGAGACAGGTCTTTGTACATCATTGGCTGTGATCTACCCCAGGGGAATGGGGCATAATCTTGAGTGTCAGCTCCCTTCTGCTGAGGTCAATTCCTGGGGACATACTCAATTCCAAGTCATCAGCAGCCACCATTTCTGGCAGCTGGGAATTGAGTACCTCAGCCTTGAAGGGGGGTCTGTGCAGTGCACCACAGCAGCCACCATGTGGTTCAAACTTAGATATTTTTTCTTTATTAATTTTTATTTGCACACATTCTATATCCTCCAAGCAAAAACTCCCCCTTCCCCCTGCATCCCCTGATAACCTCTTTCTGCCTCTGTCAATCTTTCTGCCTCTGTCAAACTTAAGACTTTTACAAAATTAAATTCCCAGTTTCCTCCTTCTTTAAACCCTTTCCTTCCTAAGGTTTCTGCATCTCAGTAAATGGCCCCACTATCCAGTTAATATCTGACATCAAAACTTCAACATCATCCTCGTTTCCTCTGTTCCCCATCTATCTCCAATCGAATTCAGGAGAAAATACCATTGGTTTTGCCTGCAAAATATGTCTCTTATCTGTCCATTCCTTATATCCACTGCCACCACTGGGCACCAAGCCACGGACCTCTCCCTGGGACCCTGCGATGGCTTCCTTACTTTTAGAGATTGAATCATGTCCCCCACAAAGTCATGTTCAAGTCCTAATCCCCAGTCCTGTGAATGTCAACTCATCTATAAAGAGGACCTTTAAAGATGTTATTAGTTAAGATGAGAACAAACTGGATAAGGGTGGGCCCTTAATCCAACGTGACTGGAGTCCTTATAAGTAGAGGAAACTTGGACCCAGTCTGTAGGAGATAGACAGGAAGAGAGACAGAAAGGAAAGGCCATGTGATGGAGGCAGAGGTTGAATTATGGACTGCTAGCAAGTCACCACAGAATACTAAAGACTTCAGGGGAAGCATAGCTATGACGGTTTGAAGCTGGGTAGACCCCAGAAGATCATGTACTTAGAACTAATCCATTCCTGTGGGTGAGAACCTATTGTAGGTGGGTCCTTTTGATTAAATTACTTCAGTTAAGGGCCTTTGATCAGATTACTTCAGTAAGGTGTAGTTTTAATCCTCTTACTGGAGTCCTTTATAAACAGGATGGATGCAGAGAGACAGAGCAGAGAGAAGAGACTCATGAGTTCAGAGAGGAACCCACAGAAGCTGAGAGAGAAAGCCACAAGAGCAAGAAGCTGAAATCAACAGAGCCCAGGAGAAAGAAAGTCACAGAAGGAGCAATCAGAAGCTGAAAGCAACAGAGCCTGGAAGAGAACGGAGAGACCAGCAGATGCTGCCATTGTGCCCTGCCATCTGACAGGAGTCCAGGATCACCAGCAGCCATGTGTTTGAGGAGAGAGCTTCACCTGATGCCTTGATTTGGACATTTTCACAGCCTAGAACTGTAAGCTTATAAGTTAATAAATCCCCATTGTAAAAGCCAACCCATTTCTGGTATATTGCCTTGGCAGCCTATAGCAAACTAAAACAATGGCCCTGCCAACATCTTGCTTTGGGACTCTTAGCCTCCAAAACCATGAGACAATATGTTTCTGTTGTTCGGGCCAACTAGTCTGTGGTATTTGTTATAGCAGCCCTAGCAAACTAAGACTCTATCTCCCTCCCTCTTCTCTGGCTCCCTCCAATATATCCTCCTCACCCTTGCCAGAGTAATATTTGAAAAACATAAATCAGATCATGATATACCCCCTCCCCTTAATATCTGTCAATTTCTCATGGCCTGAGTGATCCAGGTCCTGCTTCCCTCCTCTCCGATCCCTCTCCGCACACACGAGGCATCAGCCACACCATCGCCTTTTGTCCTGTGATCCCTCCACCCTCTTCCCCACCTTTGGGTCTTTTCAGGTGTTATATCTTCTGTTTAGGATGCTTCTACCCACCCCTGCAATTCTTCCCATGGATGATTTATCTACACCTTTCATTCCTCTGCTGAAATGTACATCTCAAGAGACACATTCCTTGAACACTTTAGCTGAAGTAGCTTCCCAGTCACGGCCACCATCTTTATCCCCTTTATCCACTTGTCACACAACCTATAATTATTTTGTTAATTTTATATTTACTTATTGCTTGTTTTCCCTGAGGGCAGAGTACAGGTTCCTCTTGTGACTTGCTAGATATCTGATATCCAGCATACCCAAGACCTCAGTGAAATTGCTTACCCTTTGTATTTATATTATTTAAATGATTTTCAGATCAATTGAGGATTGTACAAGAAGATTTTTATACTGAAAAAATGTAAGTACACTCTAAATTCAGTGATTTTTTTTTTTTTTTGCTTAGCCCTTAAATGATACAAAATTTGGACAACTAACTTTTAAGTCAATGAAAAACATATGTTGCAGCTTTTGAAATTCTACCCCTTGTCAACCACCCTTTGTGAGCAGATACAAATATTTCCAGGTGCTTACAACGGGAATCTGGAGCTGTTTTCTCTCCTTTATGTTTTATGTTTTATGCAGGAGAGTGGCAGGCTTAGAAGGCAGAGAAGGTTTGTGGAGATCTTTTTTAAAGTTTGTTATGGCACCACCATCTGGTATTTCTAGAATGGAGCTCATGGAGTTGTCAAGACAAGCCTTGCATGCCTGGCTGGGACCAAGAGCAGTTTGTTTCCTGATTTCCAGGAGATCGAGACATAGTGCTAACTGTACAATTTCCTTGGCCACGGACCATACTCGTTATTTCCTCCCTTTGCATTAAGAACTTGTCATTGAGACTTCTGGAAAGATGGCAGACTAGAAAGACATGGGACTCTCTTATCCTCCAGAAAAATAGCTAGAGGACAGGCTGAAACCACCCAGGAAAAGATTTTCTAAGGTTTAGGACACCAGGCAAAGGCTAGACACCACCCAGAGGAGAGACGGACAAAGGAGGGGAATCATGATGACAGAGCTGTGAGTTGAAATCAGTGGCTGCTGCTGCTGGCACCACCACCCCACACTAAAGACACTTCAGAATTCTCAGGCCCTTGGGCCTGCAGCTACAGACAAAGGGGGCTCTAAGGAACTATCATCCCAGGAAAGGGGAGAGAAAGGGACACAGCCTAAGGCTGACTCAGCTTCTGACCCACAAATTTGGTCTGCTGTGTCCCACAAGCCCTTCCAGGACAGGTGGGACCACACCATGGTTTGCCCTGGAAGCTGGTACAGGACTGGAGAGATCCCACCCATACAATCTCCCTCTCTTCTAGCCGGGACTGATGGTAAAGGATGCACCTCCCCAGGAAAGGGGAGAGAGAGGGACACAGCCTAAGACTGACTCAGCTTTTGACTCACAAATTCCAGACAGGGTGGGTCCACACCACTGTGTGCCTTGGGAGCCAGAAAGGGACTAAAGATGTATGACCCTCCCAATCTCCTTATCTACTAATCAGTACTGATTGTTGAGGACTTAGAGGGGAGTGGAGGCATTTCCTACCCAGGAAAGGGGAGGAGGTTGCCAGAGAAGGCTGGAGAACTGTCTCTGGGAAAGTTTGAATTACAAGGCTCCTAGCCTCCAGGCAGGAAGCTCTATCACATTGATCCAGTCTGTGTAGTTGTAACAAATACACTCCAACCCAGGCATTGACTGAAAGTGTCAAAGAGTGCCATCTACTGGCAGATCAAGGAAGTGCACACGAGAAAATTAAAAATAAGTAGCAGTGACACGAACAGACATCTGCACACCAATGTTCATAGCCACATTATTCATCATTGCCAAAAGTTGGAAACAACCCAGGTGTCCATCAACAAATGAATGGATAAACAAACTGTGGTCTATTCACACGATGGAATATTATGCAGCTGTAAGAAGAAATGAAGTCATAAAGCATATGGCAACATGGATGAATCTGGAGGACATTATGTTGAGTGAAGCAAGCCAGACACAAAAGGGCAAATACTGTATGAATGCATTACTATGAACCAAATATATCGTGTAATATATTGTTTGATTCACACACACACACACACAAAAAAAAAAAAACAAACAAAAAACAAAACAACAAAATTTTACATGTATCCATTACATTTAATTGAGAAATGTATATATTTATTCATCTGTGTTTACTTTTTAGTTTTTTATTGCTTATGTTTTCAATTATTAAATGTACAAAATAAAGTTTAAAAAAAAAAAAGTAATAGAGGCTTTTTCTGGCCTCTATAGTCTCCCTCCTGAAGGCCCTAGGAAGCAGGTCTACTACCAATTACTGAGTCCAGAGTCCAGTTATGAGCAACTAGCAGGGACAATCCTAACAATACAGGTCAAGCCAAGAATCAAAGAGCAGTGGTAACACAGAGCCTCCTTCCACTAAATCCCTATAATAGAGAAATAAATTGAGCATCTGAGTAAACTACATCTTAATCATATATCTAGACATCAGCAAAAAATTACTAGCCATACTAAGAAAATAGAAGATGTGACCCAAGAAAAGGATTATAACAAAGTCCCAGAAGAGATGCAGGATTTAAGAAAACTAATTAGCAAAATGCACACTAATTTACAAAATCAAATTAATGAGTTGAAAGACAATACGGCTAAAGAGATAAATGACATCATGAAGATATTGAGCAAGCACAAGAAAGAATTTGAAATCCTGAACAGAAAAGTAACAGAGCTCATGGGAATGAAAGACACAATAAGTGAGACCAAAAACACATTAGAGGCATTCAACAGCAGACTCTAAATGATAGAAGAAAGAATAAGTGATACCAAAGACAGAACAGATAATAAAGAAAAAAAAAAGGACAGAGAGAGAAAAGAATGGAAAAAATTGAGCAAGGGCTTAGAGAGTTGAATGACAACAGGAAACACAACAACATATGTGTCATGGGAGTTCCAGAAGGAGAAGAGAAGGGAAAAGGGGCAGAAAGAGTATTCGAGGAAATAATAGCTGGAAATTTCCCAATTCTCACGAAAGAAATTAATTTACCTGTCCAAGACACGCACTATACCCCAATCAGAATAAATCCAAATAGATCTACTCCAAGACCCATACTACTCAGAATGTCAAATGTCAAAGATAAAGAGAAAATTCTCAGAGTAGCAAGGGAGAAGCAAACCATCACATACAAAGGATGCCCAGTAAAACTTAGCACGGATTTCTCATCAGAAACCATGGAGCCAAGAAGACAGTGGTATAATACAATTAGGATACTGAAAGAGAAAAACTACCAGCCAAGAATTTTTTATCCAGCAAAATTGTCCTTCAAATATTTATCAGGTATAAAATATTCACAAACAAACAGAAACTAAGAGAGCTTGCAAAAAAGAATCCACCTGGGAAATGGATGTGGCTCAAGCAACTGGGCTCCTATCTATCATATAGGAGGTCCAGGGTTTGATTCCCAGGGCCTCCTAGTGAAAGGCAAGGTGGCCCAAGCAGCAAACTGGCCCAAGTGGAGAGTTGGCCCACACAGAGTGCTGGCCCACGTGGAGTGCTGGCCCACATGGAGAGCTCTGCACAGCAAGATGACACAACAAAAAGAAACACAGAGGAGAGACAATGAGAGCGCAGCCGACCAGGGAGCTGAAGTGGCACAAGAGATTGAGCGCCTCTCTCCTAGCCCGGAAGGTCCCAGAATTAGTTCCTGGTGCCGCCTAAAGAGAAGACAAGCAGACACAGAAGAACATACAGAGAGCAGACAGCGAGCACAAAACAATGGGGTGGGGGGTGGGGGAATAAAATTTATAAATCTTAAAAAAAAAAAAAAGAATCCACTTTTGCAGGAAATATTAAAGGAAGCCTTAGAACCTGAAATAAAGACAGTAGAGAGAGTCCCAGAGGAGAGTATAAAAGAAAGAATAGCATAAAGGATAACCAAAAGAGTAAAAAGACAAAAATATGATATGACATATGAAAACCAAAGAATAAAATGGTGGAAGTAAATAATGCATTTATGATAATATCATTGAATGTTAATGGATTAAACTCCCCAATCAAATGATACAAGTTGATAGAATGGATGAAAAAACATGAGCCATCCAAATGCTGCTTACAAGAAACTCGCCTTAGACCCTGGGATACAAACCGGCTGAAATGAAAGACTGGAAAAAGATACTCCACACAAATAGTAACCAAAAAAGAATCAGGGGTAGCCATAGTAATATCAGAAAAACAGGCTTTAAATGCAAAAAAGTTACAAGAGATACAGAAGGCCATTATATAGTAATAAAAGGGACAATCCACCAGGAAGATAAAACAGTCATAAATATCTATGCACCTAACAAGGGTGCCCAAAACTACATGAGACAAACTCTGGCAAAACTGAAGGGAGAAATAGACATCTCTACAATAATAGCTGGAGACTTCAACACCCCATGCACATCATTAGATAGAACAACTAGACAGGAGATCAACAAGGAAACAGAGAACTTGAACAATACGATAAACAAGTTAGACCTAACAGACATATACAGAACACTGCACCCAAACTCAGTGGGTTATGCATTCTTCTCAAGTGCCCATGGATCTTTCTCCAGAATAGACCACATTTTAGGGCATAATGCAGTTCTCAATAAATATAAAAAGATTGAAATTATACAAAGCATCTTCTCACATCATAATGGAATGAAATTGGAAATCAATAACAGACAAGAAGAAAGTAAATTTGCAAATATGTGGAGGCTAAACAACACACTCCTAAGTAATCAGTGGGTCAAAGAAGAAATTGCAAGTGAAATCAGTAAATATATTGAGACAAATGAAAACGAGAACACAACTTGTCAAAACTTATGGGGTAATATATGCATATATATTTATATATCATTTTACAAATGTTTGTATGTATTGTGAGAATTTTGATTTTTACCCATAATAAAAAATAAAAATAAAAAAAAAATAAAATAAAAGAGAACATAGGAAGAAAAAAAAAAAAAAAAAAACTTATGGGGTACAGCGAAGGTAGTCTTGAGAGGGAAATTTGTAGCCCTAAATGCCTATATTAGAAAAGAAGAAAGAACTAAACTCAAAGACTTAACTGAACAACTAGAGAAACTAGTAAAAGAACAGCAAACCAATCCCAAAGCAAGCAGAAGGAAAGAAATAATAAAGATTAGAGCAGAAATAAATGAAAATGAGAACAGAAAAACAATAGAGAAAATCAACAAAACCAAAACCTGGTTCTTTGAGAAGATCAACAAAATTGACAAACCCCTAGTTTGACTAACAAAGAAAAAAAGAGAGAAGATGCAAATAAATACAATCAGAAATGAAAGGGGGGAAATTACAAATGACCCCACAGAAATAAAAAGAATCATAAGGGGATATTATGAGAAACTGTACGCCAACAAACTAGACAACCTAGATGAATTGGAGAAATTCCTAGAAACACACAAACAACCTACACTGATGCTACAAGAAATACAAGAACTTAACAAACCAATCACATTTAAAGAGATTGAATCTGTCATCAAAAATCTCCCAGCAAAGAAAAGTCCAGTACCAGATAGCTTCACAGGTGAATTTTACCAAGCATTTCGAAAAGAATTAACTCCAATCCTGTTTAAACTCTTCCAGAAAATTGAAGAGGAGGGAAAATTACCCATCACATTTTGTGAAGCCATCACCCCAATACCAAAGCCAGATAAATATACTATAAGAAAAGAAAATTACAGGCCAATCTCTCTAATGAACATAGATGCAAAAATTCTCAACAAAATACTTGGAAATCGAATCCAACAGCATTTCAAAAGACTTATACATCATGACCAAATGGGATTTATTCCTGGTATGTAAGGCTGGTTCAACATAAGAAAATCAAGGGGGCGGATGTGGCTCAAATGGTTCGGCGTCCGTCTGCCATATGGAGGGACCTGGGTTCAATCCCCGGTACCTCCCGGTAAAATAAAAAAAATATATATAGAAGGTGCATGGGCTGCCAGGCTCTGTGTGCCGATGAGCCTCCAGGCCCCGGGAGCCATGCAGCAAGATGATGACGGAACAGGAGAGAGCCGCAGGGGAGAGACAAGATGAGATGCTCCGAAAAGCGCCGGAAACCAGGAACCGAGGTGGCGCAGGCAGCAGAACACTTCTCTCCTACATCGGAGGTCTCCAGGATCGAATCCTGGTGAAGACTGGAGGAGGAGGATGAGAAGAGATGGCAGGAAACAGACACAGAGATTTGCCCAGCGAATGGACACAAAACAGCAAAATGGGGAAGGGGGGTTTAAAGTGGATAAAGTAAATAAATAAATCTTTAAAAAAGAAAAAAAAAAGAAAATCAATCAGGGTTTAAAGTGGATAAAGTAAATAAATAAATCTTTAAAAAAAAAAAAAAAAAAGAAAATCAATCAATGTAATACACCGCATTAACAAATTGCAGGGAAAAAAAGCACAATCAACTCAATCAATGCAGAAAAGGCATTCGACAAAATCCAGCATCCTTTTTTGATAAAAACACTTCAAAAGATAGGAATAGGAGGAAAATTCCTCAATATGATAAAAGGCATATATGAAAAACCCAACACCGTACTCCATGGGGAAAGGTTGAAAGCATTCCCTTTAAGATCGGGAACAAGGCAAGGGTGCCCACTGTCACCATTGTTATTCAATATTGTACTAGAAGTTCTAGATAGGGCAATTAGACAAGAAAAAAAAATTAAAGGCATCCAAATAGAAAAAGAGGAAGTAAAATTCTCACTGTTGGCAGATAACATGATCCTGTACTTAGAAAATTCTGAAGTATCCATGACAAAGCTATTTGAGCTAATAAATGAGTTCAGCAAAGTAACAGGATACAAGATCAACACGCAAAAATAAGAAATGTTTTTGTACACTAGTACTGAACAATCTGAGGAGGAAATCAGAGAGGAAATTCCATTTACAATAGCAACAAAAAGACTCAGATACCTAGGAATTAATTTAGCCAAAGAAGTACGGGACCATATGCAGAAAACTACAAAATAATGCTAAAAGAAATTTAAAAAGACCTAAATAAATGGAAAGACCTTCCATGTTCATGGATTGGAAGAATAAATATCGTGAAGATGTCCATCTTACCCAAAGTGATTTATAGACTCAATGCACTACCAATCAAAATTCTAACAGCCTACTTTACAGAATTAGAAAAGGCAATTACCAAATTAATTTGGAAGAGAAAGTACATCCGAATAGCCAAAAGCATTCTAAAAGAGAAGAGCGACATGGGAGGAATTTCACTGCCTGGCCTTGAAACATATTTCAAAGCTATACAGCATGGTTGTGGTATAAAGATAAACACATCAATCAGTGGAATAGAATTGAGAGTCCAGAAATAAACCCTTACCTATGTGGTCTACTGGTTTTTTTTTGTTGTTTTTTTTTTTTAAGATTTTATTTATTTATTCATTTATCCCCCCCCTTGCTGCTTGTGCTCGCTGGGTCAGCTAACCACGCCGTGCGGGCGGGCTTGCCTTCACCAGGAGGCCCCGGGAACCGAACCCGGGGCCTCCCATATGGTAAACGGGAGCCCTACTGATTGAGCCACAGCCGCTTCCCAATACTGGTTTTTGACAAACCTACCAAGTCCATGTTAACAGATCAAAACAGTCTCTTCAACAAATGGTGCTGGGACAACTGGATATCTATAACCAAAAGAATGAAGGAGGACCCCTATCTCACTCCCTGTACAATAATCAACTCAAAATGGATCAAAGACCTAAATATAAAAGCCAGGACCATAAAACTACTAGAAGAAAATGTAGGGAAACCTCCTCAAGACCTTGTAGTAGGTGGTGGTTACTTGGACCTTACACCTAGAGCACACACAACAAAAGAAAAAATAGATAAATGGGACCTCCTCAAAATTAAACACAGCTGACTCAATGGGAGAAAATATTTGGAAATCACATGTCCAATAAGGATTTAATATCCAGGATATATAAAGAGACGTTACAACTCAACAATAAAAAGACAAACGACCCAATTTTAAAATGGGCAAAAGACTTGAATAGACATTTGTCCAAAGAAGAAATTCAAATGGCAAAAAAAACAACAACAACACAAAAAAATGCTCAACATCACTCATGATTAGGGAAGTGCAAATCAAAACTACAATGAGATATCATTTCACACCTATCAGAATGGCCACTATTAAAAAGACACAGAACTACAAGTGTTGGAGAGGATGTAGAGAGATAGGAACACTTATTCACTGTTGGTGGGAATGTAGAATGAATGGTACAGCCACTGTGGAGGACTGTTGGCAGTTCCTTAAAAAGTTGAATATAAACTTGCCACGTGACCCTGCAATACACTGGGTATATGCCCAGAACTGAGAGCAGTGACATGAACAGACATCTGCACACCGATGTTCATAGCAACATTACTCACGATTGCCAAAACCTGGAAACAACCCAGGTGTCCATCAACAGACAAACTGGATAAACAAACTGTGGTGTATTCACACGATGGAATATTATGCAGCTGTAAGAAGAAATGAAGTCGTAAAGCATATGACAACATGGATGAACCTTGGGAACATTACATTGAGCAAAGCAAACCAGACACAAAAGGACAAATACTGTATAACTGCATTACTATGAATCAAATATATTGTGTAACATATTGTATTAATATGATTTTTAAAAATTTATATGTATCCAGTACACTTAATTGAGAAATGTATGTTTTTATTCAACTGTGTTTTCTTTTTATTTTTTAAATAATTGTTTATATTTTCAATTATTAAATGTACAAAATAAAGTTAAAAAAAAAAAAAAAAAACTTGTCATCCCCTTGGCTTTGAAACCCATCTCAATAAAAAAAGAACTTTCAGATCCCAAGCTGCTTTAGCATTTTGGGGATTTCATTCAAAAATAACCAAAAAATTAGGTTTTCCTCCTGGAATTTATCAGGGGTCCATTGGAGTTTCCCTTGGAAAAGACCAGATATCTAGGGGAATCCATCCCAGTATAGGAAAAATGTAACCGACACAGGGAATCAAAGATTTCCCTCAGTGGACAGAGCCCAGTCAAGCCAAAACAAAACCTCTTTCTGGCAGGAGGCAACCACCCACACTAGCAGGACTGCCTTACAACAGGCCCAGTCACTTGCTATTTATATAACAGTCTAATGCTTCTGAATGAGGCACATAAGTTACTCTTATAGACGTGTAGTCGGGCTTAAATGAGGCTCAGAGAAAATGGTAGGGACCCTAAACTTTCCAGCAGGCTTCTTCCCATTTCCCTCTCCCTTTCCATCTCTCTCTCCCTCTCTTCAAAATTCTTCACGTCTTCTTCATGCTGTTTTGCCGTCTCTCTTTTCCATCTGTTTCTTATGTCAATATTTATTTAGTCTCTTTCTCCCTCCCTACGTGTATTTCTCCCGCCCTCATTTTCCACTTTCTACATTTTTTTCCCACTGTCTCCAATTTAGGGCCATTGTCCACTTCTGACTTTGACCCTTTGTAGATGTAAGAACTTCTGCTGAGACTCCATCCCTAAGTCCCCACGGTCTCTAGGGATAGTGTCTCCACTAAGCCTTTATATGACCATGTACCCCTTAAAATTTCACTCTTAAACTGCTCACCCAAGATCCTTACAAACAGTTCTTTAGAAGTTTGAGAGGTCTCTGGGTGCTTGCTTACAGCTTAATTCTGCATATGCCAATCCAGCATTCAACAATTCCTTGGCTAATGATGGATATCCAGCAAATGATTTTCTCACCTCTGAGGTTAGTTACAACATGCCAGTTGATAGCTATAAAACAGCAATTTTGGAAGTCCTGTCCAAGGATTGCTGTGTATTAACACATCATTAAAATAGTCTATTGCAGAGTCAACATATGATTATAATTGTTGACCTATTAAATACTGAAAGGTTTTGAAACCTCAGTGGAAGCCAATGGGTATTTTATTAAATTGGGATACAGTAAAGGGAAGAGTATTGCATATATTGTAATGGTGAGGCTTGACGTGTTGATGGTTTTTGCCAAAATTTTCTTTTAAGTACAAAATAAGTATATCATATATCCACATATTTTATAATATATTGCATTTTTATTTTATATGTATATATACCTACATGCACATATACACACACATACAGTGCATACATGTGAAGTCTGAACACAGGATTAATTGGAATTATCAATCATGGCATATAATGGTCCTTCAGAGCAATTTCAACAGGGTCCCTATGTCCTTTGGAGCAATGGCCACATGGTTCATTTAGGACAGAAGTTCCCAAGGCAGCTGCAACACCCATCTGAATATATAAGTTATGGTGTATAAAATGCATTTCTATCATGACTCATATATTAAAGACATTTTATAATGTAAGTCAATAAATTTTTATTGAGCAGTGTGGTAGATGCAGGGTGGAGGAGTGAAAGACTAGCACGCAGGCCCCTATCCTCAGAGAATCCTAACAATATGTTATGTTGTACCCTTCTCTTGGCAAATGAGGAGCTCGGCCCCAATGTGGAAAAATATTTAAGTCAGCTCAAAACGAATAGGGCTGTAGGCTCCAAATTCAGGATAAACAAGCCTCTGCCCAAGGAGAAATCGGATCTGCTCTAACTCAGCAAAGCCAAGTCCTCAAGTTCTGAGGGCCTCACTCATGAGCACCCGCAAACGAACTCCATTTCCTGACACCACAGTGACCACAAGAGGCAATTTCACCATTACATTGCCGGAGCTTTCCAAGCACACTGACAGGTCAGTCCATATCGACGAGGCCTTTGTGTTTTTCTCTTCTCAGACAATGTGGACAGGCCATGGCAGATAGGCATGTCTGGCTGCCCACAGACAATTTCCAGATGTGAGCTGAACTCTTACACGACAACTTTAGGATGCTTGAAGAAATAAATCAAGGAGTAGCACGCATTTTAAAGGAACGGGAAATCATGAAATAAAAGAAACTAGATATGAAAAAGAACCAATTTAGAAGGCTTGGAATTGAAAAGCAAAGTCATTAAAATGAAACACCCAAAGCACCATAT
Organism: Tolypeutes matacus; assembly: GCA_026826555.1. Classification (NCBI taxonomy): domain Eukaryota; kingdom Metazoa; phylum Chordata; class Mammalia; order Cingulata; family Chlamyphoridae; genus Tolypeutes; species Tolypeutes matacus. The sequence continues at coordinate 14,456,176 of JAKSZT010054540.1, read as the reverse complement.
AAACGCTAGAGGTTTAGTGAATTGAAAGGTAGCATTGAAGAGTTTACCCAGATGGCAATATACAGAGTCAAAGGAATAAAAATTTTAAAAATGAAAAGTGCATTTGAGAGAAGGAAGAGAGTTTAAAAGGTGTAACTTTTGTCTAAAGGAGGCTCCAGAAGACCAGAATAAAAGAAATGGTGGAGGAGCCATATTTGAAGAGAGAATTGCTGAGAATGTCTGAGAATCAAAGACAGACATGAGCCTTGGATCACAAAACACTGCAAATAGTGAAGAGAACAAACGGAAATGAACCCACACCTCACAAGTCCTAGTGAAGCTGCATAGTATCAAGGATGAGGAGAAAGTCTTAGAAGTAACCAAAGAGAAAAGACAGACATTCCCCAAAAGAATAATAGCCAATCTGACAGCAGGTGCCAGAAGGAGCCAGAGTCTTCTCTCGAATGCTCTGAGAAGTCACACCTGCTTTTGTTTAGATCACCTCTCGGAAGCCCAGGGAACAGGCCCTGGGGGCCTCAACTTCATCCTTCCCCAGAATCTCCCACCATCTACAGGGGGCGTGGCTCATTTTTACAAAAACCAGAAACCTGAAAATCAGCCATAGAGAGGACCGCACCCCATGTCCTGTCACTTTCTAAATTCTCAGTTCTTTCCAGGCTGTCCCTCTCTCAACACCAGTGGATGCTGTCCTGGTTCTCTATGGACAGGGCTTGCCGACTGCTGCTCCAGGCTTTTCTGGAGTCCCAGGCTTTCCACATGCTTCTCCCTCATCCAGACCTGGCCATTTCTCGCACCTGTTCCTTGGCACCCCTCCGCCGTCTGCTCACGCCCTGCGTGGACACAGCTCACACAGCACCGCAGTTCTCTGTGGTTAGAGCTGTCCCCCCATTAGACTGTGAGCTCATAACAGGCAAATGCAGGGCATTCCTGGCTCCATTCCTGGCATGGCACCAACACATGGCAGCCGTTCAGCCTGCCTTGGCAGAGGAGTAAAGAGCTGAGAGAGAGGATGGAGCTTGCAGGGACCGGCTTCCTGGTGTCAGTCTCCCATGGCCACATGAGCTCCACTTGCTCAGGGAGGTACAGAGCTTGGTCTCAGTGGCCACAGGCTGCCTGCTGGTCACTGCTGCTGGTGGCTGTCACTGCCCAACTCAGTGATGGTCTCTTCTTGATGTCATGGGGATAGCCATGCAACAGTTCCCCAGCAACACCCCACAAAGTGTGACTGAGCTAGAACTTTGAGGGCCGTGAATGGTGGACTACTTGGCTCCTCAGACGACATCTTTCACCTCAATGACACCTCATCCTTCCTTACTCCAGGGGTGCAGCTTCCTGCTGATCTTTAAATGAAATGGCATAGGATTAAAGAGTATTAAAGAAAGCAAACCTTCATCCCATGGCAGCTGTTGTTCCCTTGTCTCTTAGTTATTCCTCTTCTGGGCTGTGTGGATGCAGCCTCTGCCAGCCCCTGGTTGGGGGTTGTGCTGGTTTGAGTCTTTTGTAGACCCCAGAAAATTATGTTCTTCAGCTAATCCATTCCTATGCATGTAAACCTATTGTATGTAGGACCTTTTGGTTAAATTCAGTTAAGGGACCTTTGGATTAGATCGCTTCATTTAAGGTACTTTGATTAGATTGCAGGGTCCAGGGTGGGTCTTAATCCTTTATTGGAGTTCTATATAAACAGAGGAGATGGGACAGGAACAGCCACAATTTTACCCTGCCATGAGAGAGAGGACTCCAGGATCACCTGCAGCTGCAGAAAGAGAAACCCTGAGAGGCTGAGAGAGAGGCTGGAGGCTGGAATCAGCAAAGCAGCGAAGCTGAAGCAACAATGCTGTATTAGTCAGCCAAGGGGGTGCTGATGCAAAATAGCAGAAATCTGTTGGTTTTTATAAAGGGTATGTATTTGGGGTAGAAGCTTACAGTTACCAGGCCATAAACCATTAGTTTCTTCCCTCACCAAAGTTTGTTGCTATGTGTTGGAGCAAGGCAGCTGCCAATGTTTGCCAGGGTTCAGGCTTCTTAGGTTCCTCTCTTCCTGGGGCTGCATTTCTCTCCACGCTCAGCTCCTCTGTTTCCTCCACAAGGTCAGCTGTAGACTATGAGGCTTTCTAGGCTTTGCCTCTTTCCACAAGACCAGTTGTGAACTGTCAGGAGAATGGCTCGTCTCTATCCTGGGGCCTTCTCTCCTTCCTCACAACCAGGCTCCTCTGTGTGCTTATTTCCCTGGGCTCCAACATTAAAACTCCGTATCAGGACTCCAACTCAAAACTCCAACTAACTCCTCTGCTCTGCCATGTAGTTTTTTTTAAAGATTTATTTATTTATTTTATCCATTTTAACCAACACCCCCTTCCCCATTTGCTGTTTTGTGTCCATTCGCTTGCTATGTAGTTTTATATCTGTGTCCCCGGCCACCAAGGGGCAGGGACTCAACGTCCTACTGATGTCGCCCAATCAAAGCCCTAATCATAATTTAATCATACCCAGAGGAACAGACCAGTTTACAAGCATAATCCAATATCTATTTTTGGAATTCATAAATAATACCAAACTGCTACAAAAGCCCAGAGGAGAGAGGAGATTTGAGCCATATGCTTGACCACCCACAGCTGAGCTTGGGGAGAAAGTAAGCCTGGAGGAGAAGGCAGCTGCCATTTTGCCTTGCCACATGGTAGGAGTCCAGGATTGGCAGCAGCTGACCTTTGGTGTGACAGTATTTCTGATGATGCCTTGATTTGGACACTTCCACACCCTCAGAACTGTAAGCTTTTAACATAATAAATTCCTATTGTAAAAGCCAACCTATTTCTGGTATTTTGCATTGGCAGCCTGTGGCAAGCTAAAATGGGGGTCTTTCCCAACCTTGCCACATCCACTGCTTTCAGCAAAAGCTTCCAGGTAACCCCAGGTGCAACACTCTCCACCTCCCTCACCCATCTCAGCCCTGTGGCTACTCTAGACCCAGAGAATCTCACACTGTCTGTTTTCACCTCTGTGTAAGCTGATCTTTTCACAAGGCATAATAATTCCAGGGAAAGGCAAAGCTTCCCACCTGTGCCTTTGAATGCTGCCCTTGATCCTTCAGAGTCCTTGGTCATCCCCTGTCCTCCTTACCACGCCTCGACACAGCCCTGTACAGGGCCTCTCCCCACCAGGAGAGCACTGCAGCCACTGCAGCCCTCCCTTCCACTTTCAGTCTCCCGCATGCCACACCCTCAAGGCACCCTGGCGCTAATAGGAAGTGCTATGAGGATTGTGTCTACCCATGCAGAATCCCCAGGCCCACCAGAGACGAGAAGCCAGAGCTGAGTTGAGAGGCAGGGAAAGCAGAGGGCCATGTGCCCCCATGTGAAGAGGTGATTAGGAAAGCCATAAGGACCTTTGGGGTGCTTCGAGCTAGGACCCAAAGGTGGATGTTCCGGGGGCCCATCTGCCTGGACAAGTGGTGTGGTGGTTTGAAACTGTTTGGACCCAAGAAAATCATGTTCTTAAAGTTAATCCATCCCTGTGGGTGTGAACCTCTATTATAAGTAGGGACTTTTTTTTTTTTCCTGAACCCAGAAAGAGGTAAATAGGGACTTTTTTACAACTGTGCCAGACATCATTTTCAATGCTTCTCAGGTATTTATTCTGGCTTCTTACTTTAAATAGAGCCTGAATTCGCTTTCTGAAAGCACACCTCAGATAACCGAGTCGATAAATGGACTGGATGACGCATCCTCCTGTACCCCTGCCACACAACCTAAGCTAGGTGAGGCATGTTCACTCTTGAGAAGTATATTCTGGACATAACTGTCAGAAGTGAACGTGCCTAGAATGAAACTTTCTGCTTACATTATCCTTGTCCAGAAATTAGTACTGGAATGATCACTCTCTCACAGAACATTTAAAAAGAAATACAGGGGAGTGGGGGTAGCTCAACAGGTTTCAGCGCCTGCTTCCCACGTACTAGGTCCTGGGTTCAACCCCTGGTACCTCTTAAGAGAAATATATTCTCTGAGCCCAATAAGCAGTTGACTCATGAAACCAAGGGTTTGATTCTTTCTCTTCTAGGAGCCAGGGAGAAAATACAAGTCCGCTCTAAGGACATTATGTGCCCTAGGCATGAAACAGCTCTGGGTCACCAAGCAGGCATCAAGCTAGGATGAACAAAGGACTGTAAGTGCTCTGCCCCTGGCTGATATAAGATCAGCACCACCAATCAGGTGTCTCTTTGTCCATTGCCAAGGGGTTGATAGGGCCTTTTGATGAAGTTACTTCTGTTAAGCCATGGTCCCGGGTAGGTCTTAATCCTCTTACCAGAGTCCTTTATAAATGGGATGAATATGGATTGGGAGAGAAAGAAAGCCATGGAAGCAAGAAGCTGGAAGTAACAAAACCGGTAAGAGAAGGGAGAGCCCAGCAGACACTGCCATGTGCCTTGCCATGTGACAGAGGAATCCAGGACTGCCAGCAGCCGGTCTTTGGGGAGAAAGCATCACCTGACGATGCCTTGCTTTGGACATTTTTCTCAGCTTTGAAACTTTAAGCTTGTAAACTAATAAATTCCCATTGTTAAAAGCCGCCCTGCTTTAAGGTATCTGTTTTCAGCAGCCTAGCAAACTGAGACAGGTGGGTTCCATGGGAGACCAGGTGGGGTCAAGCAGTTATGTCTAAGGAGGTGGTTGGCCCTGGCCAGCCATGCTCAGTCACCCACCTTCCAATGATCCATGGCCAGAACTCCCTCCTCAGACTGGGAAACCAGGTATAACTCTTTCTGATGCTCCTTTGGTAGGAAAATAAAAACAATAAACCAAGTGTGAAAGCATTTATTCTTCTTATCATTTAGGGGAGTCTCCTAGGGTCTTTTGGACCTTCTATCTCCCCACGCCAGACCCCAGCCTTCTAGAAGGCTACAATAAACATTACCCATCACAAGGAAACTGTCCTCACCCCAGAGGCCTGAGGGAATGCCGGCTGCAGGGTCCAGGCGCTGAGGCAGGTTTATGCGTGGAGCCACCTCAAAATGTGGCCTTGTTTGGCTTTGAGTAGATAAGCGCATCCATCCATCATGCTGCAAAGAGAGTGGGCACAGCCCCGTTTGGCACCAGCACCCCTGAAGCCAAAGCCCTGCAAGCGCTGGCTCTGTCTTCACTTCCCAGCAACAAGAGCAGAGAGCCATCCGCTTTGTGCAGGGAGTTCACAGATGACTCACAGAGAAGACACTCGAAATGGGGAGGGGAAGTTATTGGGGACAGGGGTGTGGCTCGATGGGAGTGATAGGAGCTGAAGCTGGAGATGCAAAGACCTTTATGTTTTAGGTTTTGTACCCCCCCCCAACCCCCTGCCCAGGGCTCAGCACTGGGCTGTTGCAAATGAAGGACTCAAAAAAGATGCTGGAACAAACAAACAAGGACAATAGATGGACAGACACAAGGAGCCTTGAATGCCAGGACAACAGCATTTTGCCCTCTGCTCTGAGTGGGATAGCTGGACTGCAGGCATAAAGAAACACCCAATTAGACTTGGTTGCCTCTGTAGAGACCATGCTGGGGTAGCCAGGGGTGTATGTCTGGGTTAAATTGGATGAGCTTGTTAAGCCAGGCTCCTGAAATAAATAGCTTGGACTGTTTGTCCCCCCAGAACAAAATATGCTTCATGGAGCCTGTCTCATCATTCCTTGCAACAAACATGTGCAAACTATTAACCAGCAGACTACCCCACTCCAGCTTGTTTAGGTGGAACAAACCAGACCCAGAGGGAATAAAGGTCCAACCAGTGGAAGCAGCAATGATCCTCTGTACCTTGTCCTAACTATGCTTCTCTCTGTTTTACCTCCTGCTTTGACCAAAGCCAAGGCTGATCTACCAAACCACATACTTAACCGGGACCTGACACCCAGGCCCAGGCCAGGGTCCCTCCGCTCCAGTACAGCTCATATGCTGGCTCACTTGGGCTGCCTGCAGCCAGCTTACGGCAATGTAGCTCTGTCCTAGGCTGGTGATCAGCCCTTTTGTGGGGGTGCACATGGGATTAGAGCCCTTCAGCGGAAAAGGAGATAGCTCCTGTGTGCCTGGAAGGAAGCAGGGGAGAGGTAGAAGGCCAATGGAAATGAGCCTGGCCCCCACCCCGTGGGAAATGTTCAGGTGGCAAGATTTCCCAGCTGTGTGGCATGGAGGCTTCATTCACAGAACAGACCTCCTCTGCCCCTCCAGAAAAGCCCAGCATTTGTGTGATTCCCAGTCCCTCACTATGGCACTGGAAAGCAGGCCTCTCAATTCCATTGAACAACACAACAAAGATTTACTGAGCCCTTGTTATGTGCCAGGCTCTCTAACTGCTGTCCATGTGCACAATAGCATGGGCTCTGCGCTAAGTTCATTAGAAGGCAAGAGGGACATTGGTAAATATGACAGCTGGCCTGCCCTCATGAGCTTGCACTCCTGGAACTTTTCATTTCAGAAATTCCATGCAACAGAGTTGTGGAAAGACCATAAACCTTGGAGCCAGAGGGAGTTGGATTCAAGACGTGGGTCTAGCTTCTTCCCCGCTGTGTATTAAATGTTAAAATGGAAGTTTGGGCTGACACCAAGACATTCCAAAGGCAGTGCCTGACAAAGGTTGTCAAGCCAAGTGGCAAAATCAGTTCCATGTCTCTTAAAGCCCTTGCTCACTTTATGGATCTAAGAGAAGTGGATGTTGGTGATAAAAGGATTTCTTTGGAGACAGCTGTTGGTGAGCCAGTAGCCTCACTCCAGCCCTACTAAGGGGGAGAGATGGGTGGTGCTGAGGAAGAGAGGCTACATGGGGACCTCTTAAAGGTTTTAACATGTGTGCCTAGAGGTTTAAGCAGCTGAATGGACTGGTGTCTGACTCATAGAAAGGAGAAATGAGCTGCCTAGCTACCTTAATGGCAGAGCAAAAGGGAGGTAGCTGCACCAGAATCAACCTTGAACTTGCAGAGTTTGTCAAGGCAAAGAATACCTGGCCGTGTGTGGGAGAAATCCAGTGAGGGGGACTTGGGTCTTGTCCAAGAGGACCACATGGGTTGGTGAGAGGAACATATCAGGGGTGATCCATCAGCATCCTAGTTGCTGAGGAAGGAGTGTTGGCCACACGTGAAAGACAGCATATCTCCCGTGCCACAGAGTATTGTTGGGTGATGGACATGCATCTCATACAATCTGTGAAAGTGCCCTTTGAAGACAAATCAGTCTGAAGCACCTGCAAGGCCCAAAGAATGCTTATACTTGATACCCACACCAGTATCCATCAATTAGGAACTTTCCTGCTCCCCTTTCCTCTCCACCCTTGCCCAGGAAGATGAGGAATGCCCAAGTGGAGAAAGCTCAGAGACTTATCATAGACCCCTTCCCCCAAGCAGGCTTCCCGCCCAAGGTGGAAAAGAAGTAAACTCAACTTTAAATGAAGTTCAGACAGTTGTATACCAATGTTCATAGCGACATTATTCACAATTGTCAAAAGATGGAAGCAACCCAAGTGTCCGTCAACCTATGAATGGATAAACAAAATGTGGTGTATATATATATATATGGTGGAATATTATTCAGTTGTAAAGAGGAACAAAGTCCTGATGCATGCAACAAGATGAATGAAACTTGAGGATATTATGTTAAGTGAAATAAGCCAGACACAAAGGACAAATACTGTATTATTTCATTGTTATGAACTAATTATAATAAGCAAACTCATGGAGTTAGAATCTAGATTATAGTTTACCAGGAGACAGATTGGTGTTAGAGAATGGGGAATTGATGCTTAACTTGTACAGATTTTCTATTTGGGCTGATGGTAAAGGTTTGGAAATGGATGGTGGTGATGGTAGCATGTTATTATGAATGTAATCAACAGCACTGAAATGTATAGGTGAATGTGCTTAAAAGAGGAAACTTTAGGATATATATGTTACTAGAATAAAAATTAAAAGATAAAACATGGGACTGTACAACACAGTGTACCCTATTGTAGAAAATGGACTATAGTTAATATTACAAGTATAAGAATGTTTTTTCATGAATTATAACAAATGTGCAATACTAATACAAGGTGGTAATAATAGGGTGGTATATGGGGAAAATACACCTAATGTAATTAATGGACGATAAATAGAACTATTTTAATAATCTTTCATCAATTGTAAAAAGGTGATTACTGTTAAAATAATAGGGCAATTATTTTTTAAAAGTGCTATCATCAATAGTAAACAACTGTTTCACACCATTGCAAGGTGTTGGTTGTGGGGGAGTGTATGGGAATCCTGTATTTTATGCATGATTGATTTGTAAACTCACTAGTTCTCCAATAAAAAAAGGGAAAAAATGAAGTTCAGAGCTTTGATTATTACATGAAACTGGATATTTTTCCTATTGAATTGAGATAGTATTTTGCAACTTAAGTTGACTTGAGAAAGTGACTGGAGAGCTGTTTTTGTTACCTAGGAGAGACCAAAAAATTTCATGGGGCCATAGTTTTCATCCAGGGCCAAGGGAAGAATTAGCTCCATAGAGTGGATTTACAGGGACAGTGAAGCAGTAGCAGAACTTTGTTTTGTGAGCCTTGCCCCTACCCCACCCCCAAACCCTGAAATTTGTGTGTGTTCACTCAAATTCATAGCTACACGTGGTAAATGTTTTCCTCATCTTAAAATAAGGATACTAGGACCTATTGTGAAAGATTGCTCAAAAAATTAAACTGCGGGGAAACGGCTGTGGCTCAATCAGTGGGGCTCCCGTTTACCATATGGGAGGCCCTGGGTTCGGTTCCCGGGGCCTCCTGGTGGGGGCGGGCCCGCCCGCACGGCGTGGTTGGCTGACCCAGCGAGCACAGGCAACAGAGGGGGGATAAATGAATAAATAAATAAAAATCTTTAAAAAAAAAAAAAAAAAAAATTAAACTGCGTATGTCAATGTCTACAGAACACCTAGGACAGAGGTAGGCACAGAGTAGGTCCAAAGAGATGGTGGACAGCATAATTATTGTTCATGATGATAACAGTAACTGTGCCAATAGCATTGAAAAGCACCTTAGAAGTTTCTGCAGGTCCAAGCTTATTTGTTTTGTCACTCCAAAGTTGACTCTCATCTTTAAGTCAGTTTCTAGTCTCCTGGGGAGACTCTGAGGAAGTTGCTAACTTCAAGGAAATCTGGCCCTTCTTCCCAGCCTAATACAACTTTGGGATTTTATGTAGAAATCTTAAACCTCTCCTCATTTGGTCTCCATTTGGAGCTTTAAAAAATATAAGATGCGCTGCCTACAGTTTCTCCCCAGACACGTGCTGAATACGAATCACTGTTTTCCAGAAAGCTCAGCATCTGGGCAGCTCTCTAGGCCCTGAGATCACCATCAAAATTGGCCTCATTCCAAGGACTGGTTACCGCAATACGTCATCCGGCCATGAATGTCATTAAATGAGCTTTGTTTCAGGAAACCCTAAACCTTCAACCTTTAGCTCAGTCTTTTTCCAGCACTCCAGAACATGATTCACAGTGACAACAGGCCTCAAATAAGTTATACATGGCTCACAGCTCTCATTCACAATTGATTGGTGCTTAGCAATGGCCCCGAATAATGTAGTGTTAATGGTCCACCCTGGTGGTCTCCTTCTGGAAATCCATTACTAAGTCTACTCTGTTTTACAGCATCCCTACTGGCGCCCAATATCTGCTTTATTTAGTGTTTGCTAACTGTGTACAAAGAGTTAGCTAGAGTAGAACAGACAGTGTAGGGTTTACTGCCCCGGCCAGAAGGCAAGATGGAAAAGACGTTATTTTTTGAAAGTCAGTTTTCCAGCAAGTGGAATATGAGGAGTGTTCCTATAGCTTGAGAAGTAGATGCTGCGATGGTTGGTTTCATGTGTCAACTGCGTTATTCAAACACTAATCTAGGTATTGTTGTGAAGGTATTTTGTAGACGTAGTTTGCATCTACAATCAGTCAACTTTAAGTAAAGGAAATGACCCTCTAAAATGTGAGTGGTCCTTCTCAAATCAGTTGAAGGCCTTAGGAGCAAAAACTCAGGTTTCCCAGAGAAGAAATTCTGCCTCAGAACTGCAGCCGGAGTTTCCAGTCAACCAGCCCTACAGATTTCAGCCTTGCCAGCCCCCACAACTGTGTGAGCCAATTCCTTGAAATAACATACTTAATCTCCTATTGGTTCTGTTTCTCTGAAGAACCCTGACTGAGACAGATGTCCTCACATTTCGCTCAGGATGAAGGGAAGGGGAGAAGGTAGCCTGGGTGGGTGCAGTGACATTAGAAGGAGGCGGAGGTCGGTGGTTGCATAGAGAGGAAGTGAAACTCTGACAGACCCATGGGATACAATGAAAGTCATAGGGAAAAAAAAAAAAAGATAAATTTGACAGTGAAGAGGAACCACCAGGAAGGTAGAAGGGGCTGGTGGCAAAGAAATGTGAAGGAGGGACACAGGGAACCAGCAGATGGAAGAGTCATGGAATGTGCTGGAAGATTGGCTCTGTAGGGTGGGAGAAGCCTTCACTGCTGCCTCTATTCCTCATCTGTTTGCACGGTTTATGAGAAACTGGGTCTGGATTGTCAAGTCTGAAAAATAATCCATCTCAGGAAATGATTTCAGATGTTACTTCACAAACTGTCTCAGCAGGGCCATTTGAGCTGTGACCTGGTATTTCTCCTGCTAACCACAAAGACACTGCTTTTCCTCACACAGTTTTTCCTCTCCTGCCAGATGATTTGCCAATGAGGGAGTTAGGTATGGAGCATGTGGTATGATTTCCCCCGGGAGAGTGGTGCAGGTTCATCCTTCAGGGCTTGCCTGGAACACACATAGAAGCACACACAGGGAGTTTTCCCCACTTACTTAGAGCAGATGTAGTCAAAGACACTTCTCTTCACCTGCTCTCCCCAAGCCTAGGGAAGCAGAGGTCCTCAAACCCACAAGCTCATTCTCTTAAAGGTGAAATTTTGCAAAGTAAAACATTCTGTACTGACCACTCAATGCTGGTGAGAAACGGAACGTTGAAGGGCAGAAGACTCCTCCTCATTAGCTGATGGCCTGCTCTAGATGTCAGGGCTCATCACTGGAAACCTCAAACATTTCAAGCATTTCTCCTGCTCCTCTTCTGGGAAAAGGACTTGGAACATTATGGCAATAGAGAACAACATTTCCATCCACCTCCCAACCCTCTGTAGAATGACTGGCCCCTGGCCCAATAAAGGAGCCCCCTCTTCACCCTCTACCTGGGGCAGATTGTGGGATGCTGCTGCCTCACCTGGGGGTCTTATGTCACAAGCCACATCATCAGCCAATCAACCATCAGGGGGCATCAGGATGCCCACCTGGGCCAAGGTAGATGGAAGGAGGTTGTCATCCCACTAGCCCCTGTGTGCCCATGTATGAGATATTCTTATCCCCAGGTGACAGTACAGAGACTAAGGCTATGAGATGTGTAGTAAGTGGCCTACTGTCCTTTAGATCCCAGATCCCCTCTTTTGTCTTGCTGGCAGCCATACCCTAACCCCCAGGCAAGATATTGGAGGAGTCTCTAGAGAAATCTAATGGCCCTCAAAGATACTGAATTTGAGGGGCCCCATGAGATGGCCAAGGGGGGCCCTCCCAATCAGGATTAATATGGCTTTGAAATTTTGGTTTTGTTGTAAAATGTGTCTCTTTGCTATGCCACAGACAGCACCAAAAAGTTGGCAAGACCCTGTGACTTAGTAGATCAGACCCTGACTGTCTTGCCAGCTCCCCTTGCCTCTACCCTCCTCCCTCTCTCCTTCCCCGGCTCCCACAAACACAATCTGCCCTCTTGGCTTTCCCTAAGCCTGGGGTCTTCTCCTGCACTCCCATCCCACCCCACTTTATCCACCTTCTCATCCTACAGGCTCATCTTCCTCGAGGATGCTTTTCCAACATGCCAGGCTTAGCTGTGCCTTCCCCAAGACCCTGCATGTCTCGGTACACTCTGCACACATTTATCATTCAAATAATTGTTTGGATTTCTCAATATCTAGCCTCTCTGCTCCATGGTAAGCTTCTGTGTCAAAGACTCTCTGTGTTTTCCTTGTTCACCTCTGGATCCCCGGGCCTAGCAGAATGATGGTTCAGAAATGATGATCAATAATCATGGAGAAGAAAATAAAATAAAATAAAATAAAATAAATCATGCAGAGGCATGTTGGCTGCCCAGGAGACTGTTTGGTGTTATTTGGGTTTCTTTTATGGGGCTGCAGGGGACAGTGATGTTTTGCAACAAGTAGCAGCATATAATTGGGCTTCACACACTGGTAGACTGTGTCATTGCTAAATAGCATTGAATTTGCAATCACTTTCTGTATAGGATGCTCATTCCCCAATATATGTAAGCATGGCTCCACAAGATATCTGTTAGAACATCACAAAATGGAAGCCCTGATTTATCCCAGGCATAAGTGAGAAAGGTGAAAAAGCAAGATCTGACTGTATTAAAACAAACTCCTTACTAAAATAGTGCATAAGCATTGGTTAAATATTAGCTGTTGATTTGCATAGGAACTTTAAGGGGAAAAAATATGTCTGAAATAAAAGCTAAAGAACTAAAGCAAAATGTTATAGACAACCTACAAAAGTTCACTTGTTATCCAACACTCCATAACTAATTTGGTTTTCCTTAATTGTTTCTGTTTTTCTTTTTTTTTTTTTAAGTTTTTGTTTGTTTATTTCTGTTTTTATGACATAACCCATACATACTTAATGTAGACAAATTAGAAAATTAAAATACTTTGCAACCCCACTACTTAGATATAGAAACAGTTAATTAAAGAGTTGTATATTTCCAAGCTTTTATCAGCACATAAATACACATTTTTTAAATCTCTTTTTTCATTATTACTTTCAAAAAGTCCTAAAATTGTATATAAACCCTCAATGAGTACAGCCACCTGATAGCACTGGATTACAAATCCTTCCAGTCATTCAGTTTTGTTGCATCACTATATCAGTTTCCCTGGAAGAACATTTTTTCCCAGGGCTTACACCTGGAAGAGCTGGAATGTCCCCTTTGTTTTCAATCTGTTTACTATCAATGTGAATACCTCCCTCAGAAGTAAAAGCCTTAGAAGTTTCCATCTTGTGGGGTTGTTTATAAAGCATTTTTGGAGGGTGTGACAGTTTGAAGTTCTTTGTGAATCCCAAAATGGATTGCTTCTTAACCAATCCATTCCTTTGGGTGTGAGACCCTTTGATTGCATTAGATTTGGCTAAGGGATTTGATTAGATCTCTTGATCAGATCATTTTTTAGCTGATTTCATCAGTGAAGCATGACTCAGGGTGGGTCTCCAACCTCTTACTTATGTAAATGGAGACACACAGAGAGAAAAGACACACAGAAAAGGGAGCTCTGCCATTTTAACCTGGCCATGTGAGAAAGAGGACTCAAGGATCCCTAGCAGCCAAAGTTGTGACATGAAGCCTCTAAGAGGTTGGGTCCATGGAGCAGCTCAAGACTAAAGAGATGAGCCATATGCCTGATTGCCCACCCCTGGAGATGGTGAGCCTTGAGAGGGAGGAAGGGACCTAAGTAGAGATTGGCTGCCATCTTGCCTTGCCATGTGGCAGGATGCCAGGATCACCAGTAGCTGATTTTGGTGAGAAAGCATCTGTCATGGTGCCTTGATGGCACCTTGATATTTTTGCAAACTTGGAACTATAAGTTTTACTCCTAATGAATTTTGCATTATAAAAGCTAACTCATTACTAGTACTTTGCATTGACAGCCTTTGGCAAACTAAGACAGAGGGCCATAGTTATTATCCTGTTTTGACATGTGTTTTAGTTTGCTAAAGGCTGCCAAGGCAATATCCAAAAATGGGTTGGCTTTTACAATGGGGATTTATTAACTTAAAAGCTCACAGTTCTGAGGCCATGAAAATGTCCAGATAAAGGCTTTACCAGGTGATGCTTTTCTCCCCAAAGATCGGCTGCTGCCACAATGGCAGCATCTGCCATCTCTCCCTTCTCCTTCAGGTGCCATTGCTTTCAGCTTCTGGATTCCTTGAGCTTTCTCTCTGCTCCTGAGGCTTTCTCTCTTCTGGATTCCATTGATTTCAGCTTCTGGTTTCCAGGGCTTTCTCACTCAACTTCTGGGGGTTTCTTTCTGTCCCTGCGACTCCCTTTCCCCATAGTCATCCCGTTTATAAAGGACTCCAATAAATGAGTTAAGATCTACCCTGGGTCACTCCCTACTGAAATGATGTAATAAAAGACCCTTAACTGAGGTTATCTAATCAAAAGCTCCCACCTACAATAGGCTCACACCCACAGTAATGGATGAGCTCTAAGAACATGCCCTTTTCTGGGGTCCATAAAAGCTTCAAACTACTACAACATATAGGTGACAATATATTTCTATGATAGGAATGGGCAATAACTCCCGGAAGAATGAAAACTCACAGAACTTCTAAAATAATAAGGAGGAAGGGGATGAGTAGGGATGGAAATAAGCAGAAACTTGACCATGTCAGCAAAAATAAGAAGAGGAGAAAACAGAACACAATGAGAGAGAAGAAATAAAGTCAGGTCAGTTGATATGTAATGTGATGAGCCGACTTCCTCCATCAAAAAGTAGAATTTATCAGATTGGGTTAAAAAGTAAAATCCAACTTTCTGTTATTAGCAAGAAACATAAATCAAAGCAATGGGGGGGGGGGGAGTTCAAAATAAAGGGCTGAGCAAAAAAAAATTCTACAAGTAAATCCAAGCCTAAAACAGACAGTAGCAACACCAATATCAATATTAAATTGAAGGCCCAAAGCATTGAACAGCAGGGAAATTATATACCTGATCAAAGGTACAATTCAGAAAGATGGCACAATGGTAATAAAACTTTTGTGCACTGCAGTGATGCCACCTTGTTCTATCAAACAAAAACTATAGATGTAGAAAGAGGAAATAATTCAACAATCAAAATGGGAGATTTTAATGTGCCTGTTTCAGAATTTCATGCATAGGTAAGCAATGTTCTTTCATGAAAATGTTCTCTCATGAATTATAACAAATGTACCCCACTAATGCAAGGTGTTAATAATAGGGTGGTGTGTGGGAACTCTGTATTTTATGCACGAGTTTTCTGTAAACCTATATCTTCTCTTTAAAAAAATGTTTAAAGACAATCGGTGTGGCAGTTTGATATAATTATGAATTCCAAAAATATAATTAAATCATGCTTGTAAACTGATCTGTGAATCTGGGCATGATTAGGTTAGGATTAGGGTGTTGAGCCCCATCCCTTGGTGGGTGGGGAATTGAATATAAAAGGCAAGGCAAAGGACAGTTGAAGCAGTCTTTTGAGAAGCAGTTTTGATATTGGAAAAAGGCCCCAGGAGAAGAGAAGCAAGCCGTTCGCCTGATCATCTACAGCTGACCTTGTGGAGGAACCAGAAGCACTAAGCCCGGAGAGAAACGCAGCCCCGGGAACAGAGGAACCCCAGAAGCCTGAACCCTGGCAAATGCCGGCAGCTGTCTTGCTCTAACACGTGGCAATGGACTATGGTTAGAGAAAAAACTTAACGCTTTATGGCCTGGTATCTGTGGACTTCTACCCCAAATAAATACCCTTTATAAAAACCAACCCATTTTTGGTATTTTACATTAGCACCCCTTTTGGCTGACTAATACAATCGGTATCCCCTGATTACTCAACGTCCACCAGCTACTCCCCTCCTTTGTCACATTTTTTAATGAATACATCAATTCCTGTTGGGGGAGTGAATCAAGGCACCCACAAAAGACACATTCAAGTCTTAATCCATGTTCCTGTCCAGCAAACCCATCTGTAAATAAGACCTTTGAACATGCTATCATTAGTTAAGAGATGGACTCATTTGCAAATAGGATCTTCAAAGATTCTATTTAGATGAGGTCAAATTGAATCAGAGGGGGCCTAAATCCATATGACTAGAGTCCTAAGAAGGCAGAGGAAATTCAGACACAGTCAATCACTAGAAACCAGAAGTCAGAGGAAATGAGAGGAGCAGATGCCAAGGACAGAGAGATGGCCATGTGACAGGGGCCGAGATTTAACCAAGGAAACCCAAGGATTGCACCAAGCCAGCAGCAGAACTCTACAGACTGGGAGAAAGCATGACTTTGCCAACATCTTGATTTTGGACTTCCAGCCTCCAAAACTGTGAGACAATATTGTTTAAGTCAACCAGTCATGATGTTTGTTATACCAGCCCTGGCAAACTAAGAAAATTACTTTGAAATAAATTTCTTTAACTTAACTCTGAATTTTATAATTTAAGTTTGCATCAGAGGCAGATGTGATTTTTTAAAATTGGAGATAAAATTCACACCCCATAAAAGCCACCAATTTAAAGTGTATAATTCAATGGTATTTAGTATATTCACAGGGTTTTACAACCATCATCGGTATCTAATTTCAGAACATTTTCATCACCCCCAAAAGAAACCCTGTACCTATTAGTAGTCCCTCCCTATCTCTCCCATACTCCAGACCCTAATAAATACTAATCTACTTTCTGTCTCTATGGATTTGTCTACTTTGGACATTTCATATAAAAATGGAATCATTTACCTATGTGGTTTTCTGTGACTGGCTTCTTTACTTAGCATGTTTTCAAGATTCATCTGTGTTGTCTCATGTATCAGCATTTCATTTCTTTTGATTGCTAAATAGTATTCCACTGTATATCCATACGACACTTTGTTTATCCATTCATCAATTGATGGCCATATGGATTGTTTCAGTTTTTGGGTTTTTTTTTTTTTTTTTTTTTGGCTATTCTGAATGATGCTGCTATGAACACTTATGAACAAGATTTTGTGTGGCTGTAGATTTTCATTTTTTCTTGGGCATACACCTAGGTGAGGCATTGCTGAGACATGTAACTCTATGCTTAACATTTAGAAAAACTGCCAAACTTTCCATAGTGGCTGCACCATTTTACATTCCCACCAGCAACGTATGAGGATTCCAATTCCTCTACATTCTCATTCACACTTGTTTTTATGTCTTTTTTATTATAGCGACAATGTTTTGTTGTTGTTTTTAGAGAAGTTGTGGGATAACAGAACAACCATGCATAAAATACAGGGTTCCATATACCACCCTATTAGTTACACCTTGCATTGATGTGGTACATCTGTTACAATTGATGGAAGCACAATTTTATCATTGTACTATGGACTATAAATACAACCTAACATTTCTTCCCCTTTTAACCACATTCAGATATATATATATATATATATATTTCAGTGCCGTTATGTTCGAAGTTAGGGAAGGATTCGCTGGAGACCTAGCCAATATCTGGTGCTGTTGGAGAGGGTGGGATGGGGGAGGGGCTGAACTTGCAATCATGTTTTTGTCCAGAATTTAATCTATTTTGTTTAAATTGACTTTTTTTTTTCTTTCTTTCTTTTTGGTGTACAGTTCTAAGAGTCCCCCCACCCCCACCCCACTTGCTGTCTGTGTCCATTCGCTGGGTGATCTTCTGTGTCTGTTTCTTGCCTTCTCTTCTCATTTTTCTCCTCCTGGCTTCACCTTGCTTCAATCCTAGGGACCTCCGATGTGGGAGAGGCACCCTGTCACTTGCGCTACCTTAATTCCTGGTTTCTGGTGTATCTCGCCTTGGCTCTCCCCTGTGTCTCTTGTTGCATTATCATCTTGCTGCGTGGCTCGCCACACATGCCCAGCTCGCCTGCTTGCCTTTTTATTTTACCAGGAAGTCCTGGGGATCAAAGCCGGGTCCTTCCATATGGTAGGTGGATGCCCAACTACTTGAGCCACATCTGCTTCCCTTAATCTCTTCTTTATAGCTGACATCTTCTTACTGAGGTTTGTAGTTTATTTTACTTCTGGTGCAGAGAGCTAACCAGCTCCCTCTGTTCCTAGTCCACCATCATGATTTCTTGGTGCCAGCCCCTTCTCCTATCATATTTATATGTATTTCTTTTTTCCTCTTGATTCCCCATCCCCACTCTCATCCCTGCATAGTCAAACTTCATGTGTGTGAAGTTTCTCCTTCTGTTTCTGTGTGAACTTGAGAAGCCTGAAAAGTTGGTCAATCTGCATGCATTTTCAATGACTATAAGTAATATAACGTGTGACAGATTTTGTCCCACTTCTTGCTTTTCTCACTCAGCACTATTTTTACTGCTGTAGCCATGCTGCTGGGATCTCTCCTGTGTGTGACTGCACAATAATCCAGGTGGCCTCTCTCAACTTTCACCTGTCCATTTCCCAGGGATGGACACCCAGGTGGCCTCTGACACTCCACTGCCCTAAATAATGCTCTGATAATCATCCTCTTCTCTGTCCCCTTGGGTGCAAATCTTTGGGATGGATGCCCAGGAGCAAAACATTTATAACTTGATATTGAATGCAACTAAGCATGCCAGTACTCTGCCTTCCAGAATGGCTGTGCCGAGACCCACATCCATCAGCAGTGCCCGGGTACCTCTGCCTTCTCATTCCGTGGCTGATGTGGGCTCAGAGGGAGATCACTGTAGCTCACTGCCTGGAATTAGCAAGAAAAAGCCACCACCTCCAAGAACAGTCTGGGGTGTGTGGCTCCAGACCACCTCCTGAAAGGCAGGGTTATGGGTTGAATTGTTTCCTCCAAAAAAGAGAAGTTGAAATCCTAGCCCCAAGGACCTCAGGATATGACCTGATTTGGAATAGGCTCGTGGCAGATGGGATTAGTTTCGTTAAGATAAGGCTAAACTGGAATCGGTGCGCCCTAAGCCAGTATTACTGGTATCCTTAGAAGAAAAGGGAAATTTGGACACAGGGACAGACACACAGGGGAGAAGGCCATGTGAAGATGGAGGCCGAGATTGGAGTGCTGCCGCTACAAGCGAGGATTGCCAGCCACCACTGGAAGCCAGAAGAGGTAAGGAAGGAGCCTCTCCTACAGGTTCCAGAGGGAGCATGGCCCTGCCAACACCTTGACTTTGGGCTTCCAGCCTCGAGAACTGAGAGACAGTAAATGTCTGTTGTTTTAAGCCGCCCACTCTGTGGAACTGTTACAACAGCCCTAGGGACCTAAGACAGGCTGCCTTTCCTGAATGGACATCTTGTCCCATTTTTTCCTAGCCCAAGGTCCTCCCCGGTGGAAAGAATTCCCCTCCTTAGACCCCAAACTTCTCCACCCTCCTGGGCAGGTCTCCCTACCACAGACTCGGTATCAAGAGGAAAGGCAGATGGGCAGGGAAGGTGAGGCAACCCATCAGAGATGAAGTACAGCGGCTTTGGCGAGTATTGGCAGGATGGGGAGGGGGCAGGAGAGGAGTAAACTCTGGCTGCAGAAGAGCCAGCACTCACAGCTTTCAAGTCCTCCCCGCACCCCCCATGTCTTCCACGTGATGCTCACAGAAGCCCTGTGTAACAGGTGGGGATGTATGACCTGGCCATTTGAAAAGATGAATAACCTCGCTTTCAGAAGGGAGAGGGTTTTCCTGGGGTGAGTGGTTGAGTAGTGGCTCCATTTTGTCAGGTTGTTGTGACAAATACCATGCAAGGGGTTGGCTTCACCAATGGCAATTTATTGGCTCATGGTTTCAGAAGCTAGAAGGCCTGCTTCCTCTGGGGGTTGGAAGCGTTTTGACTGGCCAGCAAGCCTTGGATTCCTTGGCTTCCCCATCACATGGCCATGTCTTCTCCTTTCTCCTCTGGGTTCCTGCCACCTTCCAGCTTCTGACTCCTCCCTGTGGCTTTTCTGACTCTGTCTGAATTTCTCCTGCTTAACAAGGACTCCAGTAATCTGGAGTAAGGTCCACCCTCATTCAGTAGGGTCACACCTTAACTTAAAATAACATTTCTTGAAAGATCCTATCTACAAGGGGTTCACACCAAGGGCAATGTGGATAAAGATTAAGAACATGTCTAAATCAGGGTACATAATTCAATCCACCACAGCCTCTTTGACATTCAGGACCCGTAGGGTGGGGATGGGAGGTCTTGCTCCCCAGAAAGGAAGAAGGAGAGAGAGAGAGAAAGGAGAAGAAAGGGAAAGAGAGCCAGAGCAGCAATTGCAGGGCAGCAATTGCAGCAATTGCTCCCGCTTTTCCCTCATAGGGCATCACAGAGTCCCTCATAGGGAATCAACTCGTCTGAGTTGGAATAGAGGATTGCTCTTGAAGTCCAGGCTCTTGGCTGAAGGAAGGCTGGTTCCAGAGAGAGGAGACCACTCAGCTTTGTGTGCACAAATTTGTGGGTATTGCTCCAAGGTCTGGAATACTAAACCTCCCACCCCCAGCCAACCAGTGCAGGAGCACGAAGGGGTGCCTCTTAACCTCCTGGAAATGAAGCTGTTGCAGCCATTGGCAGAGGCAAAGGGGTTTTTGTTGGTTGTATAGCTTTGCCTGGGATTAAGAAGCCACTGCACAGATCTGTTAGTATACTGAGAGGTTGGAGCAGTTTTTCTACTTCCTTCTCTAGGGTCCGTGGATGGTCTGTGAGGCCATCACACTGCTCTCAGGCTGAGCTCAGCATGTCTCAACCCGCTCCACCAGCGACACATTGAGGACTCTGGCCTGAGCCTGCTGCCCTTGGCCTCCCCCTCTCTACTGCCACTGACATTGGGAGAGCAGAGCTGGAGGTTGGGAAGGATGGAGTGGAGAGCAGGGAGGCCCCCCAGAAGCAGGATGCCCCTCTCCAGACCCCAGCCAAGACAAGGCACCCTTGGCTTGGGGTGGACAGCTTTCCCTTCTCCAGTTGGACACCCAGAATCTCAAACTGTGCCAAGGCCAAGAGCAAGTATCTCCCCCCATGCAGAGCATTTTTCTCACTTATGCACCCCAGAGGACCATAACTGAGCTTGGAGGGCTTTGAAGCAGTTGGCTCGTTTGCTGGAAAATAGGCATCATCAGGTATCCCCAGAGCCAGGTGAAGACTGAGACAGGACCATCCCCTCGGAATCCTCAGCACTCAGTAGGTGGAGAAGATGAATGGGGCAGGTGTGTCCAGACCCCAGAATTGAAGGCCATGGAGGGGAGAGGAGGGCTTGGGCTATAGATTTGCTAGGACCAAATATACAGACTTTCCTTTAAATGCACAACTGGCCTTGTAGGAAAGGAAGGGCCAGGGGTGCAAAAGGGAACCACAACTGGAGCTGTAGGTGCCTGAGCTCCCGGCCACTGAGGACGTGCTCCAAGCAACCCAAGTGCTCTGGTTTTAATGCTGCAGGGAGCTGGGAGAGGAGGCCTTGCATCTGCTCCCCACCCCCACCCCCATACACACACATAAATCAGGGGCCCTTGCAAGAGTTTACTAGAAAGAATTCATCCATTGGCACTTATGTTAGGGAAGTTGGATGCGGCCTGGCCTCTAAAGGGAAAATAACTCCTGAGAATTTGTCATCACAGGTCGGAACTTACACAAGTGTAAGTTTAGGTTGTAGACTAGCCGCATGGTCCAGAAAACTAAAGCAAGGCTCTGGTATGAAGTATGGTCCTGTCATCCCCCAGCACCTGGCAGAAGCAAACCCAAAAGCTTTCTAGAGGACACCTTCATCTGAGGTACCTGAGAATCCATCAAGTCCCTGTGAAGACCGGCTCGTAAGACAATCCCAAACTACAAAGCACAGGTGACAGGAAGCCAATGGACATCAGGAGTGGAAAAACAGTAGAAGAATCAAGTAGAGTCTATAATTTGGTTTAAAATTACTGGCAACATAAAAGAAGGAATTTTTTAAAAAAAACAGAAAAGATCAAGATACATGAAAAAATTCTTGGCAGATTTGAAAAAGAACCATTTCCAGAAATAAAAATTTGAAAAATATAGTTACTAAAATAATAATAATAATAATATCCCCATGGATGGATCACCATTGGTTCTCAACGTTTAGCATACAACGAAATCCTCTGGAGGCCTGCTACACTCCAATGGCAAGAGCCAGCCAGTCCAGCCAGTTTCCGATTCAGTAGGTCTGGGTGGGGGCCGAGGATCTGCATTTCTAACAAGTTCCCAGCTGCTGCTGCTGGTCTGGGGACCACAATTTGAGAACCACTAGGTTAAGCAGATCGGCTCTGGCCAATGAGGAAATTTCTAACTAACCCAAAGTAGCCGACAAGTTACGGAATCAGGCTGGGGGATTTTGCCTGGAGCTCTTACCCAGGGGTAGAGGTATCAACAGGATATGGTTGAAAGCAGTAATTGAGAGAGGAAAAAAATAAAAAACATTTTCATGTGTATATTTCACTTATTTACTCAGACATCTCCATCGTCCTGTTTAAACTGCCTCGACCACGGCCGTGCTGCCAGCAAGTGGCCGAGTCTGCTGGGACACCGAGCCTGCACCATTGGATCGGGGGTCCCCTCTGGAGGCAGGTGCTGCCTCCCCCAGGCAGCCCAGCAGAAGTCATGGCTCAGGGACTTGGTGCAGCTCTTTTCTCTGCCCATGGCCCTGCCCTGCTTATCCCCACCCCTCGCCCCTCCCTCCACACACACACACACACACACACACACACACACACCCTGCCGTCCTTTCCCAGACCTCTCCCAGCTCCAGTGAGCAGGACCTTCAAGGCCTCTTGCCGGCGCACTTTCCCTGGGTCTACCTGCTCCTACCACCCATCTCTGAAGGCCCCTCACCTACTCACTCACTCAGGAGACATGGGATGGGGGAGGCAATGACTGGGAGCTTTTCTGGGAGCACCAAAGAAGACCTCAGCCATGGGAGAAGGATAGCTGTTCCACCCCACCCCACCATGCCCAACATCACCAAGCCCCCTTTCTCACCTCCCATCCTCCACCACATCAACATCTGAGGAGCTCAGAGGCCTCCCACCAGCCCCGAGGCATTTTAGCAGAGGCCTCTGGACACAAAGTGGATATATTAGTTTCCTCTGGCTGCTATAACAAATTACTACCAACTTAGTGCTTCAAACCACACGAATTTATTATCTTTCAGTTCTAGAGGTCAGAAGTCTGAACTAGGCTTTCACTGGGCTAAAATCAAGGCACTGGGTGGGCTGCTGTCCTTTCTGGAAGCCCTGGGGGAGAATCCATTCCCTTACCTTTTCCAGCTCTCAGAGACCACAGGCATTTCTTGACTCATGACCCCCTCCTCCATCTTCAAAACAGGAATGTTGGCCTGGGGCCAAATCCCTTTCACATTGTCAATTCCCTTGTTCTTTCTCCCTCTTCTGATTGTAAGGGCCCTTGTGATTATATTGGGCCTGCCCAGATAATGCAGAAACATCTCTTTATCCCAAGCTGATTAGCAACTTTACTTCCATTAGCAATTTTAATTTCCTCTTTGCCATGTAACATAAGGTATTCCCAAATTCCCAGGAGTAGGACAGGGATGTCTTTGGGGGAGGGAGGGAATTATTCTGTGGGGAACTTCAGACCCTGTAGGGGAGATGTTTGGGGCTAGTCTCCTTAATTCCCTCCTCTGCTCCAGCTTCAACTTAGACCTTTCCAACACTGGCAACAGAGGTTCCAGTGGCCATTTGAGGCCCTGACTCAAGGGCCCGGGGTCAGGGGCTTGCTCCCAGAGTGACATCTCTTTACAGTTCCCAGGTTAAGCCAGGACTAGGGAAATGTGAGGCTTCTTTGGGCTGCTTTTTTTTTTTTTTTTTTTTTTGTCACAAGGAAGGCCTGGGAAAAGAACCAAGGCCTCGGGCTGAGCCGCTGTCTGAGTTCTGGGGAAACTGAGCCACAGACTGTGGGCAAAACCATGGTCACCGGTGTCAAAGAGACCCGAGCTGAAATCTAAGCACGGACACTCCCCCAGCGGTGTGATCTTGGACAGTTGCCTGAGGAAAAGCGGGATGGCCAAGCTGGAGCCACGGCGACGCCACAGTGCCCCCTGCGGGCTGGGCGCCGGCACTCCCAGCTCTGGGGTCAAGGTCTGGGTGCCGTCGCGCTCCCGCTCCCTTCCGCAGTGGGGACTGCACATCTGGGCGCGCGCTCTGGCCAGCGCCTAGGAGAGCCCTAGCCTGTCCCCGAGCGCTCACGTGAGCCCGCACACCTGGACGTGTACGCTCGCCCTGAACCTGAGTCTTCCCTCTTGGCCTAGGAGGGCAGAGAGAGCTGACACTGGAAGGTGTGAGCCTTGCTCCTTATCCAGGGAGCTGGGTTTCTATCCGAATTTTCATCTGGACAATTGCTGAGCCTAAGACGGTTTTGCAAGCCCCAGGGGACCCCCTGAACCTGTCACCTTTAATTGGGCATGAAGCAACTAAAAAACCAGTAGCAACTAAAAAGCAAAAGCTACCAATGTTCGCCAGACGCTTTAATACAGGTTTTATGCACCATTCCGTCGTTATCAAACGTTTCCTGAGATTCTCCTCTGTGCTTGGCGCTAGTCATGTGCTAGGGAGACAGAGTACAGCGTGCCTCAAATATGTCTACCCTCTTTTCCTCCATAGCTTTTATTACCATCACAAATACCGCATGTTTTATTTTTCTTATTTTATTTTGTTACCACACACGTGTATACACACACACAAGACTTTTTGTCTGTTTTGTCACTGTTGTATTTCTAGCACTTGGAACGGTGTCCTACACATAGTAGATGCTCAATTAATATTTATTGACTCAGGAACCTCTCACAGTTTAGTCATATTATTCCTCAAAACCCCCTGAAGTTTAGGGGTTATAGCTTTCATTTTACAGATAAAAAACTGAGGATCAGGAGCTTATGTGGCTTCCACAGAGTCATTAAACTGGTAGTGGTGAATTGGGAGGTAAACTCAGGTCTGTGCTCTGAGTGCCCCCAACACAAGAGCCAATTACTGGAGAAAGCAGAGAGAAATAAGGGAAACCACTATTATCAGCCTTCATTTAGATTTGATGTTATTAATTTTAAGTAATGAGTTAACATAGTGTAAGCCACACAGCAAAATGCCAGACTACATAGATTTATTTGTCTTATTTTGTATCTATGTAGTCTGGCATTTTGCTGAGTGGCTCTCACTCCCCCCTCCTGGTGTGCCTTTTTTTTTTTTTTTTAACTTTATTTGTACATTTAATAATTGAAAACATAAACAAAACTAAAAAGTAAACACAGATGAATAAATATATACACTTCTCAATTAAATGTAATGGATATATGTAAAAAAATTTTTTTTTTAATCAAACAATATATTACACAATATATTTGGTTCATAGTAATGCATTCATACAGTATTTGTCCTTTTGTGTCTGGCTTGCTTCACTCAACATAATGTCCTCCAGGTGTTTATCCATGTTGCCTTATGCTTTATGACTTCATTTCTTCTTACAGCTGCATGAATGGATAAACAAACTGTGGTTCTGGAGTGCTTTTAGTTTGTTTTTGTTTTTGCATTCACCGTCTTCTCTCTGTGTGTTCTTCTTTCTCTGCTTATCTTCTTTTTTGGCGGCACCAAGAACTGATCCTGGAACCTTCTGGAGTGGAGAGAGGCTGCTCAATCTCTTGTGCCACCTCAGCTCCATGTTCTGCTGTGTCACTTATTGTCTCTCCTCTGTGTCTCTTTTTGTTGTGTCATCTTGCTGCATCAGCTCTCCACATGGGCCAGCATTCCTGGACAGGCCAGCTCTCCTGTGCAGGCCAGCACTCCGCGTGGGCCAGCTCTCCTCTCAGGCCAGCTTGCTTTGTGGGTCAGCTTGCTTTTCACAGGAGGCCCCAGGAATCGAACCCTGGACCTCCCATGTGATAGGCGGGAGCCCAATCACTTGAGCCACATCCGCTTCCCTATATATTTTTTTTATTTAAAAAAATTTTATTAGAGAAGTTGTGGGTTTACAGAACCCATAACTAATTGTTATTAGAACAATTATGCATAAAATATAGTATTCCCATATATCACCCTATTATTAATACCTTGCATTGGTGTGGTACATTTGTTACAATTGCTGAAAGCACATTTTTATAATGGTACTATTAACTATAGTCCATGCTTTAACTTAGGTTCACTGTTTGTCTACTGCAGTTCCATGGATTTTTTAAAAAATTTATTTTATTACTTTCTATACAACCTAACATTTCCCCTTTTAACCACATTCAGATATATATCTCATTGCTGTTCATTACCCTCACAATGTTGTGCTATCACCACTGCCATCCATTACCAAAACTTTGCCATCATTCCAAATAGGAGCTCTGGACATTTTATGCCATAACTCCCTATTCCCTATACCCACCCCATCCCCTGTTAATCTATATTCTTTTTCTTTTTAATTTTAAAGCAGTTTTATTGAGAGATATTCACGTACCATACAATCTATCCAAAATGTACAATCAATGGGTTTTAATATAATCACAGTGTTGTATATTAACCACCACATAAATTTTTAGAACAATTTCATTACTCCAAAAAGGAAAACTCCATACTCCTTAGCAGTCACTAATCAATTCCTCTATCTTTCCCCTGCCATACATAACCACTAATCTAATTGTCTTTTTATATAATAATTTTTTAAAAATTTTTGACAGATACTTAGATTACACAAATGTTACCCAAAAAATATAGAGATTCCCATAGGCCCCACTCCCCACACCTCCCACACCCTCCCACATAAACATCCTTCATTAGTGTGGCACATTCATTGCAACTGATTAACACATCCTGGGGCTTTGCCATTAAGCATGGCCCATAGTTCACATTGTAGTCTACACTGTCTCCCACACAGTTCTGCATGTTATATGATGACATAAAATGGCCTATATCTGTCATTGCAATGTCATTCAGGACTACACCCAAGTCCCCAAAAAAGCCCCCAGAGCCTCCAGTGACCACTGGCTCCACATCAATATTGTAATTTCTTCCATTGCTAGAATCATAATATGTCTGTAGTAGAATACCAGTAATTCCACTCTAATCCATAGTTCTTTCCCCAGTCCTAAAGATTCTGGGATGGTGATGCCCACTCCACCTCTAATTGAGAGGGGGCTTATATCCCACGGGGAAAGATGGATGAGACTATCTTGCTTTCAGTTGCAGACACTCTCTGTTCCTTGGGATGGCGGTTGTCCACCATCATCTCCTTGTTGGTTGTCCTAGGTGAGTCCAATAAGCTGTAGAGTACGTGTTGCAACTCCACTGAGGTTCCAGATCCAGCTGGCACATGGACAGCCCAAAGACTCAAGTCTCTTGGATGTACACCTACAAACTCCAGCACCAAGTATAGGTTTAAATAGAAGGGACAGATGAGCCATGTGCAGGGAAGACATAATTGAGTCCAACTCTGTCACTCTCAGGAGCACAAAATCCAAAGTAAGGCCCAGTGGCAAGGCACCAAACTCCAGAGCTATCTGCCCTGACCATAGAACCTGGGTGTCTCTAGAGCCCTGAGGAGCCCTACTGTTTGGGGGTAGTATCCACTTTGGGAGTCTATGAGATCCTGCTGAGATGTGCATAAGCACATCTGGGATGACCTCCTGACTTCACTTTGAAGTCTCTTAGCCATATAAACTCATTTGTCTTTACCTTTTCCCCCTTTTATTTGAGGTCTTTTTCCCATTGCATTACTAGTTGGTGCTTGGTAGTAATCCCTCTGTGCCAGGGAGGCTCATCCCCAGAATTCATGTCCCATGCTGGAGGGAAGGTAATGCATTCATATGCTGAGTTTGGCTTAGAGAAAGTCCACATTTGAGCAAAAAGGAGGCTTTCAAGAGGCAACTCCTAGGCACCCCATAACAATAGGCTAAGTTTCAATTTCAAGAGCAAAAGCTCATAAGCATAGTCATCAATATCAAGGGCCCATCAATGGATCATCCTCCTTCGCCAGTCATTGCCCCTGCACTTGGGGGACTGTTGCTGCTCCATTAGAGAATGTGGCAGAGCTCTCCAGGATGGGAATTCAATATTCTCTCCATTATTGTGTGAGTCTCCACCCTCTGTGACAATGCCCTGTGAACATTTGAACATTCTTATATACCTTATATGTATGCCCTGGTGAACTTCCTCCCCCCATCACTGATACCCCACACCAATGTTCCTCTCCTGCCCCAGTTGTAACCCTTCTGTGATCCAAAGCTTCCTCAAAAATGAAGTCATTAAAATAGCCAAATACAATTAATAAGAAAATGAAATAATAAGTTTAAATATAAGAAATAAAATAGATTTAAAAATTTTAAAAAATTAAATTAAATTAAAAGATTGGGATATTAAAAAAATAATGAAAAATATTTAAAAATTTTTTTTGACATTTTGCCTTTCATCGCTGTAATATTTGGTGTTCTGTCTGTACAGTGGCATTTTCTTCCATTTATTCCCCAGTGTCTTACTATTTTTCATTTTGTTTTCAAATAAGTTTTAGGTCACAGTAAAGTCACATACAGAATAAAGGGGACTCTCATTTACCCAACATCCTCCCCTTTTCCTCCTTCCCATATTAATACCATTTTTTATGTGGATGGTACCTTTGTTATAACTGATATACACATAGTGAAACATAGCTACTAAACATGGTCAATGGTTTACATTATGGTTTATATTTTAGATTGTATACTTTTATAAATTTTGATGATATTTAACATGGCCTGTGTCCATCATTGTAAGATCATGTAGAACACTTCTGTTGCCCACTAAATACCCCCTGTTCGATCTATTCTATTTCTCCCTTCCCCTCCCCTCAGGGCCAACAGCTACGCCCTGGCTTCACTTCTTGGATGACAAGAAGCTA
The DNA here is from genome assembly GCA_026826555.1 of Tolypeutes matacus. Taxonomy (NCBI): domain Eukaryota; kingdom Metazoa; phylum Chordata; class Mammalia; order Cingulata; family Chlamyphoridae; genus Tolypeutes; species Tolypeutes matacus. Next base: position 14,427,572 of record JAKSZT010054540.1, on the reverse strand, counting down.
CTAGCTACTTGCAACAACACTGAGGTCTTGGCACACTGGTTTGTCTTCCCCTATTAGGAACCACCCATGCTCTCAAGAGACTCCCACCTCTCTATTTGTGAACAAATCGGTCCTCCCTAGAATGGGAGTCCAACCCCTTCCCACTCATTATGTGAGTCTCCACCCACTGATACAACACATTATGACAAAATGACCACTCACACCCTCCCTAGAAGCCTGTTCTAGGTGTGCCCTGTCCCAAATGCTCCCCCATCCAACACCCTAAACCAGTAACCTTTCCTTTTCATATTGCCATAAGAGCATTCCCAACTTTGTACTTTCAACCATATACCTGCAAATCCCCAGTGTTCATCTGGTCCCTCTCCCAACCCTCCCCCCAGTTCCCTGGACCTTCCAACCCACCCTCCTCAATCTACTCACCTGTCAAACCTGCATCACCCAACCCAATAATATTACTACCCTCCTGTCATATCCCTTCAGTACACAACTACACAGGTTCACCTTACCATAGATTATATCTGTATGGGTGTTGTTGGCTCACAACCTTCTTCTCCCTTTCTATTTCCTGTAAATCTATCTTCCATACAATAGCTCTCCGAGTCTGCTCAATTTGCTTAATTCATATCAGTGAGGTCATGTACTGTTCATCCTTCAATGCCTGGCTTGCTTCACTCAAAATAAGGTCCTCAAGATTCATTCATGTTATCCCTTGTGTTAGCACTGTATTCCTTCTTACAGCTAAATAATATTCCATTGTATGTATGTACCACATTTTATTTATCCATTCATCTGTTGATGGACATTTGGGTTGATTCCAATTTTTGGCAATAGTGAATAACGCCACTCTGAACATTGGTGTGCATATACCTGTTCGTGTCTTTGTTTTCAATTCTTCTGGCTATATACCTAGAAGTGGAATTGCTGGATCATATGGCAGTTCTATAGTTAGTTTTTTGAGGAACCACCAAACTGTCCTCCACAATGGCTACACCATTCTACATTCCCACCAGCAGTGGATGAGGGTTCCCATTCCTCCACATCCTCTCCAACACTTATAGTCCTCTGTTTTTTTAAATAGCCACCAGTCTAATGGGTGTAAGATGGTATCTCATTGTAGTTTTGATTTGCATTTCCCTAATAGGTAGTGCTGTTGAACATCTTTTCAAGTGCTTTTTAGCCATTTGTATTTCTTACTTGGAGAAGTGTCTTTTCAGGTAGCTTGACCATTTTTTAATGGGTTGTCTTTTTATTTTCAAGGTGTAGGGTTTCTTTATATATGCTGGATATTAGGCTCCTATCAGATATATGATTGCCAAATATTATCTCCCACTGGGTAGGCTGCCTTTTTACTTTCTTGATAACATCCTTTGAGGTACAAAAGTTTTTAATTTTGAAGAGATCCCATTTATCTATTTTTTCTTTTGCTGCTCATGCTTTGGGTGTGAAGTTCATGAAAACATTTCCTATTACAAGGACCTGTAGATGCGTCCCTACATTATCTTCCAAGGTCTTTATGTTATTGGATCCTTTATTTAGATCTTTGATCCATCTTGAGTTGATTTTTGTATAAGGTGTGAGATGGTGTTCCTCTCTTATTCTTTTGGATACGGATATCCAGTTCTCTGAGCAACATTTGTTGAAGAGGCCATTCTCTCCCAGTTGGGTAGGCTTGGTGGCCTTGTCAAATATCAGATGACTATATATGTGAGGATCTATATCAGAACTCTCAATTCAGTTCCATTGGTTGGTATGTCTATCCTTGTGCCAACACCATGCAGTTTTGACCACTATAGCTTTGTAGTATGTTTTAAAGTCAGGTAGTGTGATACCTCCTATTTCATTTTTCCTTTTCAATATGTCTTTGGCTATTTGGGACCTCTGACCCTTCCAAATAAATTTCATAGTTAGTTTTTCCAATTCATTAAAAAATGCTGTGTTGATTTCTATTGGAATTGCATTAAATCTGTAGATTAGTTTGGGTAGGATAGACATCTTAATGATGTTTAGTCTTCCTATCCATGAACAGGGAATATTCTTCCATTTATTTAAGTCTTCTTTGAGTTCCTTTAACAGTATTGTGCAATTTTCTGTATATAAGTCCTTTACATCTTTAGTTAAATTTATTCTTAGGTATTTGATTCTTTTAGTTACTATTGTAAATAGTAATTGTATTTTTTTCTTGATTTCCTCCTCAGTTTGCTCATTATTGATGTACAGAAATGCTACTGATTTTTGAGCATTCATCTCATAGCCTGCAACTTTACTGAACTCATTTATAAGTACTAGAAGCTTTGTTGTAGATATCTCATGGCTTTCTATGTATAGGATCATGTCATCTTCAAATAGTGAAATTTTTACTTCTTCCTTTCCAATTTGGACGCCTTCTATATCTTTTTCTTGACTCATTGCTCAAGCAAGTACTTCTAACACAATGTTAAATAGGAGTGGTGATAGTAGGCATCCTTGTCTTGTTCCCAATCTTAGAGGGAAAGCTTTTAGAATTTCAGCATTGAAGATGATGTTAGCTGTGAGTTTTTTCATTTATACCCTTTATCATGTTCAGAAAGTTTCCTTCTATTCCTATCTTTTCATTATTTTTATAAGAAAAAGGTGCTGTATTTTGTTGAATGCTTTTTCTGCATCTATAGGGATGATCATGTGGGTTTTTTCTTTCGATCTGTTTATGTGGTGTATTGCATTGATTGATTTTCTTATGTTGAACCATCCTTGCATACCTGGGATGAAATCCACTTGGTCATGATGTATAATTCATTTGATGTGTTGTTGAATACAATTAGCAAGTATTTTATTAAGAATTTTAGCATCAAGATTCATTATAGAGATTGGTCTGTAATTTTCCTTTGTTGTAGCATCTTTGTTTGGCTTTGGTATTAGGGTAATGTTGGCATCATAGAATGAGTTAGGCAATATTCATTCTGCTCTATTATTTGGAAGAGTTTAAGCATGATTGGTGTTAGTTCTTCCTGGAATGTTTGGTAGAAGGTCCTCAAGATTCATCCATGTTATCCCTTGTGTCATCTGTGATGCCTTCTGGTCCTGGGCTCTTAGTTGGGAGGTTTTTGATGACTGAGTCTTTCTCTTGACTTGTCACTGGTCTGTTGAGTTGATCAATTTCTTCTTTCATCAATGTAGACTGCTTGTGAGTTTCTAGGAATTTGTCCATTTCCTCTAAATTATCCTTCTTGTTGGCATATAATTTTTCAAAGTATCCTCTTATGATATTCTTTATTTCTGTGGGGTCAGTAGTGATATCCCCTTCTTTATTTCTCATTTTGTGTATTTGCATCTTCTCTCTTTTTTTATTTGTTAGTCTGGCTAAGGGTTTGTCAATTTTATTGATCTTCTTGAAGAACAAGCTTTTGGTTTTGTTTATTGTTTCTAGTGCTTTCTTATTTTCTATTTCATTTAGTTTTGCTCTAATGTTTGTTATTTCCTTCTTTCTACTTCTTTTGGGGCTAGTTTGTTGTTGTTTTTCCAATTCCTCCAGGTGTGCAGTTAGGTCTTCAATTTTAGTTCTATCTTCTTTTTTGATATATGCATTTGTGGCTATGAATTTCCCTCTCAGTACAGCTTTTGCTGCATCCCATAGGCTTTGATAAGTTGTGTTGTCATTTTCATTCATTTCAAGATAGTTACTGATTTCTTTTGAGATTTCCTCCTTGACCCACTGTTTGTCTAAGAGTGTGTTGTTTAATTTCCATATCTTTGTGCCTAATCTGGTTCTCTGGCCTTTACTGATTTCCAATTTCATTCCATTGTGGTCAGAGAAATTACTTTGTATGATCTCAATCTTTCTGAATTCATTGAAATTTTTTTCTTTGGCCTAACATGTGGTCTATCTTGGAGTATGATCCATGTGCACTCAAGAAGGATGTATATCCCACTGTATTTTGGGTAGTGTTCTGTATATGTCTATTCGATCCAGATCCTTTAATGTATTAATCAAAATCTTTGTTTCTTTATTGATTCTTTGTCAAGATGTTCTGTCTAATGGTGATAATGGTGTATTAGAGACCCCAATATAATTGTAGAGGCACCTATATTTACACTTAGTTTTTCCAGTGTTTGCCTCATGTATTTTGAGGAACCCCTGTTAGGTGCATAGATGTTTATGATTGTTCTTTCTTCTTGAAAGGTTACTTCTTTCACTAATATATAGTGTCCATATTTGTCTCTTACAGTAGTTTTGCATTTTTAAAGTCTATTTTCTCCAGCATTAGCATTTGGCTATTGTTTGCTTGTAAGATTGTTTTCCAGCCCTTCACTTTCAGTCTCCTTGAATCCCTGCATCTAAGGTGGGTTTCTTATAGACAACATATAGATGGGTCATATTTCCTAATCCATCCTGCCAATCTGTGTCTCTTGACTGGTGAGTTTAATCCATTAACATTCAGTGTTGTTATTCTCAAGGAATTACATTAGCCATATTTTCTTTGGGTTTATGTATGTCATATGTTGTTTTTATTTCTCTTTTTGTCTTTTTAGTTGTTCTTACACTCTCCTCCAACTCTCTCTCTCCTGTTTTTTCCTTTCAACCTGCAGAACTTCCTTTAGTATTTCTTGAAGGGCAGGTTTCTTATTGGCATAGTCTCTTAATTTCTGTGTTTTTTTGTGACTATTTTGAACTCTCCATCATTTTTAAATTCCAGCTTTGCTGGATAGAGAATTCTTGGCTGGAAGTTTTTTCTTTTAGTACTTTAACTATGTCATACCACTGCCTTCTTGCCTTCATGGTTTTAGATAAGAAATCAGCACTTAATCTTATTGAGCTTCCCTTGTATGTGGTGGCTTTCTTTTCTCTTCCTGTTTTCAGTATTTTCTCTTTGTCTTGAGCATTGGAGAGTTTGATGAGTATATGTCTTGGAGTAGGCCTGTTGGAATTTATACTGTTTGGGGTGCACTGCATTTCCTAGACTTGTACATCCATCTCCCTCAATAGCGTTGGGAAGTTTTCAGCCATAATTTCCTTCAACACTCTTTACATGCCCTTTCCCTTCTCTTCTCCCTCTGGGATGCCTATAATGCATATGTTTGTGCATTTTGTGTTGTCATTCAAATCCTTAAGTCCCTGCTGGATTTTTTCTATCTTTTTATCTATTTGTTCTACTGCCTGTTTGATTTCTGATGTACTGTCTTCCACATCACTAATTCTTTCCTCCACCTGTTCAAATCTACTGCTATGTGCTTCCAGTGTCTTTTTGATTTCTTGGATTGTGCTATTCATCACCATAATATCCATTATTTTTTTATGTATGTTTACAATTTCTTCAGTATGTTCTCCCAGTATCTTCTTAATATCCTTAATCACTTCCTTCACTTCATTAAGTTGGTCCATGACATTTGTTTGGACAGCTTTGATTAGCTGTTCAATGTTCTACATCTCTTCCTAGTTTTTAGTTTGTTCATTGGACTGAGCCATGTCTTCCTGTTTCTTAGTATGGTTTGTAATTTTTTGTTGCCCTCTGGTCATCTTTTTATCTTGATGGGTTTATTCAGTTGATTAGCTTCTCTCTTTACTCTAGAGTTTTATTTAATTGCTGTTTTTGTGTGTGTGTTTTAAGTTTTCTCTTTGACACTTTGTTCTTCTTATTTCATTTCATTACTGTTGTCTAGGTTCCCTTGGAGGAAAAAATTAGGGCCAGAGAAAGTGAAAGAGGTAATAAAAATTAAAGGGTAATAGTAATAATAATAGTAATTGTTAGAAGAGGAACCGTTTGAGACCTTGGAAAATGAATATTTAACTCATGTAAGCAGTATAGAGTAATAGGAATAAAAAAGTAGGGTACCAACAATGAAATGGGAAACCAAGTAGAGAAAAATATATAGACTGAATTACAAGGCCAGTATGATGGAGAGAGACAGAAAGAGAAAAGAAAAGACAAAAAGAAAAAAAGTTAATAAAAGAAAAAGAAAAAAGGATAGACGAGGTAGAAATAAAAACCAGAAAAATTGAGGACTAAGCAAAGAGAGGTGGAATATAAGAACAACAACAGAAAGCAGAAGATAGAATGAGGAGGGAAGGAAAAGAGATAGCATTGGTATACAAAATTGTGTACACAGAAAAGGGGAAATCAAGGAAGAGGAAACACAGTAACGAAGAATCAAGCCAGCAGCACCTTGAGGAATGTATCTCTTCATTCAGCTCCATCCAGATCGATGCCCTGAAGCCTCCTACTCTGTGGGTTCCCAAAACAGCTCACTTGGGCAAGAGCTTGCCCACACTCAGCTGTTTTTTGTGAGAGAGATCTGCCTATGTTCCTTTGAAAGAAAGAAAAAAAAAATTAGGACCAGAGAAAAGGAAAGAGATAGGAAGACAAAAAGAATAATAGTAATGGTAATAGTAAAAGATAGGAGAACAAACGTGCAAGACCTAGGAAATTGAAAAATTAACATGAGTAAGATGCACAGAGGAATAAGATTAAGAAAGTGGAATAGAAACAATGAAACAAGAAACAGAATAGAGAAAAAAAATATATAGAATGAATTAAAATACTGGAATGGCAAGAAGAGGGGGAAAGAAAACAGAAAAGAGAGAAAGACAAAAGTTAAAAAGAGAGAGTATACAGTGAAAAAGGGAGAGAGGGAGAAACACAAACAAGAAAGCTTGGAGACCAAATAAAAGAGGTGGAATGAAAGAACAACAACAGAAAACAAAAGATACAAAGATGAAGGAATGAAAAGAAATAGTGTAGGTAGAATAGATCAGTAACCAAAAGAATAAAAGAAGGAAAAAAAGAAAAAAAGAAAATGAAACAAGCAAAGAAAGAAAGGGAGGGGATACAAAACAAGCAAGAAACAAGACAGTAGCAACTCATTTTTTTAAAAAGGAGACGGAAGAAAATAATAATAATAAACACGGAAAAACAGCCTTCCTTCTTAGCCCCTAAGGATCTTCTCAGGCTGCTCGTGTTCCTCAATCACTCACCCTGCAGCCTGCCCTCTTCAAGTTTTGAACTGGGTTTTAGTGAGTAAAGTAAGGGAAATAAAAGAAAAGGAACCTTTTCTTTTCTTTTTTTTAAATAAGAGATCCAAGAAAAGCTAATACAAAGAAAACATTCATATATTCCCTGCCATAAAGTTTCAGCTGGCTGCCTGATAACCTGGTGGGTCTCTTCTCAAGGAATAGCCAGGAATCAAACCTGAGACCTCATATATGCTAGGCAGGAATTCTTTATTTCAACTCCTTGGGTTGTTTAGCCTTTCAGAAGGCTATCCAAACCTTTTCCCTGGGGCAGATTAGATCCCCTGCAGTCAGCTGGAGTGATGCTGGCTGATCGCTGCCTGTCTCTTCCTCCTCACTAATGTAATTCCTCTCTTTACCTAGGTGGCTGGACAGGACCGCCAACCTGAGACGATCCCCCTCCCCTCTCCCTGTTGAGTCGGGGTCCCTTCCGATATTCAAGGGGGGCCCAGCTGGCCAAACTCGCGGCAAAAAAAATCACTCTCCACTCTCGCAGACCCCTCTTCCTTGCAGGGAATCTGCTGTCACATTCCCGTTTGGAGAAGGGGGCTAGGGTCTGCACCTAGTCTGCCCACCCTGAGGGCCAGATATGTGAGCCCCTTCCAGGCACCGAGGTAAGCAACCCATGATTATTCCTGGCTTCTCTATCTGTCCAGTACCCTCCTAGATGACTCAGAGCACCTTCCCGTAGAGGTAGACGTCTGCGCCACTCTCAGATACAATTCGCCAGGAGTTTTTTTGTTTTTTTTTTTAAGATTTTATTTATTTATTCATTTATCCCCCCCTTGCTGCTTGTGCTCGCTGGGTCAGCTAACCACGCCGTGCGGGCGGGCCTGCCTTCACCAGGAGGCCCCAGGAACCGAACCCGGGGCCTCCCATATGGTAAACGGGAGCCCTACTGATTGAGCCACAGCCGCTTCCCTCGCCAGGAGTTTTACCCTTGCTTAATATCTTGGGGGTGGGGGAGAGGAGCCCTTCCCGGCAGCCCGGAGGTTTAATAATTCACGATTACTGGTTTTGGCTTCTTTGTGTCTCTGACCCTCACTCTTCTGGGAGTTGGTAAGCAGTGTCCTGGTTTGCTGTGCCCCAAAGCAGGTCCCCATGGCAGCCTCTGGCTTTTTCTTTGTTGTTTTAGTGAGAGCTAAGATTTATATGTCTAACCCGTTGGCCATGTTCCCACCTAATCTATATTCTTGATTCTGACTCTATGAGTTTGCCCATTCCAATTGTTCCAAAACAGTGAAAACATGCAAAATTTGTCCTTTTGTGACTGGCTTATTTCACTCAACATGATGTCTTCAAGGTTCATCCATGTTGCCGCATGAGTCAGGACTTCACTCCTTTTTATGGCTGAATGATATTACATTATATGTGTATACTACATTTTATTTATCCATTCATCTCTTAATAGACACTTAGGTTGCTTCTTCAATTAATTTTTAATCAATGTTATTGAAACATATTCATAAATCATACAATCCATCCAAAGTGTATAATCAATGGCATTTGGTGTAATCTCTGAGTTATGCATTCATCACTTCAATCAATATGAGAGTGTTTTCATTACTCCAAAAAGCAATAATAATAAACAAAAAAGAAATAACAAAATTCTACCCCTTAGTAGTCACTTCTCCTTCCCCTTCCATATATTACTGCTAATATATGTCTGTCTCTCTAATTTATTTGTATTTGTATTTATATTTATATTTTGTATAGATGGAGTCAAGCAATATGTAGTACCTTTTGTCTAGTTTCTTTCACTTAGCATATTTCCATTTTTACCATTGATAGAGAATTATTAATATATTACTATACACTACTATCCATAGTAGTTTGCTTTGGTTTTTTTAAACCAAATATCACCTTGATATTGATATCTTATAAAATTAACATACATTTGTTCTGTTTCAGAAAAAACACCCTTCTATATGCATTAATCATAGCAAACCCTCATGCAAAAAAATGAGTATGATTAATAATGCATATATAAGAATGAATTATATACATTAGTGCTGCTGATTACACTGTAATGTGCTTTCACCATTTCTGTTCATTTCCAAAAATTTATGAACAACCTTTTTACCAATTCTGTCCAGATTAAACCTCAGCTTTCCATCATCTAACATCATTCTATAATCTGGTGAGCTATATTCTAGATATTAACTCCATGAGTTTACTCATTATATTTAGTTCATATTAGCAAAATCATATAATATTTGTCCTTTTCTGTCTGGCTTGATTCACTCAACATAATGCTCTCCAGGTTCATCCATGTTGTCATATGTTCCAAGACTTCATTTCTTCTTACAGCTGAATAATATCCCATTTTATGTACATACCAAAATTTGTTTATCCATTCATCAGTTGATGGACACAGGGGCTGTCTCCATCTCTTAGAAATTGTGGCTAATGCTGATGTGAACATTGGTGTGCAGATATCTGTTCATGCCACTGCCCTCAGTTCTTCTGGATAGATACCTAGCAGTGGTATTTCCGGGTTGCAAGTAGATCTATATTCAACTTTCTTAGGAACCACCAAACAGTCTTCCACAGTGGCCGTACCATTCTACATTCCTACCAACAGGGAATAAGCATTCCTATCTCTCCACATCTTCTCCAACGTTTGTAGTTTTCTGTCGTTTTAATAGTGGCCATACTAATAGGTATGAAATAATATCTCATTGTAGCTTTGATTTGCATTTCCTTAATAGCTAGTGGTGTTGAACATTTTTTCATGTGTTTTATTCACCATTTGTATTTCTTCTTTGGAAAAATGTTTGCTCAAGTCTTTTGCCCATTTTTAAAATCAGGTTGTTTGTATTTTTATTGTTGAATTGTAGTATCTCTCTCTCTTTTTTTTTTAGGATCTCTTTATATATCATGGATATTAAACTCTTATCAGATATGTGATTTCCAAATATTTTCTCCCATTGAACCAGCTGCCTTTTCACCTTCTTCATAAAGTCCTTTGAGATGCAAAAGCATTTAAATTTTGAGGAGGTCTCATTTATCTATTTTTTCTTTTGTTGCTTGTGCTTTGGGTGTAAGGTTTAAGAAACTCCCGCCTACCACAAGATCTTGAAGATGCTTTCCTACATTATCTTCTAGGAGTTTTGTGGTCTTGGCTTTTATATTTAGATCTTTGATCCATTTTGAGTTGATTCTTGTATAGGGAGTGAGGTAGGGGTTCTTTTCCATTCTTTTGGTTATCCAGTTCTCCCATCACCTATTTGTTGAAGAGACTGTATTGTCCCAGTAAAGTAGACTCGGTAGGCTTGTCAAAAACCAGTTGACTGTAGAGGTAGGGTTCTATTTCTGAACTCTCAATTCTATTCTATTGATCATTGTGTCTATCTTTATGCCAATACAATGCTGTTTAGACCACCGTAGCTTTGTAGCTCATTTCAAGGTCAGGGAGTTTGAGTCCTCCTATTTCTCTCTTCTTTTTTAGGATGTTTTTAGCTATTCAGATTCCCTTTCCCTTCAAAATAAATTTGGTGATTAATTTTTCTATTTCTATGAAGTAGGTTTTTGGAATTTTGATTGGGATTGCATTGACTCTGTAAATCACTTTGGGTAGGATTGACATCTTCATGATATTTAGCCTTTCAATCCATGAACATGGAATGTCTTTCCATTTGTTTAGGTCTTCTTTGATTTCTTTTAGCAGTGTTTTATATATTTCTGAGCACAAGTCCTTTACATCTCTGGTTAAATTAATTCCTAGATATTTGAGTCCTTTTGTTGCTATTGTAAATGGAATTTTTTTCTTGATTTCCCTGTTAGATTGCTCATTATTAGTGAACAGAAGCACTACTGATTTTTGCCATTGATCTTGTATCTCACCACCTTGCTCAACTTGTTTATTAGCTCTAGGAGCTTTGTCATATATATTTTGGAATTTTCTAAATATAGGTTCATGTCATCTGTGAATAGTGAAAGTTTTACTTCTTTTTTTTTTTTTTTTCCAATTTGGATGGCTTTTATTACTTTTTCTTGTCTAATTGCTCTGGGTAGAACTTCTGGCACAATGTTGAATAACAGTGGTGACAGTAAGCATCCTTGTCTTGTTCCTGATCTTAAAGGGAAAGCTTTCAACCTTTCCTCATTGAGTATGATGCTGGCTGTGGGTTTTTCATATATACCTTTTACCATGTTGAGGAACTTTCCTTCTAATCATATCTTTTGAAGTGTTTTTATCAAGAAAGGATGCTGGATTTTGTCAAATGCCTTTTCTGCATCAATTGAGATGATCATGTGGGTTATTTTCTTCAATTTGCTCATGTGGTGTATTACATTAATTGATTTTCTTGCATTGAATCACCCTTGCATACCAGGAATAAAACACACTTGATCGTGATGTATAATTCTTTTAATATGCAGTTGGATTCAATTTACAAGTATTTTGTTGAGAATTTTTGCATCTATGTTCACTAGAGATATTCGTCTGTAATTTTCTCTTCTTGTAGCATCTTTATCTGGCTTTGGTATTAAAGTGATGCTGGCTTCATAAAATGTGTGGGGTAATTTTCCCTCCTCTTCAATTTTTTGGAAGAGTTTAAACAGGATTGCTGTTAATTCTTTTTGAAATGCTTGGTAGAATTCACCTGTGAAGCCATCTGGTCCTCGACTTTTCTTTGTAGATTTTTGATGACTGATCTAATAATTTCTCTTACATTTTCTTCTTTGACCCGCTGATTGTTTAAGAGTATGTAGTTTAGCCTCCACACATTTACAAAATTTCCCCTTTCCTGCCTATTATTGATTTTCGGCTTCATTCCATTATGATCTGAGAAGGTGCTTTGTATAATTTCAATCTTTTTGTATCTATTGAGACCTGATTTGTGGCCTAACATGTGGTCTATCCTAGAGAAAGATCCATGAGCACTTGAGAAGAATGCATAACCTGCTGATTTGGGGTACAATATTCCTTATCTGTCTGTGAGGTCTAGCTTGTTTATCATATTGTTCAAGTTCTCTGTTTCCTTGTTTCCTAGTTGTTTTGTCTATTGATGTGAGTAGCATGTTGAAGTCTCTAACTATGGTTATAGAGACATTTATTTTTCCTTTCAGTTTTGCCAGTTTTCCATATGTATTTTGGGCCACCCTGGATAGGTGCATAGTTATGTATGACTGTTACTCTTTCCAGGTGGATTGTCCCTTTTATTAACGTATAATGACCTTCTTTATCTCTTATAACTTTTTTTTCTATTTAAAGTCTGTTTTGTCTGATATTAGTATAGCTACCCCTGCTCTTTTTTGGTTACTATTTATGTGAAATATCTTTTTCCAACCTTTCACTTCCAGCCGATTTGTATCCCTGGGTCTAAGGTTAATCTCTTGTAGACAGCATATGGATGACTCATGATTTTATCCATTCTGTCAGCCTATATCTTTTTTTTTTTTTTTTTTTAAGATTTTACTTATTTATTCATTTATCCCCCCCCTTGCTGCTTGTGCCCGCTGGGTCAGCCAACCATGCCGTGCAGGCAGGCCTGCCCTCACCAGGAGGCCCCGGGAACCGAACCCAGGGCCTCCCACATGGTAAACGGGAGCCCCACTGATTGAGCCACAGCCGCTTCCCAGCCTATATCTTTTGATTGTGGAGTTCAGTCCATTCACATTCAATGTTATTACTTTAAATGAATTATTTACTTCCACCATTTTATTCTTTGGCTTTCATATGTCATATTATTTTCATCTGTCCTTTTACCCTTTTGGTTATTCTTTCTGATAGTCTACACTTCTAACTATCCTCCAAGCCTCTCTCTCCTGTCTTTTCCTTTCAAGCTGCAGAACTCCCTTTAGTGCTTCCTACAGAGCTAGATTCCAGTTTATGAACTCTCTTAGTTTATGTTTATTTATAAATATTTTAAATTCACCTTCATATTTGAAGGACAGTTTTGCCAGATAAAGAATTCTCAGCTGGCAATCTTTCTCTTTCAGAATCTTAATTATACCATACCACTGTCTTCTGGCCTCCCTGGTTTCTGATAAAAAATCCACACTAAGTCTTGCTGGTTGTCCCTTTTATGTGATGTTTTGCTTCTTCCTTGCTGCCTTCAGAATTTTCTCTTTATCTTTGGCGTTTGACATTCTGAGTAGTATGTGTCTTGGAGTAGGCCTATTCGGATTTATTCGGACTCCACAGTGTACAGTAGAGTAGACCGTGCTTATTGGACATGTAAATTCATGTCTTTCATGAGAGATGGGAAATTTTCAGCCATTATTTCCTCAAATACTCTTTCTGCCCCTTTTCCTTTCTCTTCTTCTGGAACTCCCATGACACGTATGTTGTTGCGCTTCATGCTTTCAGTCAACTCCCTGAGCCCCTGTTCAATTTTTCCCATTCTTTTCTCTCTGTTCTTTTCTCTTCAATTTCAACTGTTTTGTCTTCTACTTTACTGATTATTTCCTCTATGATTTTGAATCTGCTGTTGTGTATGCCTTTAACGTGTTTTTGATATGACCTATTGTGTCTTTCATTCCCATAAGCTCTGTAATTTTTCTATTCAAGTTTTCAAATTCTTCTTTGTACTCATTCAGTGTCTTCCTGATGTCCTTTATCTTTTTAGCCATATTGTCTTTCAACTCTTTGATTTGATTTAGGAGATTTGTATGATCAATGTATAATCATTGATTAGCTGTCTCAAATCCTGTGTCTCATCTGGGGCTTCAATTTCTTCCTTTTCCTGAGACATATCTTCCTTTTTCTTAGTATGGCTTGTAATTGTATGCTGATGTCTAAGCATCTGATTATGGTGGTGAGTTTACTCTGATGCTCAGTTTCTCTCTCTTGTGTAGGAATTTAGCGGTGGGTAGCTGTGTGTTATTGCTATTCTTTTATTGCTGTCATTTTATTCTTGGTTCAACTTGTTCTATTTCTTTAAGATTGTTCCTATTTAGTTGTTCAAATCAAGGCCTTGGACCCAATAATGGGTTGCAAACCAGTTCCCAAGGGCCTTTGGGACAGAGGTTGTAAAGTCCCAAAAAGCTTCTTTTATTTATTTACTTTTATAAGTCCTTTCATGCACTTTCTTGGTCTGCCAGCAGGACTTTGACAGGCCTCTCTCCTCAAACCCTGGTTGGAATGTGTTCACTGTAACCCTGACCAGGTGGATGGTGCTGAAACAATGTGATGGAGAATTCTCCCTCAAGGTCAAGCCTCTCTAAATCAAACTTTCTCAGAAGCTGCCCTCCTCCCTTGACCAGCTGCCCCCTCCTTTTTCCCAGGAAGGAAATAAGTTCTGCAATGTCAGCAACCAGTCCAGGTCAGTAGGGAGGGTGTTTGAGAAGGTAGGATCAATTTAGTCCCCTGCTGGCTCCCAGGGCAAACAATGGTGGACCCCCACCCAGCCTGGAAGGCTGATTTGTGGGACACAGCAGACCAAATTTGTTGGCCAAAAGCTGAATTGGCCATAGGCTGCATCCCTCTCCAATTTTCTAAGGAAGTGGACCCCTGTGATCCCCTTCATCTGTAGCTGCCAGGGGCTGAATAGTCCAATGCTGTCTGCTCCAAGGGTGGGGAGATGGGCTCTAGCAGCTGCAGCTTTTACTCACAGACTTTCCCTGTCAAGCCTTCTTTTCTTTGTCCCCCTCTTCTGGGTGTGTCCAGCTTTCCCCTGGTTATCCTAAGCCCTAGAACAGGTTTCTAGGCAGTTTCTGACTGTGCCCTAGCTATTTTTCTGGGAGAGAAATGAGTCCTGTGTCTCTCTAATCCATCTTCCCAGAAACTCCTCAATTAAATTTTAGCTGTATATACCTTTAAAGTATGCCTGAGCTAGCAATAAAGTAAGGAAAAAATCAGAGGGCAGAAATCATAATGAAATCCAAATTCTATAGGAGTGAGCTGACTTTTGTCCTGAAGGCATCTGCTGATCATCCCTAGTAGCCTTGAGTCATAGTTACACTGAGCTGTGCTGGGCACAAGAGATAAAAGTAGGAGGGAGGTTGGTTGAGAGAAGAGTTCTGATCAGACATCCCTGTATATATGCACACACACACACACACACCTATTAAGAGATTCATTATAAGGAATTGGACTGGCAAGTCTGAACTCCATAGGGCAAGCCACAAACTGGAAATTCCAATAAAAGTGATACTGAAGTCCTTAGTCCAAACTCTGCAGGATAAGCTGGTTGACTGGAAAGTTGAGCAAGAGTCAATGCTGAAGTTGAATCCTTTTTTTTTTTTTTTTTGACCCCTGAAATCCTCAGTTCTGGGTTTTAAGATCTCCAATGGACTGGAGGAGGAGACTCGCCACATTTCTAAGAACAGTCGTTTGTGGATTGTATATACAAATACTGATTATAGATGCAATTCCCATCTATGAAATACTCCCTCAGCAGCAAGGATTGACCAAACAACTGGACAGCAAAACCTAGCCAAGTCGACACATGAAATTAACCATCACACCAAGCTTGTATTGATTTGTTACAGCAGTCTTAGGAAACTATCACACTAATTTAATGCAAATTAAAACCACAATTCGATGCCAGCCTACACACTAAGCAACATGCCTAAAATTTTAAAAGATAATATCAAGTATTGACAAAGATGTGGAGCTACTAGAATTCTCATACACTGCTACTGTCAACTACTTTGGAAAATTGACATTATCTACTAAAGCTAAAGACACACATAATCTAAGACCCAGCAATTCCACTACTAGGTATGTACAAAGCAGAAAATATATATATCATAGACATATATATATATATACTAGACATGTACTAGAATGTTCATAGCAGCATTTTTCATAATGCTGCCAAACTGGAACCTACTCAAGTGTCCACCAACAATAGAAGATAAATACTATTCGCACATGGAATATTATGTAGCAATGAGAATGAATGAACTATAGTCACATGCAAAAACATGGATGAATCACACAGACATAATTTCAAGTTTAATGAAAAGCCAAAAACAAAATACAATATGCATTTCCATTTATATAAAGTTCAGAAACAGAAAGAGCAATCTATTGCTTTAGAAATCAGAGTACTAGAGGTACTTGAGGACTTAATACTGGAAGGAGCGTAAGAAAAGGGTCCCCTGAATTGCTGATAGTGAGGTGTTTCTTGATCTGGTTGGTAACCAGATTTTGATCTGGTTGTAACAACAGGTGTGCTTACTTTGTGAAAATATATCATATCATTATGATTTGATTTGTGAACTTTTCTGTAAGTATAAAATTAATATTGAACTAAAAGTTTTCCTAAAAATCAATATGATTCTCCATGAAATGAAAGAGAGAGAATAATATGATTATCTCAATAGATACATAAAAAGCATTTGATAGAGCTCATCACCTTTTTATGTCAAACACTCTTAGTGAACCAGGAATAGAAGAGAATTTTCTCAATCTGGAAAAGTGTATCTACAACAAATCTGCACATATCAGTTTCCTATGGCTGCTGTAATAAATTACCACAAACTTGGTTGCTTAAATCAACACAAATTTACTATCTTACAGCTCTGGAGGTTAGAAATCCCAAATCAGTTTTACTGGGCTGAAATCATGGTGTTGACAGGGCTGCATTCCTTCTGGAGGCCTTATTTGCCTTTCCCAGCCACTGGAGGTTGTCTGTATCCCAGGGCTCATCTTCCAAACCAGCAGAATCACATCTTCAAATTTCTCTCTGACCTCTGATTCTGTCATCACATCTTCTTTCCTCTGACTCTGATTGCCACTTGCCTCCTTTTTATATGGACCTTTGTGATTGCATTGGACCCAGTTAGATAACCCAAAGTAATTTCCCTATCGCAAAATCCTTAATCTAATCATATCTGCAAAGTCCCTTCTGCCATGTAAGGTACCATATACACAGGTTCCAGGAATTAGGACGTGGACATCTTGGGGAGGGAGGGGAATTATTCAGCCTACTAAACTGCCACAAATATTCTTTTTTTTTTCTTTCTTTTTTTTTTTAGATTTTATTTATTTATTCATTTATCCCCCCCTTGCTGCTTGTGCTTGCTGGGTCAGCTAACCGCGCCGTGCGGGCGGGATTGCCTTCACCAGGAGGCCCCGGGAACCGAACCCAGGGCCTCCCATATGGTAAACGGGAGCCCTACTGATTGAGCCACAGCCGCTTCCCAACAAATATTCTTTTTTATATAAAATTTTATTGAAGTATATCATTTATACTTGAACAACATAAACAGTAAGTGTATAGTAAAAGTTGTGAACTTATAAAATAAACATATGTATCATCCTACAGGCTCCCATACATCACCCTACCACCAGCACCTTGCATTGTTGTGAAACATCTGTTACAAACACAAATGTTATTCTTAATAGTAAAATATTAAAATATTTCCCCTGAGATGAGGAATAAGGATTCCCCCTACTGCTACTTCTAGTCACCATTTTTTACTGAAGGTTCTAGCCACTGCAGTAAGATAAGAAGAAGATTAGGGTGTGGAGTCTTTCTTTTTGGAGTAATGAAATTGTTCTGAAATTTTTGAGATGATGAATGTACAACATTGTGATTCTACTAAAAGCCAGTGGTTATACACCTTGGATAGAATAGCCAGAAACAGCAGCTATGTACAGTGGGGAAAGCATAGAGAGATTGAAAGGTAGGGAATTTTCTTGTTTGCTTGTTTGTCTGGTTTTTCAAATTATTCTTATTGAAATAATGAAAATGCTCTAATAATGATTGAAGTGATGAACACACAGATATGTGATTATAGCAAATACCATTGATTGTACCCTTTGGATGAATTGTATGTTTATGAATATGTATCAGTAAAATTGATTTGTTAAAAAAAAAAATCTACACACCTTAAAATGATCTATAATAAACAGTTCCCAAGGGGAAACATAAACGCCAACAGAGTTCTGGTACTTTGCATCAGCACCCCTTTGCTTGACCAATACAGCAAGTGTGGTAGACAAACTTCTAATATGGGCCCCCTATTCCCCACCTCCTGGTATTCACTCTCTTGTGTAATTCCTTGAGTAAGGGCTGGACCTAGAAACTTGCTTCTAACCAATACAATACATCTGTGATTAGGTCACAAAAGATTGTTACTTCACTCTTGCTAGCCATCTCTTTCTACTTTCTAAGTTTGGTTTGCAAACTTTAATGAAACAAGTTGACATGGTGGCGAGACCCATGGGACAAAGAACTAAGGGTGTCCTCCAGCCCACAGCCAGCAAGGAACTGAGAGGTCCTGAGTGCAACAGTCTGCAAGAAACTGAGTCCTGCCGACAGCCACATGAGCTTGGCCATCTTTCCCCAGTCGAGCCAGGAGATGCCTACAACCTACTCAATGCCTTGATTGTAGCTTCTGAGAGACACTGAGCAGAAAAACCAGCTAAGTCATGACCAGATTCCTAATGCACAGAAACTGTGAGATAATGAATATATATTGTTTTAAGCCATTGGTTTTTGTGGTAATTTGTTATACAGAAAAAAATAACTAGTACCGCCAGGTCTCCTAGAAACAAATTCTATCATTTACTTTATCTTTGAATGTCTTTGTTTTAGCTTCATTTTTGAAAGATAGTTTGGTTGAACATAGAATTCTTGGTTGATAATTGTGGTTATTGGCTACCTGGAAAGAATTAACTCTTACAGGCCTTATTGGTGCTGCTTGGGAGCTGAGTTCTGGGACATTCTGTGATCTCCAGTTCCTTCCTTTGGACATTTTATTTTTAGGCAGCATCTGTCCAGTAAACTTTAAGGATGCCTGATGCATGCCATGCCCTACACAGAGAGCCCAGAAAGCCCCTATCTTTGATAACCCATCATCTTGATGACAAACTTGGCTATGGATGAAGGACTTGATGAAATAGTAGCCCTAATTTAAGCTGGGCCTTATGATGTACCAGGGTTTTGACCAGTCAGAAAAGGGGGAAAAGGACATTCTGAACTGGGGGCATGGCATGAGCTAAGGTATGGAGGTGGGAAAGGGCATCGTGTTTTCAGAGAAAGTGGATAGGTAGGTGTAATCGTTCCCAGAATTTGTGAGGAAGAAAGGAGGTTTACAGAGCTGGAAACATGGTTTGGGAAAAGCTTTGTAGGCTACTCCAAGGAAAAGTCTGGCTTCTTATCTAGTAGACAGTGCAAAACCAATGTGGGGTTAGGGGGAGGAAGCACACAGCTGGGTTGTATTTTAGGAAGACCATTCCATCAGATGTGTAGGAATGAGTGGGAAGAGGCAAGAAGGGAGACAGGGAGTGACACTGGACCATTTGCAGCATCGATAAGGATGGGAGAGAAGGAATGGGCTTGACAGGGATGTAAGAGGTCCACTTGGCAGGGCTCTTAGAATTATGAGTCAATCCTGTTCCTTTGTTAAATCATCACTCTCAAACTCCATTCAAAACTCTTCTCCCCTCCCCAGCACCATGCAGAGCTATGAACCCAGCTGCTGGAAGCTGGGAAGGAGGCTAAGGGTTAGCTCTGAGCTGCCCTCACCCCTTTCCTGAGATCCTACCCTCTGGAGTCCAGGGAGAGGGGTTTGGAAGACAGAAGCCCTACAGCTGGCTGCTTGCCTGTGGGCCAGGCTGCTTCTAGCCATGCACTCAGCTGGTGGCCTCTACTGATGTCTCCCTTAGGTGGGGTTGGGACTTTCTGGGGGCAGAATTCACTTTATTCCATCCCTTATATGACTAAGGACCAACCCTTCCAAGTCTCCCTTCGGCCTGGCCAGAGAGGTAAAGCCCTCACCCCTCCCCAGTGAGCATCTGCTGCTCAACCTGACTTCCACCCTCTATGGACCTCGGTCTCAGTCTTTCTGCCAAAGTCTTATTCCTTCATGCAGAGGGCTTCCTTCCGAGACATGCCCTGCCCCCATCCCTTCAGCTCTCAGGGGCTGCTTTCGTGGGTTTCCCTCCAGATATGCTAGACCAAAAAGGGCACAACTCTCCATGTCTGTGGCCCTATTTGAGGCATAGAGACCATGCCCACCTACTCTTGTCACCAAGAGAGGAGAAAATGGTTCTCCTTATACTCACCATGGTCCCCAGAAGGTCAAGACACCTCCCTCTCCAATCACCAACTCGTATGGCTTTGCAGAGGGGAAGGGTGCTTTGCAAAGAGTAATGAATTAGGGCATAAATGAGGGCAACTCCAAAGTGAAGCAGAAGAGTATGCCAGGGAAGGACCCAGAAGGAAGCCGGGGAAGGTTGGCTCCATGGAGAGAGGTCTCAGAGTTCATTCTCAAGGCCTTTGTCCCCGCTGTTCTCTCTGCCTGGAAACCTCCAACTTGGATTCTTTGCCAGGCTGCTGGCTCTTTCTCATTTGTTGTATCTGAGCATCATATGCTATCTACCCAGATAAGCTGCCCTTTACCTCTTTAACCATAAAAGAGCCCCCTTTTATTCACAGCCTGTTTGCTGTCTCCCTAAAAAATTCCACAACCTGTAATGTTTAGGTTGATTTCCTGTCCTCTTCATTTAGACCATGAGCTTCTTGAGGTAACACCATCTATCTCGTGGCCATTGCATCCATGGACTTAACACCACGCCTGGTCCCTGGCAGATTCTCAGGAGATGCTGATCTATGAATGGTGGGCCCTGGCACAGGTGAATGATGAAGGTCAGGCTTTGCCATGCCCTTTACATTGAAGGGTGGCAACTAATGCCTCTCAAGATAGTCAAGACAGGTGTCTGAGTTTGCTAAGGCTGCTAGGACAAATGCCACACACTGGTTGGCTGAAACAACAGGAAATTATCATCTCAAGTTTGGGAGGCTAGACATCCAAAATCAAGGCTCCGGCAAGGAAACACTTTCCTTCCAAAGTCTGTGGCACTATGGCTCCTTGGCTTGCCTCTATCACATGGCCAGCTCTCTCTCCTTCCGTCTTCTCTTCCACTGTCTGCTGACTTCTGGCTCCTCTCGCTGCATCTGACATTTCCTCTTGTGGTAAGACTTCCACTCCTATGAATAAGCTCCTCCCCATCCCCCGTTCACTTCACTTTGGCTGCACCTAAATAGGATCTTAGAAGAGTCCACACCTAAAGTGATAATGTGTCTTCAAGGGGTCCTTTTTACAAATGGGTTCACACCCACAGAAATGAAGAATGAGAACATATCTTTATTGGGGTGCATGATTCAACCAACCACAATGGGCATTTGTTTCGGATGCTGTGTCTCACGTTTCTCTAAGTGGATATCAAAGATCCTGTGTGATTCTTCAACTAGCTGAGACCTCACATCCAGGGGTTTGTGGTCTCTGTCAAGCTTGGCCTGGACGGTGCCTGGTTTGATGAAACTGAGTTAAAAAGTCACTCGATTGCCCACCACCCTTCACACTAGAGAAAATCCTAGCTTGCCATGAAGCAGGAAAGCCACCCATCTCCTGACACATCCCAGCACCACACTGCCTCAGCAAATCCATGTGTCCATCATTTTTTAATTTAAATTTTAGTAGGTTGCACCTGCACATGGTTCAAAAACTGATTATATAAAAAGAGACACACTGGACAATCTTGCCCCCTGGCCTGTTCTCCTCCATTCCACTCCTACTTTCCGCCTTGACCCCAAGAGTTAACCCTTTTTATTAAAATTTTGGCATGGTCTTTCAGTATTTCTTTATGCAAAATGCAAAGAAATGCACATTTGGGCTTAAGCATACCTCATCTTTCTTACCTACATACCATTTTACCCCTTGTATTTTCTTTCTTTCTTTTTTTTTTTTTTTTTTTTTTTTTTTTTTTTTTTGCTTAATCACATGTGTCCATAGCTGTTCAGAAAGTGCTTCCTCAGTGTGGTAGTTTGAGACTGTGTGTACCCCCAGAAAATCATGTCCTTAAAGCTAGTCTATTCTTGTGGGTATAAACCTATTATAAATGGGAACTTTTGATTAGATTACTTCAATAGGGCGTGACCCAGGGTGGAGTCCTTTATAAATGGAATGAATACAGAGAGAAACCCACAGAAACACAGAGAAAAAGCCACAGGGGCAGAAAGAGAAAGCCATAAGAACAAGTAGCTGAAATCAATGGAACCCAAGAGAAAGGAAGTCATAAACTGAAGCAATGAAACCCAGAAGAGAAGAGAGAGATCAGCAGATGCCGCCATGTGTCAGTCTTTGGGGAGAAAGCATAGCCTGATGATAACTTCATTTGGACACTTCCACCGGCCTCGAAACTGTCAGCTTGCAACCTAATAAATCCCCATTAGCCAACCCATTTCTAGTATATTGCTTTCAGCAGCTTTTAGCAAACTAAAACACTCGGTGTATATAGATGCATTGTTTTCCATTGTGCACACGTGCAGGCTGTTCAAGCAGCCCTAATGGAGAGTATAAATGATGATCGCCATGCATGTGTCATTGCCCACATGTGCCCATGGGATAAATATTGTGGGTCTACCTCAAAGCCGGGGAATCTTATGATTTCAATTCTGCCAAATCAGAAAAACTCTCAGCAGTAGTGACATCTGTGATAGCATCTGGCTAAAACGTGCAATGTTCCACAAGACTCCATCTGTTCCCCAAGAGGAGGGGTACCACTCGGTCCCTCTGGCTGTTGGAGGATGCCTGCTACATGTTGAAGCTTCCAGAAGAGTAATTTGGAAAAGGAGGATCTGGACATTTTCTCAGGAGGATTAATTTGACAGAAGGACTTCAAGTAAAAGAGGCAGCACTTTTAACAGCTATCAGGCTGAGTTAATCTGTGAACAGATTCCTGAGAGGGCCCAGGTTCGTTTGGGGAAAAAGAGAAAGGGGGAAAGTCAGAGTCAGCCAGAACAAACAGAGCAAACATGGCAGCTTGTGGGGCCTTGTCAGCATCTCCCGGACAGGTAACAGGGCACCTCCCGAAGCCGTGGAGTGTGTAGTGTGAGGGCAGGGACCAGGACGGCCCCTCCACAGGAGAGAGGGGACCAGGGCAGGTGGCGTTTGTGGACATAGATTCCACCATCCCTGCCACCAGCAGAGTTAGAGAAGGTGTTACTGGAGCTGGAGGGACAGGCCAGGGAAGAACTTGCTATAGAAAGACCCAGATCCAGCAGGAGGGGCTCACTGAAGACTGTGCTGGCTTCTTCACCCCAGCCCATCTGGAGAGCAGGGCAGAGCAGAATGCATCTGAGATGATTAAATAGAAAGAGCAGCTGGTGTACAGGGAAGATTACGTGTGAAAGCTGCTTTTCTGGGGGGGAGTTTCCTGAGGCAACAGAAAGTTTTGAATCTTCCCTCCCTCCC